>CM029018.1:14799119-15226876 GCA_016801055.1 Panax notoginseng
GACACACTAAAATTAAGTATAAGGGGCATAAGGCCAAAACCAAACTCTGTAAATTTTGAAATAATAAGTCATTGTATTATGAAAGTTATGATATGGAATCATATACAATATATATAAAAACATGCTATGCTATTCGTATTATTACATATATCCATATAACAACACAATTTTCCAATTACAGAGATTTTACAGGATGAATGAAAGCAATTTTTATAAAACTTAACAACATAAATTGAAACTTTGGGGAGGAGAAGATTACCCTTAAAATAATTTCTCTGACTTTCACGTACTTCTAAAATACCACAATAATTCACACAACTTCTCTCTATTTCACTGAAATTCTCTCTGAATTCTCTCTTAGTTAACTTAATAAAATAATACGTCTTCTCAATAAGACTGATTAATATAGAAGAATGCTTACGCGAGTGGAGGTCAGTTACCCATTATGGGTTGACTGCTATAACTCCCTTTAAAGCCTTGTTTGGCTAGCAACATGAAATAATTCTTCTAATTATTTTAATTAACCTTTTCTACTATAGTTTTAAATCATGTCACACCCTTATAAAATAAATCCAATATTTTATTTAATTTAAATAACATATAATAATTTCTCATAAATTCACATAGTCACATAATTAAATTTCTCATTAATAAATAATGTCAAATTATTTACTCTCAAATTAATAATTAAATTAATTAAAATAATATTAGGCTTATTAAGTATTTTATTTTAATACAATAAGCTCACATAAATACATGCATCGAATAATAAAATTCTCCACATCAATTTAATAAATACAACACATGTAATTAAATTAATCTACCATAATTTTATCAAATAATTATTTAAATCTAATAATTAATTCATCAAAAAATATTTATTCACTCCCAATAAATATTAAATTAATTACAAAATCTCGGTTGTCACATCTTTCCCCTCTTAAAAGGATTCTGTCCACAGAATCACGACTCAATAAATTCGACCCGTTACATTCTCCCCCTTACAAAGATTCTGTCCCCAGAATCGCATACCACACAATTAAGTAAATAATTGAGGGTAATTCTTCATCATATTCTCTTCGAGTTCCCACGTAGCTTCTTCAGCGTTGTGATTCTTCCAAATTACCTTAACAGAAGGTATTACTTTATTTCTGAGAACTTGTTCTTTTCTGTCGACAATTTGAACAGAAATTTCTTCGTTAAGATAAGTCTTTGTCAAAATGTAGGGGTTCATATTCAATGACGTGCTTGTAATCAGGTTTGTAATGGTCGTAGGATTGAAACATGGAAGACATTGTGAACATTCTCTAGAGCTGGAGGTAAGGCTACCTCGTACACGACTTCTCCGATTCTTCGTAGTACTTTAAAGGGTCAATGAATCTTGGGCTCAATTTTCCTTTCTTTCCAAACCTGATCTTTCTCTTCCAAGGAGAGACCTTTAAGAAAACGTAACTACCCGGTTCAAATTCAACATTCTTACGGTGTGGATTAACATATTTCTTCTGTCTATCTTGAGCTGCTACCAGTCGTGCTCGGATCACTTTGACTATTTCTGAAGTCTGCTGTACCAATTCTGGCCCTAGCAATTGTCTTTCGCCAACTTCATCCAAGTATAGCGGAGTTCTACATTTTATGCCATATAACGCTTCATAAGGTGGCATGCCTGTAAGACCCCAACTTTATAAATAAAGATGAATTTTCTATAAATATCATTTTTGAATATTATGAAGTTAATTTGATATAATGTTATAGTTGTAGAAAATATTTATAAATTTTACAAAGTACGCAAGTTGTTATTAATGTTCGATTGGTCGGGGAATATTCGTTTTAACAGGAAATATTCGTACAACGGCACAATCATTGGTGGACCCCACAACGAATTATTGTCGGATTGGAAAATGATAAAAATATTTTATTAAAATAACGACGGGAAGTTTTACCATTGTTACTGTTGAACTACTCGGTAGTAAAAGTACAGTAATACGTGTGGTTGCATAGTAACACACGGTATTGATTATTAATGCTTATGTAAGAAGTCACTCAGTTTGATTCAATTATTGTCAGTTAATAATATGAATTATTTAGCGATAATGAAGTTTTGTTTTATTCGTATTATTAACGTATAAAACAGAAACATCTTTTTTATATAAAACAGAATACTTTATTAAAGTTATTCTATAAATAGAATATATTATATTTTATTTAAAAGATTTTTTTTTAAATATGGACCGTCAGATTAAAGTAATCAATCTGGACCGTTCATGGATTAGTTACTATGCATTCCCTTTTTCTATAAATAACAGCTCATTCCTTCATTATTTCTTACGAATTCACTGAACTCTAGAGAGAGAAACTATAGAGAGAAACTATAGAGAGAGAAAAGAAAGTATTCTGCTACTTAACTACTTCCTTATTTCAGTTCTTCTTTAAAACGGTAAGGGGTGTTTTTCTTTCTTATTCATGAAGAGAACTGTTGTTATTCCATTTCTTATTATTCTGTTGGAATAACCTGTATGCGCGGTCTACCCTATACTTGGTGACATTCTTCTATTATTCTGTTAGAACATCCTGTCTGTGTATTTTACACCGGACCTGGTTCCGTTTTTATTATTATTCTGTTGGAACATCCTGTCTGTGGTTTACACCGGACCTGGTTCCGTTTGTTATTATTCTGTTGGAACATCCTGTCTGTGTGTTTACACCGGACCTAGTTCCATTATTTATTATTCTGTTGGAATATCATGTCTGTGCGTTTACGCCGGACCTGGTTCCAATATTTATTATTCTGTCTGAATATCCTGTCTGTGCGTTTACGCCGGACCTGGTTCCATTATTTATTATTCTGTTAGATAACCTGTCTGTGCGGTCTATCGCATGCCGGGTGATTTCTTTTGTTATTCCATTCTTTATTATACTCAGTTGGTTAAGTTTTGACTTCTATACTCCATGAAATTAGTGGAATATCCTTGATAATTGCGGTTCATCCATATCTTTTCATGAAAATATTCTTCTAAGTATTCTTGAATTTTACTCCACAAAGCAGTATCATGTTGATAATTTGGACGTTGTTAATTCTTGGATAAATTAATTCTTGAACTTGTTTTATTGAATTCTTATATCATTGTCATCATCCTCATGTTTATAAAATGTTGAAAGTCATCTGTGGCCTGTAGTGCATAGATGGACTTGGTATGATTATGACCAGGGATTATTCGGTATAATCATGACCGTAATGTTACAAATGATGTGGTAAAAGTCCTCATTGGCCTGTAGTGCATTGATGGACAGTTGTTGGCATGATCATGACCATTAATGAATACACGAATATCCTTGGCCGTAGTGCAGGGGTGATTCGATGATGTGGATTATTTTATTAAGCTGAGTCCCAGCGATAACAGTGTTGAAAAACCTTTTAAATCATAAAAGATAGTAGAGTTTATTTTCTACTTGACTCTTTTAATGGATTGCTTATTCCGCTGCAGTTAAACTTGATGTCTATTATATTTTATCAGTTTAACATTGTTGAAGGCTAATGATAATTTATTCTGCATTATCTTAGTCATAATATTTCTTACTGGGCTAGTTGAGCTCACCCTTTCTTTCACTGTTCTCTTCAGAAAATGAGAACGTAGCTGGAGCAAGTCGGGAACGGAGTGATGGTCCGAATGATAGTATTAGTTAGTAGTCCTCACTATTCTATGTAATAGTGTGTTAATAAATGTAATGAGGACTCCTTTTGAGTATGGATACTCTCTAGTAGACATATTTGTATTCAAACTCATAGTTTATGTTTTGTCATACTGTACACGACAGTTGTATTATTAAGTTGTATTTGAATTCTGTACCATGTATCTGATGACCCAAGATGGGTGATGTATACCTAATTTGGGGGGCGTCACAATGCCAATACTAGCGTGGTAACTGTTGTTGTAACCGAACTTACGAGCGGTAGATGATCATCCCAATTTCCTTTAAAGTCCATTATACAAGATCTTAACATATCTTCCAATGTCTGAATTGCTCTTTCACTCTGTCCATCTGTCTGAGGGTGATATGTCGTACTCATTCGCAACTGTGTACCCATGCATTCTTGTAGACGTTTCCAGAAGTTCGACGTAAAGCGCGGATCCCTATCCGAAACAATTGACACCGGCACTCTGTGCCTCGAAACAATCTCTTTTACATATTACGCCCCCAAAATTAGGTATACATCACCCATCTTGGGTCGTCAGATACATAGTATAGAATACAAATACAACTTACTAATACAACTATCGTGTACAATACGACAAAACATAAACTGTGAGTTTGAATACAAATATTATCTTCTAGAGAGTATTTATACTCAAAAGGAGTCCTCGTTACATTTATTAACACACTATTATATAGGATTGTGAGGACTACTAACTAATACTATCATTCGGACTATCACTCCGTTCCCCGACTTGCCCCAGCTACGTTCTCATTTTCTGAAGAGAACAGTGAAAGAAAGGTTGAGCTCAACTAGCCCAGTATGAAATATTATGACTAAGATACTGCAGAATAAATTATCATTAGTCTTTAACAATGTTTAAACTGATAAATATAATAGACATCAAGTTTAACTGCAGCGGAACAAGCATTCCATTAAAAGAGTCAAGTAGAAAATAAACTCTACTATCTTTTATGATTTAAAAGGTTTTTCAACACTGTGATCGCTGGGACTCAGCTTAATAAAATAATCCACATCATCGAATCACCCCTGCACTACGGCCAAGGATATTCGTGTATTCATTAATGGTCATGATCATGCCAACAACTGTCTACCAATGCACTACGGGCCAATGAGGACTTTTACCACATCATTTGTAACATTACGGTCATGATTATACCGAATAATCCCTGGTCATAATCATACCAAGTCCATCTATGCACTACAGGCCACAGATGACTTTCAACATTTTATAAACATGAGGATGATGACAATGATATAAGAATTCAATAAAACAAGTTCAAGAATTAATTTATCCAATAATTAACAACGTTCAAATTGTCAACATGATACTGCTTTGTGGAGTAAAATTCAAGAATGCTTAGAAAAATATTTTCATGAAAAGATACTGGATGAAACGCAACTATCAAGGATATTCCACAAATTTCATGGAGTATAGAAGTCAAAACTTAACCAACTGAGTATAATAAAGAATGGAATAACAAAAGAAATCACCATGCATGCGATAGACCGCACAGACAGGTTATTCCAACAGAATAATAAATAATGGAACCAGGTCCGGCGTAAAACGCACAGACAGAATATTCCAACAGAATTATAATAAAGACGGAACCAGGTCAGTGTAAAACACACAGACAGGATGTTCCAACAGAATAATAATAAAGACGGAACCAGGTCTGGTGTAAAACACACAGACAGGATGTTCCAACAGAATAATAATAAAGACGGAACCAGGTCCGGTGTAAAACACACAGACAGGATGTTCCAACAGAATAATAAAGACGAAACTAGGTCCGGTGTAAAACATACAGACAGGATGTTCCAACAGAATAATAATGAAGACGGAACCAGGTCCGGTGTTAAAACACACAGACAGGATGTTCCAACAGAATAATAATAAAGACGAAACCAGGTCCGGTGTAAAACACACAGACAGGATGTTCCAACAGAATAATAGAAGAATGTCACCAAGTATAGAGTAGACCGCGTATACAGGTTATTCCAACATAATAATAAGAAAATTGAACAACAACAATTCTCTTCATGAATAAGAAAGAATAACACCCCTTATCGTTTTAAAAAAGAGCTGAAATAAGGAAGTAGTTAAGTAGCAGAATACCCTTCTTCTCTCTCTCTATAGTTTATCTCTATAGTTTCTCTCTCTAGAGTTCAGTGAATTTGTAAGAAATAATGAAGGAATGATCTGCTATTTATAGAAAAATAGAATGCATAGTAACTAATCCATGAACGGTCCAGATTGATTACTTTAATATGACGGTCCATATTTAAAGAAAAAATCTTTTAAATAAAATATAATATATTCTATTTATAGAATAACTTTAATAAAGTATTCTGTTTTATATAAAAAGTGTTTCTATTTTATTACGTTAATAATACGAATAAAATTAAAATGTCATTATCGCTAAATAATTCATATTATTAACTGACAATAATTGAATCAAACTGAGTGACTTCTCACATAAGCATTAATAACCAATACCGTGTGCTACTATGCAACCACACGTATTACTGTACTTTTACTACCGAGTAGTTCAACAGTATCAATGGTAAAACTTCCGGTTATGTTTAATAAAATATTTTTGTCGTTTTCTCAATCCGACAATAATTTCGTTTGTGGGGTCCACCAATGATTGTGCCGTTGACGAATATTGTAAGACCCCGAATTTTATGAAATAAAAGTATTCAATTTTTTATAGTTACTATTCAGTAAATGGTTAAATTGATAAAAGTTAAAGTTAAGGGTGATATATGAATTTTTTCAAACTACGCAAGTGGTTATAAAATAATCATTGTTGTCGGGAAATATTCGTTTGGTCGTGGAATATTCTTTCTGTCGGGGAATATTCGTACGACGGCGCAACTATTTGTGGCCCCATAACAGAATAACTGTCGGGTGAAGAAAACGACAAATTTGAGTTTTTACAAATAACGGCGTAGTTGTTACCGTTAACACTGTTGGAATACCCGGTGGTTAAAATACAGTAATACGCGTTATTGCACAGTAGCACACGGTATTGCATAGTATTTTTGAAATTATTGATTCTTACGTAAGAAGGCACTACTCAATAATTGTTACAGTAATTACTGTTCAATATTTTATTTTATTGATTCAATAATTGCTACGTTAAAATTTTGTATTATTGTTGTTCAATAATTGTTGCTGCACAGTATTTCCCATTATCAGATCAATAATTCATATTATTTGAATAGTATTATTAGATAGCATTATTGGCAATGTCTAGAAAGTTCTGTCTAAGGAGAGGTTTGGTCATCTAATTGCGCGCCAGTAAGGAGAAATCCTTATTGGAAAGCCCCCTCTTTCCTGGGAACGGCCTGGTTGTCATAAATGTGATTCTGTAATATTATTTGTGAATAATTAATTATTGATTCATATGATAAGGAAATATTTATTTTATGTGGATATAAATGAGGGATATATTTTTGTGGTTAAAAATGAAGGAGTTAATGTTGAGGTTTTTATCAGTATTTTTGTCGGAATGGAGGTATTAAAAATC
This sequence comes from Panax notoginseng, assembly GCA_016801055.1. NCBI lineage: Eukaryota > Viridiplantae > Streptophyta > Magnoliopsida > Apiales > Araliaceae > Panax > Panax notoginseng. Next base: position 14,806,368 of record CM029018.1, read on the forward strand.
AGGGTTTTTGAGATATTTTGCGGGGGTTATAATTTTTAATCCGACCGTTGGATCGTGGTAATTTTTGGATATGTTATACATATATAAGTTGAGTATATGCCCACAAATTTTGAACCGTTAAAAATGAACGTATGATTTATTATGAATTTTACGAGATGACTGGTTCAGAAATTGTTGAATTTTCGGAGTTTATCATTTTGGTGGAAAATTCTAGAATTGGTGGGCCCCACTTGTGGTTGGTGAAGAAATGTGCTGAATTATATTTCAAATGTGGTGGGTGGGAATAGTAGCAGGTAAAGCCATCAGGTTGCAGGTCAAACCTACCAAAATTTTCCTATAAATAGAGGGCTAAGTTAGAATTGAAAATCACACCAGAAACATAAGCTTTCTCTCTTTCTCTCTCTATATTATGAAGCATATTTTGTGAGTTTTTAGATACTTGGTGAGTTGCTATTCATCAGTGCAAGTTTTCTTCAGCATCATATCCGATATCCAGTCAGAAGTACTGCTCTTTTGAGGTAAGGGATTGTAAGGGATAGTAAGGATTTTAAGGGTTGTTATGATTTTCAGTTTCGTAATTTTTCTGATCTTCAAAAATTCTGGAAAAATTTGAAATGATATTTTGATGAGTTTTATTGATTGTGTCCAAAAATGGTGATTTTTGGATGTATAGATTAAGAGTTATGAATTTGGAGAAAAGACTATTTTAAAAGTAACCGCTTATAATTCCTTGTGGTTAACTCCAAAATTGATGAAATTTTTATTGGGAGTACATGTATATGATAGAAGTATACTCTGTAAATTTCAGAATTTTTGACAAAAGTACAATTTTTGATAAATGTCTAAATATTCGGTGTTTTGGCCATATGAAAAATAGTAAATGACTTTTAAAAATTCTGAGAAAAATATATGTTCACTATGGGACTATATTATGCTAAATCCCAGAAAAGAAATATTTTTGGAACTGATTTGGTATTTTTCATGAAAATGGTCTAGTTATGAGTAAATGAATTAAATATGTTTTGTGAAGTAAGAAAATTGGAAAATAGGATTTTATGGCTTGAGAATCCTATATGAGGTATATGCAGATTTTTGATGAGGGTTTTGGTTATTGTGATGAAATCTTATGAGTTTGGCATTTTAGAATGATTAAATGCATTATTTAGTAAAGTGTAAACAATTTAAATAAATTGTTTATAAGCTTAAGAAATATTATTCTTTCAATATCATTATACCGAAATATTGGTATAGATTTTATTGTGGAATTTCTACCTTTTTGTGTCGAGTTACTATTCATGAGTTACTATTCACGAGTTACTATTCACGATAAAATTAGTTTCTTTTTCTAACCAAATTATAGTTGAGTTATGAATATTGCTCTTGAGATTAAATCATATTTTGATCATATTGTTTTTATTATCATATATAACATTTTTATAACCCTGATGTTGAAATTCTCTTTCACTGGAGTGTAAAGATGGGTAGATTATTGGTATGATCATGACTAGGGTTCTCTTTGGCCTGTAGTGCAAAGTTGAATTGTGACTGGTATGATCATGACCATTGAATTTATAATTGAATATCTTAAGCTTAAGTGCAAAGGTGAATTGATCAACATGGTTATAATTATTGTTTATATAAATTCTGAAATGATTATATATTTCTTTGAGATATTAATATATTTGGCCTGTAGTGCAAAGATGAAATATTGATGAATATCTTTGGCCTGTAGTGCAAAGATGAATTGTTGATGAATATCTTTGGCCCGTAGTGCAAAGATGATATGTTGTTGAATATCTTTGGCCAGTAGTGCAAAGATGAACAGATGTTGAGATAAACATTACCAACTGGTGATACAAATGAATATCTTTGGACGTAGTGCAAAGATGAAGTTATTAGTATGATTATGAACAGGAAATGTGATTTGGTGTAACCATGATCTTTGATGTTTCAGGTAAAGATAGGTGATGAAAATTATCTTCGTCCTGGATGAGAAAGAGGAATTTAGAATCACAATTATGATTATGAGTTATTCATATGATTGTGAACAGAATTGTTGATTGATGTTACAGGGATAAAACATTGTTGGTGGATTTTTAACATGGAGAAGATAATAGACTTTATAGTCTATTTGACTCTTCTAATGGATTGCTCGTTCCGCTGCAACTATGGTTGAAATTTTTATCATTTACCATATGTTCTAAATCTCTGATTTATTGTTGATGAAGGCTATTGATAATTGAATTATCTTTAGTCATGATATTCTTTACTGAGCTAGTTGTGCTCACCCTTTTTCTTCACAATTCCTTTCAGGTAATAAGAGTGTAGCTGGGTCGAGCGAGGGTAACGGGGAAATAGAACGGTGGTCTCTAGCTGTGGATGTTCTCCCGAAACAGTATAGAAAAGTTCATTTAGTAGTTTTATTTGGTGAATCCAATAGGGTAAGGTGTACCCAACGTTGGAAGGGTGGTTTGCCACTATCATACAAGATGTCTAACGACATACAACCTCGTGTCATCATAAGACAAGGATGTGCTCATCCACTTGCTGAGTATATATACGAGCACTACCTATATAATCTTGGTGTTTGTTTGAAGTATAATTCTCAATTAGAGACAGTAGAGATAATGATATGTCAAGAGAAGACTCACCATTGGGAAGAATATGATAGTAATCTTCTCGTTTTTCTTTGGGGTCTATTGGGTCAACCAAGGATAATTCTGTGGCCATATGATATCTATCATAACCTAGACGCGTGGCCTCCCATGTACGAAGGTTTCCTTGAGCACTTCCCAAAGATTCTAATTTCTAAAACAGTTTTTGACTATACCTTTATGTAAGGTGTTATTGTGAGGTGATGTCTACGGTTGGAACATGAGTCACATTTGGTATATATTTGTATCCAAACTCACAGCATATGTGTTGTTGTATTTTGCACGACAATTGTTGTAATAAAGTTGTAATTATTTTCTGTACCATGTATTTGACGACTCAGAATGGGTTGGGTGGAATGGACCTATTTTTGGGTTGTCACAAATATTCCCTGTTAAAACGAATATTCCCCGACCAATCGAATATTATATAACAACTTGCGTACTTTACAAAATTTATAAATATTACCCACAACTATAACATTATATCAAATTAACTCCATAATATTCAAAAATGATATTTATAAAAAATTCATCTTTATTTATAAAAGTTGGGGTCTTACAACCTCCCTTCTTATGAAATTTCGCCCTCGAAATTAGGGTATGTACCTGGTATGTCGAAGATGTAAGGATACCTTGATTTCATTTCAGATTCTAACTCCCAAGTCATTTCCTCAACATCGTGGTTTCTCCACAAAACTTTGACTTGAGGTATAACCTTGGAGCGTAGAATATGTTCCTTCTTATCCAAGATTTGAACAGGAACTTCTTCATACGTCAAATCTTCTGCTATTTCGTCGGTTCTAACTCAATAATGTGGTTCGGGTCTTCCACATATTTGCGTAACATGGATATGTGAAAAACGTTATGAACACGAGACATACTTGGCGGTAAAGCGAGTCTATAAGCCACAGTTCCTACTCGATCGAGGATTAAAAATGGACCGATGAATCGAGGATTGAGCTTTCCTCTCTTTCCAAATCTCGTAACTCCTTTCCATGGAGCAACACGTAAGAACACATGATCTCCTACATCAAATTCCACGTCCTTTCGATGAAGATCAGCATAACTCTTTTGTCGATCTTGTGAGGTTTTTATACGTTGTCGGATCGTTTGAATCTTTTCTGTAGTCATACGTACCAACTCCGGTCCCAACAACGTTGCTTCACCCACCTCATCCCAGCATACTGGAGAACGACATTTTCTTCCATACAATGCTTCGAATGGAGCCATGCCAATACTTGCTTGATAACTGTTGTTGTAGGAAAACTCCACCAATGGTAAGAACTTGTCCCAACTTCCCTTGAAGTCAAAGACACAGAGTCTTAATAAATCTTCTAGAGTTTGAATAGTCCTCTCTGATTGTCCGTCCGTCTGAGGATGATATGCCGAACTAAATCGTAAATCCGTGCCCATAGCTTTTTGTAAACTAACCCAAAATCGTGAAGTGAATCTTGGGTCTCGATCAGAAACTATGGATACTGGCATACCATGCAGTCTTACAATCTCGTTTATGTACATACGAGCAAGACGTTCAAGTGTATAAGTTTCTCGTATCGGTAAGAAATGAGCAGACTTGGTCAATCTATCAACAATGACCCAAATCGCATCAATACCTTGAGAAACCCTAGGAAGACCGGTAACGAAATCCATGGTAATGTGCTCCCACTTCCATTCTGGAATTTCAAGTGGTTGCAATGGACCTTTTGGTACTTGATGCTCCGCTTTGACTCGTTGACAAGTTAAACACCTTGAGATAAACAACGCTATCTCTCTCTTCATATTGCTCCACCAAAATGTATGACGAAGATCATGATACATTTTGGTACTTCCAGGATGGATTGCAAACGGTGTGTTGTGCGCCTCCATCATGATTTCATACTTTAAATCAGGGTTGTTAGGAACACAAAGTCTGGAGTTGACTCGAAGTATTCCTTCTTCATCGATTCTTGCTTCCGGCATAGCACCTTCTTGCACTTTCTTTCTCATACGCATCAGCTCCAGGTCTGTAGCTTGAGCAGCTTTAACTTTATCGATTAAAGTTGGTTCTACTCGTATATTCGCCATCATCACATGGGTCCCTGGAGTCTTTAACTCTATCTCCATCCTTTGCAAGTCACACAAAATGGGCCTTTGTGTTGACAATATCGCACTCGTACTTGCATATGATCTTCTACTCAATGCGTCAGCTACCACGTTCGCTTTTCCAGGATGGTATTGAATGGTATGATCATAATCTTTCAACAGTTCAAGCCAACGTCGTTGTCGCATGTTGAGTTCCTTTTGAGTGAAGAAATATTTGAGGCTTTTATGATCCGTAAAGATCTCCACCTTCTCCCCATACAAGTAATGCCTCCAAATTTTAAGTGCAAAGACAACAGCTGCCAACTCTAGATCATGAGTAGGATAATTCCTCTCATATTCCTTGAGTTGTCTTGATGCATAGGCTATGACTTTTCCATGTTGCATGAGAACGCATCCCAACCCTTTGCTCGAAGCATCACTGTAGATGACAAATCCCTCCGAGCCAGATGGTATTGTTAGAACAGGTGCTGAAATGAGTCTCCTCTTGAGTTCTTGAAAACTCTGCTCACATTCTTCGCTCCAACCGAACTTTGTATCTTTCGAGTCAGCTGAGTTAATGGAGTAGCGATTCGAGAAAATCCTTCCACGAATCTCCGATAATAACCAGCTAAACCAAGAAAGCTACGTACTTCGGTCACTGATTTAGGTTGCTCCCAGCTTTGAATAGCTTCAATCTTTGCCGGGTCAACCGATATTCCACGACTTGATACTACGTGCCCAAGGAATGCTACCTCCTCCAGCCAGAACTCGCATTTCTTCAACTTGGCATAAAGCTTGTATTCACGAAGCTTTTGGAGTACCAGCCTCAAGTGTTGCTCATGATCTTCACGGCTTTTGGAATAAATAAGGATGTCATCAATAAAGACGACCACAAAGTGATCCAAATATTCCTTGAATACCGGTTCATCATATCCATGAAGGCAGCAGGAGCATTAGTCAATCCAAAGGACATGACTAGAATTCATAATGCCCGTACCGAGTTCTGAAAGCCGTCTTTGGAATATCCTCAGTTCTAACCTTCAGCTGATGATATCCAGAACGAAGATCGATCTTTGAAAAGAATTGTGCTCCTTGCAACTGGTCAAACAGGTCATCAATACGTGGCAATGGGTACCTATTTTTGATGGTGACATGATTCAACTCCCGATAATCAATACAAAGTCGCATACTTCCATCTTTCTTCTTCACGAATAGCACAGGAGCACCCCAAGGAGAAGTACTAGGACGAATAAAGCCAATGTCTAACAATTCCTGCAGTTGGATCTTTAACTCCTGAAGTTCAATAGGAGCCATTCGATATGGGGCTTTGGAAATGGGTTTTGTACCGGGTTCAAGGTCGATACAAAATTTAATTTCACGCTCTGGGGGTAGGCCAGGAAGTTCTTCAGGGAATACGTCAGGGAATTTATTAACAATAGAAATATCATTCAAAACTGACGTATTTTTGTTTAGATCCGTGACATGAGCTAAGAAAGCTTGACATCCGTTTTTCAATAAACGAATAGCTTTATGGCTTGAGATGACAGCGATTGATTTTAATGGTTTGGTTGCTTGAATTCGCATAATAGGTCGATTAGGAATATGAAAGCTAACAACCTTACGAAAACAATCAATTTTTGCATGATGAGTAGTTAACCAATCAATCCTTAGAATCACGTCAAATGCAAGTATTTTTAATGAAATCAGATCGACAGGTAATGTGTGGGTACCAACTTGAACCAAACAAGACTTATAAACCGTGGATGTAATGAAGGTTTCTCCCAATGAAGTTTCAACAGATAAATCAAAGTCTAATTTCTCCGGAATCAAATTTAATCGATGAGCGCAAGTAGGAGAAATAAAAGAATGGGTAGAACCGGTATCAAATAAAGTATAGACTTCGTTAGAGTTTATGATAAGCTTACCCGTGATGACCTCATTCGGGTTCCTTGCTTTCTGGGAGGTCACAACAAACGCTCTCCCTTGCACTACCGGTTTTGACTTTTCTGGGACGGCCTTTGGTGTCTCCATCTTGGCTGAACTTGTTTTTGGTAAACGACAAAATCGAGCTAAATGACCTTCTCTTCCACAATTATAACATGCTTTAGACGGCATCGCGCAGTTTGGACTGATGTGCCCCTCCCCTCCATTTGAAACATATGATAGGTGGTCGTTCTCCTTCCTTAACAACGGGTGCTGGTGCTGACGTCTTTCCATCATTGTTGAATCTCCTCTTCTTGAAATGACCATTCTTATTATTTTGGCCCTGATTACCACCGAAGTGGTTACCATTTCTGGCCTGTTGATTCCCTCCACGCTTGTTGTCACCGCTTCGATGACTGCTCTCACTGGTATTATCATTTTGCCGACTGCTCTCTTTTGGTTGCGTTGACTCGTTATCGCGCTCCACTAACTGAGCCCTATTCACAACATCTGAATACAAACACAGTTTATGAGAAATAAGATGTTGACGTATCTCAGGTTTCAAACCTCGCAAAAATATTCGCGTCATTCGCTCTTCATTATCCACCAAGTGGGACGCAAACCGGGACAACTCAGCAAATTTAGCCTCATACGACGACACGTTCATATTATTCTGCTCCAATTTGATGAACTCCACCTCCTTCATGTGACGAACACTTTCGGGAAAGTATTTGTCATTGAACAGCTCTTGGAACTTCTCCCAAGACATCTTTAGTGCGGCAGGTTGAGTACGCTTAATCGATTCCCACCAGTAATCTACCTCTCCTCGCAACATAAAGGCGGCAAAGGGAACCTTTTGCTCCTCGTAGCATCCCAAGACATCAAATATCTTGGTGATATGCTTTATCCATGTTTCTGCTATAAGTTGTTTTGGCTCTCCCTTAAACTCCGGTGGTCCCAGCTCCTTGAACTGTTTAGCGGTGACCGTCCGAGAGTTTTCAGTGTTTCCACCTATACTTTGGACAGGAGCCGCTATCGCCTGCTGTTGCATGAACTGCATAAAGCTTCTGAACATTCCATCATTCATCATCTGGTCAGTGTTGTTGTTTGCATGAGGATTGTCACCTTCCTGATGCACATTATCCTGATTATTGATATGTGGTGAATCAACAGTCGCCTGTGCTCCATTGCTATTCTCAACATTCTCAGATGCCATTTTCAGATACTGCCACAAAATAAAAGTTAATTGATATGTTATATATTATCCTTATATTATGACCGACCAATTAAATACCATGCAAATAAACTTAGGTAGGTCATACTAGCGAAGGAATTTCCCGTCTCTCCCCTCCTAGTTCTATTCTCATATCTTAGACAGTGATCATATCCCTAAGCTCTGATACCAACTATGACGCCCCCAAAATTAGGTATACATCACCCATCTTGGGTCGTCAGATACATAGTATAAAATACAAATACAACTTACTAATACAGCTGTCGTGTACAATACGACAAAACATAAACTGTGAGTTTGAATATAAATACTATCTTCTAGAGAGTATTCATACTCAAAAGGAGTCCTCGTTACATTTATTAATACACTATTACATAGAATAGTGAGGACAACTAACTAATACTATCATTCGGACCATCACTCCGTTCCCCGACTTATCCCAGCTACGTTCTCATTTCCTAAAGAGAACAGTGAAAGAAAGGGTGAGCTCAACTAGCCCAGTAAAAAATATTATGACTAAGCTACTGCAGAATAAATTATCATTAGTCTTCAACAATGTTAAACTGATAAAATATAATAGACATCAAGTTTAACTGCATCGGAACAAGTAATCCATTAAAAGAGTCAAGTAGAAAATAAACTCTACTATCTTTTATGATTTAAAAGGCTTTTCAACACTGTGATCGCTGTGACTCAGCTTAATAAAATAATCCACCTCATTGAATCACCCCTGCACTACGGCCAAGGATATTCGTGTATTCATTAATGGTCATGATCATGCCAATAACTGTCTACCAATGCACTACGGGCCAATGAGGACTTTTACCACATCATTTGTAACATTACGGTCATGATTATACCGAATTATCCCTGGTCATAATCATACCAAGTCCATCTATGCACTACAGGCCACATATGACTTTCAACATTTTATAAACATGAGGATGATGACAATGATATAAGAATTCAATAAAACAAGTTCAAGAATTAATTTATCCAATAATTAACAACGTCCAAATTATCAACATGATAATGCTTTATGGAGTAAAATTCAAGAATGCTTAGAAAAATATTTTCATAAAAAGATACTGGATGAAACGCAATTATTAAGGATATTCCACAAATTTCATGGAGTATAGAAGTCAAAACTTAACCAACTGAGTATAATAAAGAATGGAATAACAAAAGAAATCACCATGCATGCGATAGACCGCACAGACAGGTTATTCCAACAGAATAATAAATAATGGAGCCAGGTCCGGCGTAAAACGCACAGACAGGATATTCCAACAGAATTATAATAAAGACGGAACCAGGTCCAGTGTAAAACACACAGACAGGATGTTCCAACAGAATAATAATAAAGACGGAACCAGGTCTGGTGTAAAACACACAGACAGGATGTTCCAACAAAATAATAATAAAGACGGAACCAGGTCCGGTGTAAAACACACAGACAGGATGTTCCAACAGAATAATAGAAGAATGTCACCAAGTATAGGGTAGACCACGTATACAGGTTATTCCAACAGAATAATACGAAATGGAACAACAACAGTTCTCTTCATGAATAAGAAAGAATAACACCCCTTACCGTTTTAAAGAAGAGCTGAAATAAAAAAGTAGTTAAGTAACAGAATACCCTTCTTCTCTCTCTCTATAGTTTCTCTCTCTAGAGTTCAGTGAATTTGTAAGAAATAATGAAGGAATGAGCTGCTATTTATAGAAAAATAGAATGCATAGTAACTAATCCATGAACGGTCCAGATTGATTACTTTAATCTGACGGTCCATATTTAAAGAAAAGTCTTTTAAATAAAATATAATATATTCTATTTATAGAATAATTTTAATAAAGTATTCTGTTTTATATAAAAAGATATTTCTGTTTTATTACGTTAATAATACGAATAAAACAAAACGTCATTATCGCTAAATAATTCATATTATTAACTGACAATAATTGAATCAAACTGAGTGACTTCTCACATAAGCATTAATAACCAATACCGTGTGCTACTATGCAACCACACGTATTACTGTACTTTTACTACAGAGTAGTTTAACAGTATCAATGGTAAAACTTCTGCCGTTATTTTTAATAAAATATTTTTGTCGTTTTCTCAATCCGACAATAATTCTGTTGTGGGGTCCACCAATGATTGTGCCGTTGTACGAATATTCCCTGTTAAAAAGAATATTTCCCGACCAATCGAATATTATATAATAACTTGCGTACTTTGTAAAATTTATAAATATTACCCACAATTATAAAATTATATCAAATTAACTACATAATATTCAAAAATGGTATTTATAGAAAATTCATCTTTATTTATAAAAGTTAGGGTCTTACATTTTAAATCATAAAAGATAGTAGAGTTTATTTTCTACTTGACTCTTTTAATGGATTGCTTATTCCGCTGCAGTTAAACTTGATGTCTATTATATTTTATCAGTTTAACATTGTTGAAGGCTAATGATAATTTATTCTGCATTATCTTAGTCATAATATTTCTTACTGGGCTAGTTGAGCTCACCCTTTCTTTCACTGTTCTCTTCAGGAAATGAGAACGTAGCTGGGGCAAGTCGGAAAACGGAGTGATGGTCCGAATGATAGTATTAGTTAGAAGTCCTCACTATTCTATGTAATAATGTGTTAATAAATGTAATGAGGACTCCTTTTGAGTATGGATACTCTCTAGTAGACAATATTTGTATTCAAACTCATAGTTTATGTTTTGTCATATTATACACGACAGTTGTATTATTAAGTTGTATTTGAATTCTGTACCATGTATCTGATGACCCAAGATGGGTGATGTATACTTAATTTTGGGGGCGTCACAGTTGGTATCAGAGCTTAGGGATATGATCCCTGGCTAAGATGTGAGAATAGAACTAGGAGGGGAGAGACGGAGAATTCCTTCGCTAGTATGACCTACCTAAGTTTATTTGCATGATATTTAATTGGTCGATCAGAATATAAGGATAATATATGACATATCAATTAACTTTTATTTTGTGGCAGTATCTAAAAATGGCATCCGAGAATGTTGAGAAAAGCAATGGAGCACAGGCGACTGTGGATTCACCACATGTCAATAATCGGGATAATGTGCATCAAGAAGGCGACAATCCTCATGCAAACAACAATACTGACCAAATGATGAATGATAGAATGTTCAGAAGCTTTATGCAATTCATGCAACAGCAGACGAGAGCAGTTCCTGTTCAAAATGTAGGTGGAAATACTGAAAACTCTCGGACGGTCACCGCTAAACAGTTCAAGGAGCTGGGACCACCGGAGTTTAAGGGAGAGCCAAAACCACTTATAGCGAAAACATGGATAAAGAAGATCACCAAGATATTTGATGTCTTGGGATGCTCCGAGGAGTAAAAGGTTCCCTTTGCCGCCTTTATGTTGCGAGGAGAGGCAGATTACTAGTGGAAATCGATTAAGCGTACTCAACCTGCTGCACTGAAGATGTCTTGGGAGAAGTTCCAAGAGCTGTTCAATGACAAATACTTTTCCGAAAGTGTTCGTCACATGAAGGAGGTGGAGTTCATTAAATTGGAGCAGAATAATATAGCCGTGTCGCAGTATGAGGCTAAATTTGCTGAGTTGTCCCGGTTTGCGTCCCACTTGGTGGATAATGAAGAGCGAATGACGCGAATATTTTTGCGAGATTTGAAACCTGAGATACGTCAACATCTTATTTCTCATAAACTGTGTTTGTATTCAGATGTTGTGAATAGGGTTCAGTTAGTGGAGCGCGATAACGAGTCAACGCAACCAAAAGAGAGCATTCGAAAAAATGATAATACCAGTGAGAGCAGTCATCGAAGCGGTGACAACAAGTGTGGAGGAAATCAACAGGCCAGAAATGGTAACCACTTCGGTGGTAATCAGGGCCAAAATAATAAGAATGTTCATTTCAAGAAGAGGAGATTCAACAATGATGGAAAGACGTCAGCACCAGCACCCGTTGTTAAGGAAGGAGAACGACCACCTAGCATATGTTTCAAATGCGGAAGGGAGGGGCACATCAGTCCAAACTGCGCGATGCCGTCTAAAACATGTTATAATTGTGGAAGAGAAGGTCATTTAGCTCGATTTTATCGTTTACCAAAAATAAATTTAGCCAATATGGAGACACCAAAGGCCGTCCCAGAAAAGTCAAAACTGGTAGTGCAAGGGAGAGCGTTTTTTGTGACTTCCCAAAAAGCAAGGAACCCGAATGAGGTCATCACGGGTAAGCTTATCATAAACTCTAACGAAGTTTATACTTTATTTGATACCGGTTCTACCCATTCTTTTATTTCTCCTACGTGCGCTCTTCGATTAAATTTGATTCCGGAGAAATTAGACTTTGACTTATCTGTTGAAACTCCATTGGGAGAAACCTTCATTACATCCACGGTTTATAAGTCTTGTTTGGTTCAAGTTGGTACCCAGACATTACATGTCGATCTTATTTCATTAAAAATACTTGCATTTGACGTGATTCTAGGGATTGATTGGTTAACTACTCATCATGCAAAAATTGATTATTTTCGTAAGGTTGTTAGCTTTCATATTCCTAATCGACCTATTATGCGAATTCAAGCAACCAAACCATTAAAATCAATCGCTGTCATCTCAAGCCATAAAGCTATTCGTTTATTGAAAAACGGATGTCAAGCTTTCTTAGCTCATGTCACGGATCTAAACAAAAATACGTCAGTTTTGAATGATATTTCTATTGTTAATAAATTCCCTGACGTATTCCCTGAAGAACTTCCTGGCCTACCCCCAGAGCGTGAAATTGAATTTTGTATCGACCTTGAACCCGGTACAAAACCCATTTCCAAAGCCCCATATCGAACGGCTCCTATTGAACTTCAAGAATTAAAGATCCAACTGCAGGAATTGTTAGACATTGGCTTTATTCGTCCTAGTACTTCTCCTTGGGGTGCTCCTATTCTATTCGTGAAGAAAAAAGATGGAAGTATGCGACTTTGTATTGATTATCGGGAGTTGAATCATGTCACCATCAAAAATAGGTACCCATTGCCACGTATTGATGATCTGTTTGACCAGTTGCAAGGAGCACAATTCTTTTCAAAGATCGATCTTCGTTCTGGATATCATCAGCTGAAGGTTAGAACTGAGGATATTCCAAAGACGGCTTTCAGAACTCGGTACTGGTATTATGAATTCCTAGTCATGTCCTTTGGATTGACAAATGCTCCTGCTGCCTTCATGGATATGATGAACCGGGTATTCAAGGAATATTTGGATCACTTTGTGGTCGTCTTTATTGATGACATCCTTATTTATTCCAAAAGTCGTGAAGATCATGAGCAACACTTGAGGCTGGTACTCCAAAAGCTTCGTGAATACAAGCTTTATGCCAAGTTGAAGAAATGCGAGTTCTGGCTTGAGGAAGTAGTATTCCTTGGGCACGTGGTATCAAGACATGGAATATCTGTTGACCCGGCAAAGATTGAAGCTATTCAAAGCTGGGAACAACCTAAATCAGTGACCAAAGTACGTAGCTTTCTTGGTTTAGCTGGTTATTATCGGAGATTCGTGGAAGGATTTTCTCGAATCGCTACTCCATTAACTCAGCTGACTCGGAAAGATACAAAGTTCGGTTGGAGCGAAGAATGTGAGAAGAGTTTTCAAGAACTCAAGAGGAGACTCATTTCAGCACCTGTTCTAACAATACCATCTGGTTCGGGGAAATTTGTTATCTACAGTGATGCTTCGAACAAAGGGTTGGGATGCGTTCTCATGTAACATGAAAAAGTCATAGCCTATGCATCAAGAAAACTCAAGGAATATGAGAGGAATTATCCTACTCATGATCTAGAGTTGGCAGCTGTTGTCTTTGCACTTAAAATTTGGAGGCATTACTTGTATGGGGAGAAGGTGGAGATCTTTACGGATCATAAAAGCCTCAAATATTTTTTCACTCAAAAGGAACTCAACATGCGACAACGACGTTGGCTTGAACTATTGAAAGATTATGATCATACCATTCAATACCATCCTGGAAAAGCGAACGTGGTAGCTGACGCATTGAGTAGAAGATCATATGCAAGTACGAGTGCGATATTGTCAACACAAAGGCCCATTTTGTGTGATTTGCAAAGGATGGAGATATAGTTAAAGACTTCAGGGACCCATGTGATGATGGTGAATATACGAGTAGAACCGACTTTAATCGATAAAGTTAAAGCTGCTCAAGCTACAGACCTGGAGCTGATGCGTATGAGGAAGAAAGTGCAAGAAGGTGCTATGCCGGAAGCAAGAATCGATGAAGAAGGAATACTTCGAGTCAACTCCAGACTTTGTGTTCCTAACAATCCTGATTTAAAGTATGAAATTATGATGGAGGCGCACAACACACTATTTGCAATCCATCCTGAAAGTACCAAAATGTATTATGATCTTCGTCATACATTTTGGTGGAGCAATATGAAGAGAGAGATAGCGCCGTTTATCTCAAGGTGTCTAATTTGTCAACGAGTCAAAGCGGAGCATCAAGTACCAAAAGGTCCATTGCAACCACTTGAAATTCCAGAATGGAAGTGGGAGCACATTACCATGGATTTCGTTACCGGTCTTCCTAGGGTTTCTCAAGGTATTGATGCGATTTGGGTCATTGTTGATAGATTGACCAAGTCTGCTCATTTCTTACCGATACGAGAAACTTATACACTTGAACGTCTTGCTCGTATGTACATAAACGAGATTATAAGACTGCATGGTATCCATAGTTTCTGACCGAGACTCAAGATTCACTTCACGATTTTGGGTTAGTTTACAAAAAGCTATGGACACGGATTTAAGATTTAGTTCAGCATATCATCCTCAGACGGACGGACAATCAGAGAGGACTATTCAAACTCTTGAAGATCTATTAAGACTCTATGTCCTTGATTTTAAGGGAAGTTAGGACAAGTTCTTACCATTGGTGGAGTTTTCCTACAACAACAGTTATCAAATAAGTATTGGTATGGCTCCATTCGAAGCATTGTATGGAAGAAAATGCCGTTCTCCAGTATGCTGGGATGAGGTGGGTGAAGCAACGTTGTTGGGACCGGAGTTGGTACGTATGACTACAGAAAAGATTCAAATGATCCGACAACGTATAAAAACCTCACAAGATCGACAAAAGAGTTATGCTGATCTTCATCAAAAGGACGTGGAATTTGATATATGAGATCATGTGTTTTTACGTGTTGCTCCATGGAAAGGAGTTACGAGATTTGAAAAGAGAGAAAAGCTCAATCCTCGATTCATCGGTCCATTTTTAATCCTCGATCGAGTAGGAACTGTGGCTTATAGACTTGCTTTACCGTCAAGTATGTCTCGTGTTTATAACATTTTTCACATATCTATGTTACGTAAATATGTGGAAGACTCGAATCACATTATTGAGTTAGAACCGGACGAAATAGCAGAAGATTTGACGTACGAAGAAGTTCCTGTTCAAATCTTGGATAAGAAGGAACATATTCTACGCTCCAAGGTTATACCTCAAGTCAAAATTTTGTGGAGAAACCACGATGTTGAGGAAATGACTTGGGAGTTAGAATCTGAAATGAAATCAAGGTATCCTTACCTCTTCGACATACCAGGTACGTACCCTAATTTCGAGGGCGAAATTTCATAAAAAGGGGAGGTTGTAAGACCCCAACTTTTATAAATAAAGATGAATTTTCTATAAATATCATTTTTGAATATTATGGAGTTAATTTGATATAATGTTATAGTTGTGGGTAATATTTATAAATTTTACAAAGTACGCAAGTTGTAATATAATATTCGATTGGTCGGGGAATATTCGTTTTAACAGGGAATATTCGTACAACGGCACAATTATTGGTGGACCCCACAACGGAATTATTGTCGGATTGAGAAAACGACAAAAATATTTTATTAAAAATAATGGCGGAAGTTTTACCATTGTTACTGTTGAACTACTCGGTAGTAAAAGTACAGTAATACGTGTGGTTGCATAGTAACACACAATATTAATTATTAATGCTTATGTAAGAAGTCACTCAGTTTGATTCAATTATTGTCAGTTAATAATATGAATTATTTAGCGATAATGAAGTTTTGTTTTATTCGTATTATTAACGTAATAAAACAGAAACATCTTTTTATATAAAACAGAATACTTTATTAAAGTTATTCTATAAATAGAATATATTATATTTTATTTAAAATATTTTTCTTTAAATATGGACTGTCAGATTAAAGTAATCAATCTGGACCGTTCATGGATTAGTTACTATGCATTCTATTTTTCTATAAATAGCAGATCATTCCTTCATTATTTCTTACGAATTCACTGAACTCTAGAGAGAGAAACTATAGAGAGAAACTATAGAGAGAGAAAAGAAAAGTATTCTGCTACTTAACTACTTCCTTATTTCAGTTCTTCTTTAAAACGGTAAGGGGTGTTATTCTATTTCTTATTATTCTGTTGGAATAACCTGTATACGCGGTCTACCCTATACTTGGTGACATTATTCTATTATTCTGTAGGAACATCCTGTCTGTGTGTTTTACACCGGACCTGGTTCTGTTTTTATTATTATTCTGTTAGAACATTCTGTCTGTGTGTTTTACATCGGACCTGGTTCCGTCTTGTTATTATTCTGTTGGAACATCCTGTCTGTGTGTTTTACACCGGACCTGGTTCCATTATTTATTATTCTGTCGGAATATCCTGTCTGTGCGTTTACGCCGGACCTGGTTCCATTATTTATTATTCTGTCGGAATATCCTGTCTGTGCGTTTACGCCGGACCTGGTTCCATTATTTATTATTCTGTTGGAATAACCTGTCTGTGCGGTCTATCGCATGCCGGGTGATTTCTTTTGTTATTCCATTCTTTATTATACTCAGTTGGTTAAGTTTTGACTTCTATACTCCATGAAATTAGTGGAATATCCTTGATAATTGCGGTTCATCCAGTATCTTTTTATGAAAATATTCTTCTAAGTATTCTTAAATTTTACTCCACTAAGCAGTATCATGTTGACAATTTGGACGTTGTTAATTCTTGGATAAATTAATTCTTGAACTTGTTTTATTGAATTCTTATATCATTGTCATCATCCTCATGTTTATAAAATGTTGAAAGTTATCTGTGGCCTGTAATACATAGATGGACTTGGTATGATTATGACCAGGGATTATTCGGTATAATCATGACCGTAATGTTACAAATGATGTGGTAAAAGTCCTCATTGGCCCGTAGTGCATTGATGGACAGTTGTTGGCATGATCATGACCATTAATGAATACACGAATATTCTTGGCCGTAGTGCAGGGGTGATTCGATGATGTGGATTATTTTATTAAGCTGAGTCCCATCGATAACAGTGTTGAAAAACCTTTTAAATCATAAAAGATAGTAGAGTTTATTTTCTACTTGACTCTTTTAATGGATTGCTTATTGCGTTGCAGTTAAACTTGATGTCTATTATATTTTATCAGTTTAACATTGTTGAAGGCTAATGATAATTTATTCTGCATTATCTTAGTCATAATATTTCTTACTGGGCTAGTTGAGCTCACCCTTTCTTTCACTGTTCTCTTCAGGAAATGAGAACGTAGCTGGGGCAAGTCGGGAAACGGAGTGATGGTCCGAATGATAGTATTAGTTAGTAGTCCTCACTCTCTAGTAGACAATATTTGTATTCAAACTCATAGTTTATGTTTTGTCATATTGTACACGACAGTTGTATTTAAGTTGTATTTGAATTCTGTACCATGTATCTGATGACCCAAGATGGGTGATGTATACCTAATTTTGGGGGCATCACAATGCCAATACTAGCGTGGTAACTGTTGTTGTAACCGAACTCTACGAGCGGTAGATGATCATCCCAATTTCCTTTAAAGTCCATTATACAAGATCTTAACATATCTTCCAATGTCTGAATTGCTCTTTCACTCTGTCCATCTGTCTGAGGGTGATATGCCGTACTCATTCGCAACTGTGTACCCATGCATTCTTGTAGACGTTTCCAGAAGTTCGACGTAAAGCGCGGATCCCTATCCGAAACAATTGACACCGGCACTCTGTGCCTCGAAACAATCTCTTTTGCATATAACTTTGCCAACTGATCTAAGTTGAATCTGATTTTGATCGGAAGGAAGTGTGCAGATTTCGTCAGTCGGTCAACGATAACCCATACTGCGTCATAGCCTTTCTGAGTCGTCGGAAGGCCAACCACGAAGTCCATTGTAATATGTTCCCATTTCCTTTCTGGGATCTCTAACGGTTGTAGCAATCCACTTGGTCTCTGATGTTTTGCTTTTACTTTCTGGCAGGTCAGACACTTGGCAACACATTCTGCAACATCACGTTTCAAATTAGGCCACCAAAAATGTTGTCGAAGATCTTGGTACATCTTAGTACTACCAGGGTGAATCGAATATCGTGAGCTATGAGCCTCGCACAAAATGTCTTCCTTAATGTCTGTTACTGGCGGTACCCAAATTCTGTTCTCGAATCTCAGTATTCCTTCCTTATCCATCTTAAATCTCGGTTCAGATCCTTTAGATATCTTCCTTATCACCTTTTTGCATTCATTGTCCTGAAGTTGAGCCTCCTTAACTTTATTTAGTAGGGTTGTACCAAATTGCATTTGGAATAGCTTCTCATCAATTTCTATAGGATACTTCAGTTCCAGCTCTAACTTCTCTCCATGGCCAAAATTAACTCCTGTTCGGTCAACATCATCAGTTTCTCCTGACCTTTTCTACTTAAGGCGTCGGCAACCACGTTTGCCTTACCCGGATGGTATAAAATCTCGTAATCGTAGTCCTTAATTAAATCCAACCACATTCTTTGGCGCATATTCAATTCTTTCTGTGTAAAAATATATTTCAGACTCTTATGGTCCGTATATATTTCACACTTCTCCCCGTAAAGATAGTGCCTCCAGATTTTCAAAGCAAAAACCACTGCAGCTAACTCCAAGTCGTGGGTCGGATACCCCTTCTCGTAATCTTTCAGTTGTTGTGATGAATACGCAATGACTCTACCGTTCTGCATAAGCACACAGCCAAGTCCCTTATGCGACGCATCACTATAAATCACAAAATTTCCTGTATCATCCGGAAGAGACAACACAGGTGATGTACTCAACCTCTTCTTCAATTTTTGAAAGTTTTCCTCACACTTCTCCGTCCAAACAAATTTCACCAATTTCCTAGTCAAATTCGTCAACGGAGTTGCGATCTTGGAAAAATCCTGAATAAATCTTCTGTAATAACCTGCCAATCCAAGAAAACTTTGTACTTTCGACGGTGTCTTCGGCTGATCCCAGTTAATCACAGCTTCGACTTTGGAGGGATCCACCGAAATTTCGTCCCTATCGATCACATGTCCAAGAAATTATACTCTTTCAATCCAGAATTCACATTTCGAAAACTTAGCATACAACTTCTCATTTCTCAACACTTCCAACGTTAATCTCAAATGCTCTTTATGTTCTTCCTTTGTTTTTGAATATACCAAAATATCATCTATAAATACCACTACGAACTTGTCCAAAAACGGCTTGAACACACCATTCATTAATCCCATAAATGCTGCAGGAGCATTCGTTAAACCAAACGACATTACTAAAAATTCGTAGCGACCATATCGTGTTCTGAACGCTGTCTTCGGTACATCCTCTGGTCTCACCTTCAGTTGATGATAACCACTCCTCAAATCTATCTTGGAAAAGTATTTCGCTCTCTTCAATTGATCAAATAGATCATCGATCCTCGGTAATGGATATCTAATCTTAATCGTGACCTTATTCAGTTCTCTATAATCGATGCAAAGCCGCATTATCCCATCCTTCTTCTTTACAAATAAAACTGGTGCTCCCCACGGTGATACGCTTGGTTGTATATACTTTTTGTCCAGTAATTCTTGTAGTTGGACCATCAGTTCTTTCATCTCTACCGATGCCATTCGGTACGGTGCCTTCGATATTGGAGCCGTTCCTGGAGCCAAATCGATCACGAATTCAACTGCTCTATCTGGAGGAAGTCCCGACAAATCGTCCGTAACTACGTCAGCGAAATCTCTCACTACTGGTATCTCATCTATTTTTGGATTCTCTTTACGACTATCGACTATGTAAGCTAGATATTCTACACATCCTTGTCGTAACAACTTCCTGGCCTGCATCATCGTCAGACAACTCGCTTGTCCAGGCGACTTGCTACCATAAAATACAACCTTTGAGGGAGTCATAAGGTTAATACGCTTCTTTTGGCAATCAATTACCGCCCCGTAATTGGATACCAGTCCATACCCAAAATAACGTCGAATTCTCCAAGTCGAATAGGGATAAGATTTACGTTCATGATATTACCCTTAATATCCACTCTGCAGTTCTTATGCACGTACTTAACAGGGATAATTTATCTGTTCGCAATTTCTATGTTCATAGGGTATTCTAACTCATCCTTAGGCAATTCTAAATTCTTAGCAAAGTCATCGGATATAAATGAACAAGTAGCACCTGAATCAAATAATACGTAAGCATTAACTCTATTAATCGGAATGATACCTGACACCACATCGCGAGACAGCACTGCATCCTGCACTGTCATGTTGAAAGTTTTGGCAGTTGGTCGGTTGGTTGCGGTTGGTGCTGCGATAGTCAGAGTGCTTCCACCGGTATTCCCTCTATTTCCTCCTGAACTCGTTCCTCCAGACCCCTTTTTAGGACAATCCCTTGCCAGATGATCCTTTGAACCATAAGTGAAGCAGGCACCCTTCTTTGGGTTTGGACAGTTTGGTGCTATGTGGCATTCCTGATCACAATTGTAGCACACTCGCTTTCCTTTCATGCAAACTCCCAAATGTGCTTTTTCGCAGGTTGAGCACGCTTCGATCTTCTTCTTCTGCCCTCCTTGTTGACTTCCAGCCGACGCGTTATTAGACCACTTCCTATTCTGATTATGGCTACCCCCAATGCTACTCCCACCAGTCTTTTTATTACCTTCATTCTCACTCTTCTTCTTCTTTTGCTCCTGATTATATTTCGTTATCGCATCGCTTCCACCTTCAGCGAGTATGACTTTCTCTAGTACCCCGGCGAATGTCTTCAACTGAAACATTGACACCTTACTAGACAACCACGGCTTCAGTCCTTGTTCGAACCTTCTTACTTTTCTCTCGTCCGTGTACACTTTATATGTGGTGAACCTTGCTAATTCGTTAAATCTAGCCGCATAATCTGATACAGACATATTCACTTGCTTTAATTCCAGAAACTGAACCTCCAATTGGTTCTGCGAGATAGTCGGGAAATACATCTCGAAAAATATCTCCTTGAACCTCTCCCAGGTTATCATACCTTCTCCGCCACGGACCTTGTTTGCTTGCCACCAAAAACTGGCTTTAGATTTCAGCATAAACGTTGCAAAAGCGGTCTTCTGGTCCTCTCTAACTCTTGCGACCTCAAAAACCTTCTCCATCTCCATAACCCAAGTCTGAGCTTCGATCGGGTTCATAGAGCCTTTAAACTCTGGCGGTCCCACTGCCTTGAAATCCTTAAATGAAGTATTCGGTGGAGCTTGAGGTTGATTATTCATTGCTCCAGCTAGTAAGTTCACTAATTGTTGGACGTGATTAACATTGGCGTTATTGTTATTATTCGTTGACTCTTCCTAAGCTGGTTGACGATCTTGTCTTCTTCTCGGCGGCATATTTCTGTTAAGAATATACGCTTATTAGGTCTTTATTAATTTCTCTAAATAGTTAAGGCTTAACTCAACAATTTAACATAATCACTTAACACATTATCTCAAACAACTTGATATATTTATTCAAATCAAAAGTTTTAACATCAAACGATAACATCACTGCTATTTACATCAACTATCCCGAGATAAAGAATCTACATGATTTAAAACATCAAAATATTCCTTTGTTTATAAACATATCGGAATTTACATCATTAACTACCAAATAGTTTTCACATAATTAAATACTAATACTATCACTGTCTGTTAAGGCTTCGAATAGCCTTGCTACGTTCCTCTTCCATGATGCGAGATATCGTTCTGCGATCCAGCATGTACGATGGTAGACCTTCAAACTGGATTGGGTACCTCAAAACTCGATCCCGGGCTTTATCCATTGCATTATTAAATGTAGAGTATGTCTCTCCAAGCTTCGCCTTCTTTGCGCGACCATCATCTTCTGCATAATCAGCTTGATGTGATTCTCTTACCCATCCCTCCTCTGCTATGTTCAGTCTTTCGGAGGTTTCCTTCAGTTCCTTCTTTAACTTCTCTATTTCTTCAGACTTCTCCTCATTTTGACCCTTCTCGTGGACTAAATCCCATTCTACATTTCCCAGTCGTGTGTGAAGAGTCTCAACCTCCCTCTCCTTCTGCTAGAGAGTAATCTGCAAACTAATCTGTAAGACCCCGAATTTTATGAAACTAAAGTATTCAATTTTTATTTATTTAGTAAATGGTTAAATTGATAAATGGTCAAATGAACATTAATCGGATAAATGAGTGAATAAAAGAGGAGAATTAAATCTTCTAGAAGGGGGGAGGCGGCTAAGAAATTGATTAGAGAAATTAGGAGATCACGAGGTGGGGGAAATGCTGATATTAATTTTCTGTATGCTTCCCAATTCTTCATAAACATTGCACCAAATATTTTTCTATTGGTCCATTTATTTTGTGGGGCAAAGATGTGGCCATCCATTTTGGCTGAAAAGTCACATGTTCAGCACTTTGCTTCTCATTTTTTTTCCAAGGAATGTTGGCCATTCTTTTTGGCTAAGTCAAATATGCAGCCTTTTCTTCTCATTCTCTCATGCTCCCTCCCGTAGCCATGTTCAGAAGAAGAAAGAGAGAAGAGAGAGAGAGGAAAGAGAAAGAAAGGAAGAAAGAGAAAGAAAGAAGAAGATGAAACCATGGAAGCATGATGGTAGAATAAGAACTAAAAAGGTAAAACCAAAACTTCCCATCTCTTTAATTTTTCCTAAGAGTTTGAATTGTTGAAAGTTGGATTATAAGGGATCATGATGGATCCAAAGTTGTAAGGGAGTATATGATAAAGATTTTATGTTTAATCCATGTCATAATAGAATTTAAGAACAAAAAGTTTGGCATATGTTTGAGGATGAACAAAAGTTATGTTGAGGACTTAAATCAAACTTGTAAAAGTGTTGATGATTGATTTATGTGTAAATATGAGGAGGAAGATCTATAGATTAAGAAGTTATGGAAATATTTTAATTTGAAAGAACTAAAAATGATTTAAATTGAAGTTGTGATGAAAGTTTTCATAAAACATGTTAATCGATGACAAACTTAGTCTTAGGGGACTTTGGAGCCAAATTTTGGAATAATTAATGAATCTAAAAAATTCTGAAATCATGGGGGTTTTGTAGAGCATGTTACGAGCTTTCCATAGCCTCGAAAACGGACTAATTCCGATAACGGATGAAGAAGTTATGAAGATTTGAAATATGTGTGTCAAAAGTTGCAAAATTTGGAAAATTGGAGTTAAGTGCCAAAGTTTGAGCGCCTAGGCGCTAGGCTCGGCGCTTAAAATCTGCTCTTGGGCGCCTAGGCGCTTGCCCAAGGCCAAATTTGGGCGCCTAGGCGCTGGTCAAGTGTTAAGTCAAAATCTGTCCGGACGTCCTTTAGTAAATTGGGCATAACTTTTTCATACAAACTCCGATTGAGGAAATTCAAGATGATCCGGAACGAGGACGAATAGACCTACAACTTTTGTTCTTTAGATGTTTCAATTTGAGGTCGTTATAATGGGTCAAAATGGTTATCTTTGGGACTATTGTGTTTTTGGAGGCAATCGGAGGACGTCGGGCATGCACGTATGCAACGTGTAATGTTTTCGACGATAAAGGATGTTGTTCTAAGTTGTAAAACATGAAAATTATTAAATATAATGATATTATGCAAAGACAACTTAAATGAATAATGAATTATTAGTTGATGTATATATTATTCGAGATAATTATGATTTGATGTTGATCCTTACTTTTAATAGAATTTAAATTATTTATAAGTAAGGTATTGATTTGATTCCTACGTAAGAAGTCACTTGGTATTTATTTCAATAATTACCACAGTAGTTATTACACAGTGACTCATATTATTTGATTTGATATAGTTGGCAGTATTGAGAGTCTGTGTTAGTAATTGTGAATAATGGTTCAAAGATTGAAAGGTTGTTGATTAAAAGATAAGAATGATATACAGATGTTTGCTCAATTATTTTCTTTTTACAAAAGTAAGTTTGGCAGGACTTGCCGACACTTTACTTTTTCTAAAGTAGTATGGACCACAACTCTATTATTGAACAAATTTTGTTAAAACGTGTACAAGTTGATTTAATTTTCTCTGCGGGACCATAAATTCCACTGCCATTATTATATACCTCATTTGGTTATTTTGTCAAAGCAGGTGTGCTAGTTGTTTACTAAATTTTTAGTATAAATAGGTTGCTCGGTTGAGTAACTAAAGACACACCATCACTACACAAAAAAAATATAGAATTCTTTTACTTCAATATTGTGAGTATTTCTATTGAGTGTAATATTACTCCAAGTGTAGATAAGGAATGCACGCATTGTTTAAGATGATCAATTTCACAGAAAGCATAATCAAGTCACATGCTAAGGTAAGGGATATCATTATTGTGGTAAGATGTATCATTTTTATGGTAAAGTGATATCATTTTCTTTCATACTCCATATTATGGTAAGATGGTATTATTCGTTTTTTTTCAGCTTATCATTAAATAATGAAAAGTTCTGAAAGGATTAGAATATCATTAATAGTTTGTGTTTCATATATTATTATGTTATGAATATGAACTGTTGATGAATATATTTGGCCTGTAGTGCAAATATGAACTGTTGAGGAATATCTTTGGCCTGTAGTGCAAAGATGAATGGTTGATGAATATCTTTGGCCCGTAGTGCAAAGATGAACTGTTGTTGAATATCTTTGGCCTGTAGTGCAAAGATGACCTGTTGTTGTATATCTTTGGCCTGTAGTGCAAAGATGAATTGTTGATGAATATCTTTGGCCCGTAGTGCAAAGATGACCTGTTGTTGAATATCTTTGGCCTGTAGTGCAAAGATGATCAGTTGTTGTATATCTTTGGTCTGTAGTGCAAAGATAGATGGTTGATTATTGGTTTTACAGTTGTATATCTTTTGCCTGTAGTGCAAAGATGGACTGTTGGTTAATGGTTTTACAGTTGTATACCTTTTGTTTGTAGTGCAAAGATGGACTGTTGGTTATTAATTTTACAGTTGTATATCTTTGGCATGTAGTGCAAAGTTAAACTATTGATGTACTTGATTATAAATATGAATTGTGATTTAATTATAATCTGTGGTAGTTCAGGTGAAGACAGGTGATGATAGTTCTCTTTGTCTTGGGTATAACCAAGAACTGTTGATGATTATTACAGGAATGAAATATTAACGATGAATTTTTAATCTAGAGGAGATAGTAGACATTATGTTCTACTTGACTCTTCTAATGGATTGCTCGTTCCGCTGCAACTATGGTTGAAAATTTTTATCTTCTACCATATATTCTAAATATCTGATTTAGTATTGATGAAGGCTATTGATAATGTAATTATCTTAAGTCATGATATTCTTTACTGGGCTGTTTGTGCTCACCCTTTTACTTCACCACCCCTTTCAGGTAATAAAAGTGTAGCTGGGACTAGCAGAGAGAACTTGGTTATAAAGTGGTGATACGAATTAGTCACAAGCCTATTCAAAATATGAAACGGTGTGGCATAATAATTTTATTGAGAATAATAAAATGTGTGTAACATATTTTATACCTCATTTACTAATTGGTTTTGGTGAACAACTATAGGGTGATGAGGACCCGACCTTGAAAGCGTCAAAAATACACCGCATTAGAATGATGAGAACAAAAATCTTCTCGTGTTTCTACGGGACTTGAATTATTTGTTGCTGTACTTTATATGGCATTGTGATAATTTAAGTATGAATATTGTCGTATTATATACGTTACAATATTTGTATTGAAACTCACATTATATTTGTCGTCGTATTTTGCACGACAGTTGTATAAATGAAGTTGTATGTACCATGTTTTTTGGCGACTCAGAATGGGTGATGTATACCTATTTTGGGGTTGTCACATAATCGCCCGCTCAGTTAGATCCCGGACAGTATCCTGCAACTCTATGTTACGATCATAAAGTGCATCATACATCTCAGCATCAATAGAGTTCGGTGGGAACTCCTCTTCTTCCTCAGGATCCTCCTCTGGATCAGTCTCAGGCTCATGCTCCTGACCAACAACTATGATCGACGGAGATGGCTCCCTCTGAATCAACTGCTCCCTGACAACATGAATGTCTCGGGGCTCCTCCTTAATAGGCACTCGGGGTTCCTCCTCCCCAGCTCGACTAGCTCCTCCAACATCTGACATCCTGACAACATAGTTTTAAGTTTTAATTACTCAGTCGTACTAGTGAGCACATAAGCACACAAAGTCTTTTATTATCTTCAATGAATTTAGAAATTCATTTCTTAGAACTCGATAAGAGTTTTCCTTCACTATATTCTTCCTATAAGACTATTACCTAAGGTTGTTCCCCCACCTAAGGTTCATAACCTACAGCTCTGATACCAACCTGTGACACCCCCAAATCCGGAACATCCATTTTGTGACGCCCCCAAAATAGGTATACAACACCCATTCTGAGTCGCCAAAATACATGGTATAGAAACAACTACATCTTTACTATTATAGCAAAAGAACTGTTAGTTTAAATACAAATATTGTCATCGAGACAATATCCACACTCAAATAAGTCCTCATTACAATTATTGATACATTAATTCACAAAAATGGTGAGGACTACTAAAATAACTTCTAGAACCATCATTCCATACCCCTATTAGTACTCGCTACATTCTCGCCTCTTGAGAAAAATGGAACAAAAAGGAAAAGGGTGAGCTCAACTAGCCCAGTAAAGAACATTATGACTAAGATAATACATAACAAATTATCGTTAGTCTTCAACAGGGAAAAATCTAATAGAATGCAATAGACAACAAGTTTTAAATCAATATTCGCAGCGAAAAATAATAATTCATAGAAGAGTTACGCAGAGAATGAAATCTACTATTATCCATTAATTTAAAAGTCCATCATCAATATTTTATCCCTGTAACATCAATCAATATTCATCTTTGCACTACAAGCCAAAGATATTCATCAGTTGGTCATGTTCATCTCAACACCTGTTCATCTTTGCACTACGGGCCAAAGATATTCATCAAGAAATCATTCATCTTTACACTACAGGCCAAAGATATTCAGTTATATCATCATTTAGGACTGAGGATGATGAAAAATATTTTAAAAGAAACGAATCTAGTGAAACAAAATAACAAATATTAAGGATTTGTATTTCGGTTTATCCATGTCCAAAAATACCTTATAAATAATCATAGTGAAGTAAAATTCAAGAATGATCAAAACATGGATACAATCAAAGCTAGTATCTTGAATAGATATTTTGGACGAAAAGAAAAAAATTTCATTTTTCGGTGAATAGTAACTCGTGAATAGTAATTCATGAATAGTAATGTAACGACCCCAAAATAGGTCCATTCCATCCAACCCATTCTGAGTCGTCAAATACATGGTACAGAAAACAACTACAACTTTATTACAACAATTGTCGTGCAAAATACAACAACACATATGCTGCGAGTTTGGATACAAATATATACCAAATGTGACTCATGTTCCAATCGTGGACATCACCTCACAATGACTCCTTACATAAAGGTATAGTCAAAAACTGTTTTAGAAATTAGAATCTTTGGGAAGTGCTTAAGGAAACCTTCGTACATGGGAGGCCACGCGTCTAGGTTATGATAGATATCATATGGCCACAGAATTATCCTTGGTTGACCCAATAGACCCCAAAGAAAAACGAGAAGATTACTATCATATTCTTTCCAATGGTGAGTCTTCTCTTGACATATCATTATCTCTACTGTCTCTAATTGAGAATTATACTTTAAACAAACACCAAGATTATATAGGTAGTGCTCGTATATATACTCAGCAAGTGGATGAGCACATCCCTGTCTTATGATGACACGAGGTTGTATGTCATTAGACATCTTGTATGATAGTGACAAAACACCCTTCCAACGTTGGGTTCGCCTCACCCTATTTTCTTCACCAAATATAACTACTAAATGATGACCACCGTTCTATTTTCCCGTTACCCTCGCTCGACCCAGCTACACTCTTATTACCTGAAAGGAATTGTGAAGCAAAAGGGTGAGCACAACTAGCTCAGTAAAGAATATCATGACTAAAGATAATTAAATTATCAATAGCCTTCATCAATAATAAATCAGAGATTTAGAACATATGGTAAATGATAAAAATTTCAACCATAGTTGCAGCGGAACGAGCAATCCATTAGAAGAGTCAAATAGACTATAAAGTCTATTATCTTCTCCATGTTAAAAATCCACCAACAATATTTTATCCATGTAACATCACTCAACAGTTCCTTTCCACAATCATATGAATAACTCATAATCATAATTGTGACTATATTTTTCTTCACACCCAGGACGAAGAATATTTTCATCACCTGTCTTTACCTGAAACATCAAAGATCATGGTTATACCAAATCACAATTCCTGTTTATAATCATACTAACAAATCCATCTTTGCACTACGGGCCAAAGATATTCATCAACAAACCATCTTTGCACTACGGGCCAAAGATATTCATCAACAAACCATCTTTGCACTACAGGCCAAAGATATTCAACAACAGTTCATCTTTGCACTACAGGCCAAAGATATTCATCAACAGGCCATCTTTGCACTACATGCCAAAGATATTCATCAACAATTCATATTTGCACTACAGGCCAAATATATTCATCAACAGTTCATATTTGCACTACATGCCAAATATATTAATATCTCAAAGAATTATAATCATTTTAGAATTTATATAAACAATAATTATAACCATGTTGATCAATTCACCTTTGCACTTAAGCTTAAGATATTCAATTATAAATTCAATGGTCATGATCATACCAGTCACAATTCAACTTTGCACTACAGGCCAAAGAGAACCCTAGTCATGATCATACCAATAATCTACCCATCTTTACACTCCAGTGAAAGAGAATTTCAACATCAGGGTTATAAAAATGTTATATATGATGATAAAAATAATATGATCAACATATAGTTTTAATCTCAAGAGTAATATTCGTAACTCATGAATAGTAACCCCGACACAAAAGATAGAAATTCCACAATAAAATCCATACCAATATTTCGGTATAATGATATTGAAAGAATAACATTACTTAAATTTATAAACAATTTATTTTAATTGTTTACACTTTACTAATTAATGCATTTAATCATCATAAAATGCCAACTCTTACAATTTCATCATCAATAACCAAAACCCTCATAAAAAATCTGCATATACCTCATATAGGATTCTCAAGCCATAAAATCCTATTTTCTAATTTTCTTTCTTCACAAAACATATTTAATTCATTTACTCATAACTAGACCATTTTCATGAAAAATACCAAATCAGTTCCAAAAATATTTCTTTTCTGGAATTTAGCATAATATAGTCCCATAGTGAACATATATTTTTCTCAGAATTTTTAAAAGTCATTTACTATTTTTCATATGGCCAAAATAGCCGAATATTTAGACATTTATCAAAAATTATACTTTTGTCTAAAAATTCTGAAATTTACAGAGTATACTTCTATCATATACATGTACTCCCAATAAAAATTTCATCAATTTTGGAGTTAACCACAAGGAATTATAAGCGTTACTTTTAAAATAGTCTTTTCTCATAAAATTCATAACTCTCAATCTATACATCCAAAAATCACCATTTTTGGACACAATCAATAAAACTCATCAAAATATCATTTCAAATTTTTCCAGAATTTTTGAAGTTCAGAAAAATTTTGAAACTGAAAAATATAACAACCCTTAAAATCCATTACTATCCCTTACTATCCCTTACTATCCCTTACCTCAAAAGAGCAGTACTTCTGCTGGATATCGGATATGATGCTGAAGGAAACTTGCACTGATGAATAGCAACTCACCAAGTATCTAAAAACTCACAAAATATGCTTCATAATATAGAGAGAGAAAGAGAGAAAGCTTATGTTTCTGGTGTGATTTTCAATTCTAACTTAGCCCTCTATTTATAGGAAAATTTTGGTAGGTTTGACCTGCAACCTGATGGCTTTACCTGCTAGTATTCCCACCCACCACATTTGAAATATAATTCAGCACATTTCTTCACCAACCACAAGTGGGGCCCACCAATTCTAGAATTTTCCACCAAAATGATAAACTCCAAAAATTCAACAATTTCTGAACCAGTCATCTCGTAAAATTCATAATAAATCATACGTTCATTTTTAACGGTTCAAAATTTGTGGACATATACTCAACTTATATATGTATAACATATCCAAATATTACCACGATCCAACGGTCGGATTAAAAATTATAACCCCGCAAAATATCTCAAAAACCCTGATTTTTAATACCTCCATTCCGACAAAAATACTGATAAAAACCTCAACATTAACTCCTTCATTTTTAACCACAAAAATATATCCCTCATTTATATCCACATAAAATAAATATTTCCTTATCATATGAATCAATAATTAATTATTCACAAATAATATTACAGAATCACATTTATGACAACCAGGCCGTTCCCAGGAAAGAGGGGGCTTTCCAATAAGGATTTCTCCTTACTGGCGCGCAATTAGATGACCAAACCTCTCCTTAGACAGAACTTTCTAGACATTGCCAATAATGCTATCTAATAATATTATTCAAATAATATGAATTATTGATCTGATAATAGAAAATACTGTGCAGCAACAATTATTGAAACAACAATAATATAAAATATCAACGCAGCAATTATTGAATCAATAAAATAAAATATTGAACAGTAATTACTGTAACAATTATTGAGTAGTGCCTTCTTACGTAAGAATCAATAATTTCAAAAATACTATGCAATACCGTGTGCTACTGTGCAATAACGCGTATTACTGTATTTTAACCACCGGGTATTCCAACAGTGTTAACGGTAACAACTACGCCGTTATTTGTAAAAACTTAAATTTGTCGTTTTCTTCACCCGACAGTTATTCTGTTATGGGGCCCACAAATGGCTGCGCCGTCGTACGAATATTCCCCGACAGAAAGAATATTCCACGACCAAACGAATATTCCCCGACAACAATGATTATTTTATAACCACTTGCTTATTTTAAAAAAAAATTCATATATCACCCTTGACTTTAACTTTTATCAATTTAACCATTTACTGAATAGTAATTATAAAAAAATTGAATACTTTTATTTCATAAAATTCGGGGTCTTACAATCTCCCCTCCTTATGAAATTTCGTCCCCGAAATTTACGTACCTGGTATTTCAAAGAGTTGAGAATACCTTCCTTTCATTTCAAATTCCATCTTCTCTGTCATCATAATTTCTCCATTGCTCATCTCCTGTATTTCAAATAACATTCTAGAATACAGCTTCAAAACAAGTGTTAATTTAACAAATTAACATATCACATAATATCCCGATATTATGACTGACCAACAAATAAGCTTAGGTAGGACACACTAGCGAAGGATTTACTCATCTCTCCCCTCCTAGTTGTATTCCCCGATCTCCGCCAGAGATCATATCCCCAAGCTCTGATACCAAATGTAACTCTGGACACCAACCTATGTCAGCACCATACATTGATACCTATCAGCTTGCCACCAACAGCTCCCCTACGGAGAGTCTGGCTTCGTGCATCCCCATCAACAGGAAGTCACCAGCGAGAATCTTTACTTATAGCTCTGATACCAAATGTAACTCTGGACACCAACCTATGTCAGCACCTTACATTGATACCTATCAGTTTGCCACCGCAGAACGGCGTCCCCTACGGAGAGTCTGGCTTCGGTGCATTCCCCATTAACAGGAAGTCACCAGCGAGAGGCTCGGGGCTCTTTACTTATAGCTCTGATACCAAATGTAACGACCCCAAAATAGGTCCATTCCATCCAACCCATTCTGAGTCGTCAAATACATGGTACAGAAAACAACTACAACTTTATTACAACAATTGTCGTGCAAAATACAACAACACATATGCTGTGAGTTTGGATACAAATATATACCAAATGTGACTCATGTTCCAATCGTGGACATCACCTCACAATGACACCTTACATAAAGGTATAGTCAAAAACTGTTTTAGAAATTAGAATCTTTGGGAAGTGCTCAAGGAAACCTTCGTACATGGGAGGCCACGCGTCTAGGTTATGATAGATATCATATGGCCACAGAATTATCCTTGGTTGACCCAATAGACCCCAAAGAAAAACGAGAAGATTACTATCATATTCTTTCCAATGATGAGTCTTCTCTTGACTTATCATTATCTCCACTGTCTCTAATTGAGAATTATACTTCAAACAAACACCAAGATTATATAGGTAGTGCTCGTATATATACTCAGCAAGTGGATGAGCACATCCCTGTCTTATGATGACACGAGGTTGTATGTCATTAGACATCTTGTATGATAGTGACAAAACACCCTTCCAACGTTGGGTTCGCCTCACCCTATTTTCTTCACCAAATATAACTACTAAATGATGACCACCGTTCTATTTCCCCGTTACCCTCGCTCGACCCAGCTACACTCTTATTACCTGAAAGGAATTGTGAAGCAAAAGGGTGAGCACAACTAGCTCAGTAAAGAATATCATGACTAAAGATAATTAAATTATCAATAGCCTTCATCAATAATAAATCAGAGATTTAGAACATATGGTAAATGATAAAAATTTCAACCATAGTTGCAGCGGAACGAGCAATCCATTAGAAGAGTCAAATAGACTATAAAGTCTATTATCTTCTCCATGTTAAAAATCCACCAACAATATTTTATCCATGCAACATCACTCAACAGTTCCTTTCCACAATCATATGAATAACTCATAATCATAATTGTGACTATATTTTTCTTCACACCCAGGACGAAGAATATTTTCATCACCTGTCTTTACCTGAAACATCAAAGATCATGGTTATACCAAATCACAATTCCTGTTTATAATCATACTAACAAATCCATCTTTGCACTACGGGCCAAAGATATTCATCAACAAACCATCTTTGCACTACGGGCCAAAGATATTCATCAACAAACCATCTTTGCACTACAGGCCAAAGATATTCAACAACAGTTCATCTTTGCACTACAGGCCAAAGATATTCATCAACAGGCCATCTTTGCACTACATGCCAAAGATATTCATCAACAATTCATATTTGCACTACAGGCCAAATATATTCATCAACATTCATATTTGCACTACATGCCAAATATATTAATATCTCAAAGAATTATAATCATTTTAGAATTTATATAAACAATAATTATAACCATGTTGATCAATTCACCTTTGCACTTAAGCTTAAGATATTCAATTATAAATTCAATGGTCATGATCATACCAGTCACAATTCAACTTTGCACTACAGGCCAAAGAGAACCCTAGTCATGATCATACCAATAATCTACCCATCTTTACACTCCAGTGAAAGAGAATTTCAACATCAGGGTTATAAAAATGTTATATATGATGATAAAAATAATATGATCAACATATAGTTTTAATCTCAAGAGTAATATTCGTAACTCATGAATAGTAACCCCGACACAAAAGATAGAAATTCCACAATAAAATCCATACCAATATTTCGGTATAATGATATTGAAAGAATAACATTACTTAAATTTATAAACAATTTATTTTAATTGTTTACACTTTACTAATTAATGCATTTAATCATCATAAAATGCCAACTCTTACAATTTCATCATCAATAACCAAAACCCTCATCAAAAATCTGCATATACCTCATATAGGATTCTCAAGCCATAAAATCCTATTTTCTAATTTTCTTTCTTCACAAAACATATTTAATTCATTTACTCATAACTAGACCATTTTCATGAAAAATACCAAATCAGTTCCAAAAATATTTCTTTTCTGGAATTTAGCATAATATAGTCCCATAGTGAACATATATTTTTCTCAGAATTTTTAAAAGTCATTTACTATTTTTCATATGGCCAAAATAGCCGAATATTTAGACATTTATCAAAAATTATACTTTTGTCTAAAAATTCTGAAATTTACAGAGTATACTTCTATCATATACATGTACTCCCAATAAAAATTTCATCAATTTTGGAGTTAACCACAAGGAATTATAAGCGTTACTTTTAAAATAGTCTTTTCTCATAAAATTCATAACTCTCAATCTATACATCCAAAAATCACCATTTTTGGACACAATCAATAAAACTCATCAAAATATCATTTCAAATTTTTCCAGAATTTTTGAAGTTCAGAAAAATTACGAAACTGAAAAATATAACAACCCTTAAAATCCATTACTATCTTTACTATCCCTTACTATCCCTTACTATCCCTTACCTCAAAAGAGCAGTACTTCTGACTGGATATCGGATATGATGCTGAAGGAAACTTGCACTGATGAATAGCAACTCACCAAGTATCTAAAAACTCACAAAATATGCTTCATAATATAGAGAGAGAAAGAGAGAAAGCTTATGTTTCTGGTGTGATTTTCAATTCTAACTTAGCCCTCTATTTATAGGAAAATTTTGGTAGGTTTGACCTGCAACCTGATGGCTTTACCTGCTAGTATTCCCACCCACCACATTTGAAATATAATTCAGCACATTTCTTCACCAACCACAAGTGGGGCCCACCAATTCTAGAATTTTCCACCAAAATGATAAACTCCAAAAATTCAACAATTTCTGAACCAGTCATCTTGTAAAATTCATAATAAATCATACGTTCATTTTTAACGGTTCAAAATTTGTGAATATATACTCAACTTATATATGTATAACATATCCAAAAATTACCACGATCCAACGGTCGGATTAAAAATTATAACCCCCGCAAAATATCTCAAAAACCCTGATTTTTAATACCTCCATTCCGACAAAAATACTGATAAAAACTTTAACATTAACTCCTTCATTTTTAACCACAAAAATATATCCCTCATTTATATCCACATAAAATAAATATTTCCTTATCATATGAATCAATAATTAATTATTCACAAATAATATTACAGAATCACATTTATGACAACCAGGCCGTTCCCAGGAAAGAGGGGGCTTTCCAATAAGGATTTCTCCTTACTAGCGCGCAATTAGATGACCAAACCTCTCCTTAGACAGAACTTTCTAGACATTGCCAATAATGCTATCTAATAATATTATTCAAATAATATGAATTATTGATCTGATAATAGAAAATACTGTGCAGCAACAATTATTGAAACAACAATAATATAAAATATCAACGCAGCAATTATTGAATCAATAAAATAAAATATTGAACAGTAATTACTGTAACAATTATTGAGTAGTGCCTTCTTACGTAAGAATCAATAATTTCAAAAATACTATGCAATACCGTGTGCTACTGTGCAATAACGCGTATTACTGTATTTTAACCACCGGGTATTCCAACAGTGTTAACGGTAACAACTACGCCGTTATTTGTAAAAACTCAAATTTGTCGTTTTCTTCACCCGACAGTTATTCTGTTATGGGGCCCACAAATGGCTGCGCCGTCGTACGAATATTTCCCGACAGAAAGAATATTCCATGACCAAACGAATATTCCCCGACAACAATGATTATTTTATAACCACTTGCTTATTTTAAAAAAAATTTCATATATCACCCTTGACTTTAACTTTTATCAATTTAACCATTTACTGAATAGTAATTATAAAAAAAATTGAATACTTTTATTTCATAAAATTCGGGGTCTTACAAGTAACCCCAACATTAAAAGTTTCAAATTTGATAAAAATTTCTAACCAATATTTCTGCATAATGATATTGAAGAAATAATATCATTTTCGAATAAAATAACACCCCTTACCTTGTAAAGACAGTACTTCTAGTTAAAACACCGGATATAGGCTATGACTTGAACTTGCACCGTATAGCAACACTCAAAGTATTAAAATACTCACAAGAATACGCTCAATATAACGAGAGAGAAAGAGAGAGAAATCTTTAGTTTCTGGTGTGATTTTCAATTCTAACCTAAGCACCCTATTTATAGAAAAATGCTTAGAACACCAAAGCAGAAAATTTAATAAAATATTAATATATAAATAAAATTTTCTACGCCAACCTTAGACTTCTGAATTCAGCAACTTAGCATGTGATTAATGAGGCTCATAACATATAAAAAACGTTTTTCTTAATTAAAATAATTAAAACTTCCAAAAATCAATTATTTCGGAATTTCAGAACTTCAATAATTTATAATAAATAGCCCTTTTATCAGAAAATTCGAATTTAACAATTTTTTTATAGGAAATTCAATTCTCTACAACTTTGCAGAAAAAAGTTTTTCCAAATTCCAAATAAAAATTGACCGAAATCCATAAACGGGAGATTTTACAGGCTATAATCAAATTTCAGTCAAGAAATGGGCCCACAGACATGTTTAACATGTTTTAAACAACTTTTGTAACAAAAATACTTTTTCTCCTCATATACTCATATATCCCACATTCATTGTAAAAATATCATCATTATTATATTATAATAATATAATAAAATATTATTTTATCAGAAAAGATAAAATATCAATTTTTAATAATTGTCACTTTAAAAATTTTCTCCATCTATATCCACATAAAATTAATATTTTTCTCATCATATAAATCAATAATTAATTATTCACAAATAATATTACAGAATCACAGTACTGACAACCAGGCCGTTCCCAAGAAAGAGGGGGCTTTCCAATAAGGATTTCTCCTTACTGGCGCGCAATTAGGTGACCAAACCTCTCTTTAGACAAAACTTTCTAGACATTAACAATAATATTATCTAATAATATTATTCAGATAATATGAATTATTGCTCCGATAATAGAAAATAATGTGTAGTGACAATTATTGAAACAACAGTAATATAAAATATCAACGCAGCAATTATTGAATCAATAAAATAAAATATTGAACAGTAATTACTGTAACCATTATTGAGTAGTGCCTTCTTACGTAAGAATCAATAATTGGTGCAATACAGTGTGCTACTGTGCAACAACGCGTATTACTGCGTTTTAACCGCCGGGTATTCCAACAGTATAAACGGTAACAACTACGCCGTTATTTATAAACAACTTATACTTGTCGTTTTCTTCATCCAATAGCTTTCCGTTATGGGTCCCACAAAAGACTGCGCCGTCGTACTAATATTCCCCGACAGGAAGAATATTCCACGACCAAACGAATATTCTCCGACAACAATAAATATTTTATAACCACCTGCTTATTTGAAATATTTGCGCATTTTACCCATAACTAACCTCATTAATCAATTTAACCCTTACTATTTCAAATAATAAATAGAGAAAATTAAATTTCATTTATTAATAATTTGGGGTCTTACAACCTCCCCTCCTTATGAAATTTCGTCCTCGAAATTGACGTATGTACCTGGTGTTTCGAAAAGATGAGGATACCTCGCTTTCATTTCCGTTTCCATCTCCCAGGTCATTTCCTCAATAGCATGGTTTCTCCACAAAACTTTATCTTGTGGTATGACCTTCATACGTAGGACATGCTCCTTCTTATCCAAGATCTTGACAGGTACCTCTTCGTACGTTAAGTCTTCAGCTATCTCGTCCGGTTCTAACTCAATAATGTGGTTTGGGTCTTTCACATATTTACGTAACACAGATATATGAAAAATATTATGAACACGAGATATACTTGGAGGTAACGCGAGTCTATAGGTCACATTTCCTACTCGGTCAAGAATCTGAAATGGACCAATAAATCGTGGATTGAGCTTTTCTCTCTTCTCAAATCTTGTAACTCCTTTCCATGGAGCCACACGCAACAATACATGATCCCCAATGTCAAATTTCACGTCCTTTCGATGAAGATCCGCATAACTCTTTTGTCGATCATGTGCCATTTGTATACGTTGTCGAATCGTTTGGATCTTCTCTGTAGTCATTCATACCAACTCTGGTCCTAACAACGTTGCTTCTCCCACCTCATCCCAACATACTGGAGAGCGGCACTTTCGTTCATACAATGCTTCAAATGGAGCCACACCTATACTTGCCTGATAACTGTTATTGTAGGAGAATTCCACCAATAGTAGGTACTTATCCCAACTCCCTTTGAAATCTAGGACACAAAGTCTTAATAGATCTTCAAGAGTTTGAATAGTCCTCTCTGATTGCCCGTCCGTTTGAGGATGGTATGCCGAACTAAATCGTAAATCCGTGCCCATAGATTTTTGTAAGCTAACCCAAAATCTTGAAGTGAATCTTGGGTCACGATCCGAAACTATGGATTCTGGCATGCCATGCAGTCTCACAATCTCATCTACGTATATACGAGCAAGACGATCAAGGGAATAAGTCTCCCGTATCGGCAAGAAATGAGCAGACTTGGTTAATCTATCAATAATAACCCAAATAGCATTTATGCCTTGAGAAACCGTGGGAAGACCCGTAACGAAATCTATGGTAATGTGTTCCCACTTCCATTTCGGAATCTCAAGTGGTTGCAATAGACCCTTTGGCACTTGATGCTCCGCCTTTACACGTTGACAAGTTAAACACCTCGAGATAAACTTTGCAATCTCTCTCTTCATATTGTTCCACCAAAATATATGTCGAAGATCACGATACATTTTGGTACTTCCAAGATGGATTGCAAATGGTGTATTGTGTGCCTCCATCATGATCTTGTACTTTAAATCAGAATCGTTAGGAACACAAAGTCTGGAGTGGACTCGAAGTATTCCTTCTTCATCGATTCTTGCTTCTGGAATAGCACATTCTTGCACTTTCTTCTTCATACGCGTCAGCTCCGGGTCTGTGGCTTGAGCAACTTTAACTTTATCGATTAAAGTTGGTTCTATGCGTATACTTGACATCATCGTACTCGTTCCTGCATATGATCTTCTACTCAACGCGTCAGCTACCACGTTTGCTTTTCCAGGATGGTATTGAATAGTGTGGTCGTAATCTTTCAACAGCTCGAGCCAACGTCGTTGCCGCATGTTGAGTTCTTTTTGGGTAAAAAAATATTTGAGACTTTTATGGTCTGAATATATCTCCACTTTCTCCCCATATAGATAGTGCCTCCAGATCTTTAGCGCGAAAACGACTGCTGCCAACTCTAGATTATGAGTAGGATAATTACTCTCATATTCTTTAAGTTGTCGCGAGGCATAGGCTATAACTTTCTCACGTTGCATGAGAACACATCCTAGCCCTTTGCCTGAAGCATCGCTGCAGATAACAAATCCATCCGAACCAGATGGTATGGTCAAAACAGGTGCTAAAATGAGTCTCCTCTTAAGCTCTTGAAAACTCTTCTCGCATTTCTCGCTCCAAACGAATTTGATATCTTTCTGAGTCAGCTGAGTTAACGGGGTAGCGATTCGAGAAAACCCTTTCACGAATCTCCGATAATAACCAGCTAAGCCCAGAAAGCTACGTACTTCGGTCACCGTCTTTGGTTGCTCCCAACTTTGTACTGCTTCAATCTTTGCCGGGTCAACAGATACTCCATGTTTTGACACCACGTGCCCTAGGAATACTACTTTCTCAAGCCAAAACTCGCATTTCTTTAACTTAGCATATAACTTGTTTTCACGCAGCCTTTGGAGTACCAGCTTCAAATGGTGCTCATGATCTTCACAACTTTTGGAATATATGAGGATGTCATCAATAAAGACAACAACGAACTGATCCAAATAATCCTTCAATACTCGGTTCATCATATCCATGAAAGCCGCAGGAGCATTAGTTAATCCAAAAGACATGACTAGGAATTCATAATGCCCGTACCGAGTTCTGAAGGCAGTCTTCGGAATATCCTCAGTTTTAACCTTCAGCTGATGATATCCAGAACGAAGATCGATCTTTGAAAAGAATTGTGGTCCTTGTAATTGGTTAAACAGGTCATCAATCCGAGGTAGCGGATATCTATTCTTGATAGTGACATGGTTCAATTCCCGATAGTCAATACAAAGTCGCATACTCCCGTCTTTCTTTTTTACAAATAAAACAGGAGCACCCCAAGGAGATGCACTAAGACGAATGAAACCGATGTCCAACAACTCCTGTAGTTGGACCTTTAGTTCCTGAAGTTCAATAGGAGTCATTCGATATGGGGTTTTAGAAATGGGCTTTGTACCAGGTTCAAGATCAATAAAGAATTTAACTTCACGTTCTGGGGGTAGACCAGGAAGTTCTTCAGGAAATACGTCAGGAAAGTCAATAACAACATGAATATTACTCAAATATGATGTGTCTTTATTCAAATCCATAACATGGGCTAAAAAAGCTTGACATCCGTTTTTTAATAAACGAATAGCTTTATGACTTGATATAACAGTGATTGATTTTAATGGCTTAGTTATTTGAATTCGCACAACAGGTTGGTTAGGAATATGAAAACTAACAACCTTACGAAAATAATCAATTTTGACATAATGAGTAGTTAACCAATCAATCCCTAAAATCACATCAAAAGCAAGTATCTTTAAAGAGATAAGATCAACAGGTACGGTGATGGTGCCAACTTGGATCAAACAAGATTTATAAACAGTGGATGTGATGAAAGTTTCTCCTAACGGAGTCTCCATAGAGAAATTAAAGTCTAACTTCTCCGGAGTTAAGTTTAAACGTTGAGCACAAGCAGGAGAAATAAATGAATGGGTAGCACTGGTATCTAGCAAGGCATAAACTTCGCATGAACTTATGATTAGCTTACTCGTGATCACCTCGTTTGGGTTCCTCGCATGTTGACCAGTCACAACAAACGCTCTTCCAGGAACCGTTGACTTTGTCTTTTCTGGGACAGCTTTTTGAGTCACCATCCCCGCT
Organism: Panax notoginseng; assembly: GCA_016801055.1. Classification (NCBI taxonomy): domain Eukaryota; kingdom Viridiplantae; phylum Streptophyta; class Magnoliopsida; order Apiales; family Araliaceae; genus Panax; species Panax notoginseng. Next base: position 14,847,392 of record CM029018.1, read on the forward strand.
GGACTTGGTTTCGCTACAGTGCAATCTCGAGCGATATGTCCTTCCTTTCCACAATTATAACATACCTTAAACTGTTATGGGAAGTTTGGGCTGATATGTCCTTCTTTTCCGCACTTATAGCATATAACCGGTGGTCGTTCTCCTCCCTTTGAACCAGCTGCTGGTGCTGACGTCTTCGTATTGTCATTATTGAATCTTCTTTTTTTAAAATCTCCTCCCGACTCGCTTCTTTATTTTCATAGCCACGATTACCACCAGAGTGGTTGCCATTCTTGTCTGTATTTTTCTTTCTCCGCTGGTTATCATTGTTCTGATGACTGCTGTCACCGATATGATCCTGGTTGTGGTCCCTCAGTTGACCGTACTCGTTATCTCGCTCTAATAATTAAGCCCTGTTGACAACATCTGAATAGAGAGAAAATTTATGAGAAATAAGCTATTGACGTATGCCGGGTTTCAAACCTCTCAGAAACATCCGCGTCATACATTACTCATTCTCCACCAAATGAGGTGCAAACCTAGACAACTCTGCAAACTTCGCCTCGTACTGGGACACCGTCATGTTATTCTGCTCGAGTCTAATAAACTCTACCTCCTTCATATGACAAATACTTTCAGGAAAGTACTTGTCATTGAACAGTTTCTGAAATGTCTCCCAAGACATGCTGAGTGCGGCTGGATGGGTATGCTTCACAGACTCCCACCAGTAGTATGCCTCGCCACGGAACATAAAGGTGGTAAATGGAACCTTCTGTTCCTCCGTGCATCCCAAGGCATCGAATATCTTGGTAATTTGCTTGACCCACGTTTCTGCCATGATCGGATCTGGCTTTCCCTTAAATTCTGGTGGTCCCAATTCTTTGAACTGCTTGGCTGTGACAAACCGTGAATTGCTATCATTTCCTCCTGTATTTTGAACACGAGTCTCCCTCGTCTGGTTTTGCATGAATTGCAAAAAACTTCTAAACATCCCATCGTTCATCATCTGCTCATTGGTGTTGTTCACAGGAGGAACATTGCCAGCCTGTTGCACGTTCTCCTCGTTGGTGAGCACATGTGTCTCCACGGTCTCATTTACTCCACTGTTAACATTCTCAGTCGACATTCTCAAATACTGCCATAAAACAAGGGTTAATTAAATAAATTAACAAATCACATAATACCTCTATATTATGACCTACCAACAAATAAGCTTAGGTAGGACACACTAGCGAAAGATTTACTCGTCTCTCCCCTCCTAGTTCTATTCCCCGATCTCCGCCAGAGATCATATCCCTAAGCTCTGATACCAACTGTGACGCCCCCAAAATAGGTATACAACACCCATTCTGAGTCGCCAAAATACATGGTATAGAAACAACTACATCTTTACTATTACAACATAAGAACTGTGAGTTTAAATATAAATATTATCATCTAGACAATATCCACACTCAAATAAGCCTTCATTACAATTATTGATACATTAATTCACAAAAATGGTGAAGACTACTAAAATAACTTCTAGAACAATCATTCCATACCCCTACTAGTACTCGCTATATTCTCGCCTCCTGAGAAAAATGGAACAAAAAGGAAAAGGGTGAGCTCAACTAGCCCAGTAAAGAACATTATGACTAAGATAATACAGAACAAATTATCGTTAGTCTTCAACAGGAAAAAATCTAATAGAATACAATAGACAACAAGTTTTAAATCAATATTCGCAGCGGAAAATAATAATTCATAGAAGAGTTACGTAGAGAATGAAATCTACTATTATCCATGAATTTAAAAGTCCATCATCAATATTTTATCCCTGTAACATCAATCAATATTCATCTTTGCACTACAAGCCAAAGATATTTATCAGTTGGTCATGTTCATCTCAACACCTGTTCATCTTTGCACTACGGGCCAAAGATATTCATCAAGAAATCATTCATCTTTGCACTACAGGCCAAAGATATTCAGTTATATCATCATTTAGGACTGAGGATTATAAAAAATATTTTAAAGGAAACGAATCCAGTGAAATAAAATAACAAATATTAAGGATTTGTATTTCGATTTATCCATGTCCAAAAATACCTTATAAATAATCATAGTGAAGTAAAATTCAAGAATGATCAAAACATGGATACAATCAAAGCTAGTATCCTGAATAGATATTTTGGAGGAAAAGAAAAAAATTTTATTTTTCGGTGAATAGTAACTCGTGAATAGTAACTCGTGAATAGTAACCCCGACATTAAAAATTTTAAATTTGATAAAAATTTCCAACCAATATTTTTGCATAATGATATTGAAGAAATAATATCATTTTCGAATAAAATAACATCCCTTACCTTGTAAAGACAGTACTTCTAGTTGAAACACCGGATATAGGCTATGACTTGAACTTGCACCGTATAGCAACACTCAAAGTATTAAAATACTCACAAGAATACGCTCAATATAACGAGAGAGAAAGAGAGAGAAATCTTTAGTTTCTGGTGTGATTTTTAATTCTAACCTAAGCACCCTATTTATAGGAAAATGTTTAGAACACCAAAGCAGAAAATTTAATAAAATATTAATATATAAATAAAATTTTCTATGCCAACCTTAGACTTCTGAATTCAGCAACTTAGCATGTGATTAATAAGGCTCATAACATATAAAAAACGTTTTTCTTAATTAAAATAATTAAAACTTCCAAAAATCTATTATTTCAGAATTTCAGAACTTCAATAATTCATAATAAATAGCTCTTTTATCAGAAAATTTGAATCTCACGATTTTTTTAGAAAATTCAATTCTCTACAACTTTGTAGAAGAAAGTTTTTCTAAATTCCAAACAAAAATTGACCGAAATCCATAAACGGGCGATTTTACAGGCTATAATCAAATTTCAGTCAAGAAATGGGCCCACAGACATGTTTTACATGTTTTAAACAACTTTTGCAACAAAAATACTCTTTCTCCTCATATACTCAAATATCCCACATTCATTGTAAAAATATCATCATTATTATATTATAATAATATAATAAAATATTATTTTATCAGAAAAGATAAAATATCGATTTTTAACAATTGTCACTTTAAAAATTTTCTTCATCTATATCCACATAAAATTAATATTTTTCTCATTATATAAATAAATAATTAATTATTCACAAATAATATTACAGAATCACAGTACTGGCAACCTGGCCGTTCCCAAGAAAGAGGGGGTTTTCCAATAAGGATTTCTCCTTACTGGCGCGCAATTAGGTGACTAAACCTCTCCTTAGACAGAACTTTCTAGACATTGCCAATAATGTTATCTAATAAAATTATTCAGATAATATGAATTATTACTCCGATAATAGAAAATACTGTGTAGTGACAATTATTGAAACAACAGTAATATAAAATATCAACGCAGCAATTATTGAATCAATAAAATAAAATACTGAACAGTAATTACTGTAACCATTATTGAGTAGTGTCTTCTTACGTAAGAATCAATAATTGGTGCAATACAGCGTGCTACTGTGCAACAACGCGTATTACTGCGTTTTAACCACCGGGTATTCCAACAGTATTAACGGTAACAACTACGCCGTTATTTATAAACAACTTATACTTGTCGTTTTTTTCATCCAATCGCTTTCCGTTATGGGTCCCACAAAAGACTGCGCCGTCGTACGAATATTCCCCGACAAGAAGAATATTCCACGGCCAAACGAATATTCCCCGACAACAATGAATATTTTATAACCACCTGCTTATTTGAAATATTTGCGCGTTTTACCCATAACTAACCTCATTAATCAATTTAACCCTTACTATTTCAAATAATAAATATAGAAAATTAAATTTCTTTTATTAATAATTTGGGGTCTTACACATTTCTACAGGATTTGGTGTTCACGATACAACATCAGATATCTATCTACCCATAAATAAATGCAAACCATGCAGTAGATAGAAATAATAATAAATCTCTCCCCTTATGGGTTACATCAACTTCATAATAAATAAATCCCAGGTTACTCTAACCTTAAATCATCTGTGCGGAAACATAAACAAATAAGTCTTAAATAACATCAATTCTAATTATCATTACATAACCACATAAATAATCAATCTTCATTACTTGCTAAGCTTGCCCTTGCCTTTACTAGTGGAAGGTTCGTCTGCTCTTTCGTTCTTAACTGCAATGTTATTATTACGCAAGAGTGAGCACGATTGCCCACAAATATAACAATATAACAATGAATAATAACATGCGAGAAAAATAATAACTTCAAATATAAAAGCTCAACTTTTGAATCAAGAATGAATAACAAAAATCAAAAGAAATTTCTGAGGGTCATAAGACCTTGAACTATGTCCTAGGTTGTCAAGGGTTATACTTGAAACCTTTAACAGTCATAACACTATGGACCTTTCTTCTCGTACTTAGGGGGATCAGCCCTTAGTACCATACTGTGCACAATATCTTAACGCTAAAGCGTAAATAATCCCCTATACAGGGTTGTTCATCTCAGTTTGACATTCGAGTCCGCACCAAAGGAAGTTTGGTTTGGATAATTCATCAAGGGTTCTGAAATTTAGAACGCTCATCAACTATGGACTAGTCGAATCATAAAGGGTTCGCTAGTCTTGTGACGCCCCCAAAATTAGGTATACATCACCCATCTTGGGTCGTCAGATACATAGTACAGAATACAAATACAACTTAATAATACAACTGTCGGGTACAATACGACAAAACATAAACTGTGAGTTTGAATACAAATATTATCTTCTAGAGAGTATTCATACTCAAAAAGAGTCCTCATTACATTTATTAACACACCATTACATAGAATAGTGAGGACTACTAACTAATACTATCATTCGGACCATCACTCCGTACCCCGACTTGTCCCAGCTACGTTATCATTTCCTGAAGAGAACAGTGAAAGAAAGGGTGAGCTCAACTAGCCCAGTAAGAAATATTATGACTAAGATAATGCAGAATAAATTATCATTAGCCTTCAACAATGTTAAACTGATAAAATATAATAGACATCAAGTTTAACTGTAGCGGAACAAGCAATCCATTAAAAGAGTCAAGTAGAAAATAAACTCTACTATCTTTTATGATTTAAAAGATTTTCCAACACTTTGATCGCTGAGACTCAGCTTAATAAAATAATCCACATCATCGAATCACCCCTGCACTACGGCCAAGGATATTCGTATATTCATTAATGGTCATGATCATGCCAACAACTGTCCATCAATGCACTACGGGCCAATGAGGACTTTTACCACATCATTTGTAACATTACGGTCATGATTACACCGAATAATCCCTGGTCATAATCATACCAAGTCCATCTATGCACTACAGGCCACAGATGACTTTCAACATTTTATAAACATGAGGATGATGACAATGATATAAGAATTCAATAAAACAAGTTCAAGAATTAATTTATCCAAGAATTAACAACGTCCAAATTGTCAACATGATACTACTTTGTGGAGTAAAATTCAAGAATGATCAGGAGAATATTTTCATGAATAGATACTGGATGAAACGCAATTATCAAGGATATTCCACAAATTTCATGGAGTATAGAAGTCAAAACTTAACCAACTGAGTACAATAAAGAATGGAATAACAAAAAAAATCACCATGCATGCGATAGACCGCACAAACAGGTTATTCCAACAGAATAATAAATAATGGAACCAGGTCCGGCGTAAACGCACAGACAGGATATTCCGACAGAATAATAAATAATGGAACCAGGTCCGGCGTAAACGCACAGACAGGATATTCCGACAGAATAATAAAGAACAGTATAATAAATAATGGAACCAGGTCCGGTGTAAAACACACAGACAGGATATTCCAACAGAATAATAATAAAGACGGAACCAGGTCCGGTGTAAAACACACAGACAGGATGTTCCAACAGAATAATAATAAAAACGGAACCAGGTCCGGTGTAAAACACACAGACAGGATGTTCCAACAGAATAATAGAAGAATGTCACCAAGTATAGGGTAGACCGCATATACAGGTTATTCCAACAGAATAATAAGAAATGGAATAACAATTCTCTTCATGAATAAGAAAGAATAACACCCCTTACCGTTTTAAAGAAGAGCTGAAGTAAGGAAGTAGTTAAGTAGCAGAATACTCTTCTTCTCTCTCTCTATAGTTTCTCTCTATAGTTTCTCTCTCTAGAGTTCAGTGAATTCGTAAGAAATAATGAAGGAATGAGCTGCTATTTATAGAAAAATAGAATGCATAGTAACTAATCCATGAACGGTCCAGATTGATTACTTTAATCTGACGGTCCATATTTAAAGAAAAATCTTTTAAATAAAATAAAATATATTCTATTTATAGAATAACTTTAATAAAGTATTTTGTTTTATATAAAAAGATGTTTCTGTTTTATTACGTTAATAATACGAATAAAACAAAACGTCATTATCGCTAAATAATTCATATTATTAACTGACAATAATTGAATCAAACTGAGTGACTTCTCACATAAGCATTAATAATCAATACCGTGTGCTACTATGCAACCACACGTATTACTGTACTTTTACTACCGAGTAGTTCAACAGTAACAATGGTAAAATTTCCGCCGTTATTTTTATAGAAAGATAATTCTGTCGTTTTCTCAATCCGACAATAATTCCGTTGTGGGGTCCACCAATGATTGTGCCGTCGTACGAATATTCCCCGACAAAAAGAATATTCTCCGACCAAACGAATATTTATAACAACTTGCTTACTTTGCAAAATTTATAAATATTACCCACAACTATAACATTATATCAAATTAACTCCATAATATTCAAAAATGATATTTATAGAAAATTCATCTTTATTTATAAAAGTTGGGGTCTTACAACCTCCCCTTCTTATGAAATTTCGCCCTCGAAATTAGGGTACGTACCTGGTATGTCGAAGAGGTAAGGATACCTTGATTTCATTTCTGATTCTAACTCCCAAGTCATTTCCTCAACATCGTGGTTTCTCCACAAAACTTTGACTTGAGGTATAACCTTGGAGCGTAGAATATGTTCCTTCTTATCCAAGATTTGAACAGGAACTTCTTCATACGTCAAATCCTCCGCTATTTCGTCCGGTTCTAACTCAATAATGTGGTTCGGGTCTTCCACATATTTGCGTAACATGGATATGTGGAAAACGTTATGAACACGAGACATACTTGGCGGTAAAGCGAGTCTATAAGCCACAGTTCCTACTCGATCGAGGATTAAAAATGGACCGATGAATCGAGGATTTAGCTTTCCTCTCTTTCCAAATCTCGTAACTCCTTTCCATGGAGCAACACGTAAGAACACATGATCTCCTACATCAAATTCCACGTCCTTTCGATGAAGATCAGCATAACTCTTTTGTCGATCTTGTGAGGTTTTTATACGTTGTCGGATCGTTTGAATCTTTTCTGTAGTCATACGTACCAACTCCGGTCCCAACAACGTTGCTTCGCCCACCTCATCCCAGCATACTGGAGAACGACATTTTCTTCCATACAATGCTTCGAATGGAGCCATGCCAATACTTGCTTGATAACTGTTGTTGTAGGAAAACTCCACCAATGGTAAGAACTTGTCCCAACTTCCCTTGAAGTCAAAGACACAGAGTCTTAATAGATCTTCAAGAGTTTGAATAGTCCTCTCTGATTGTCCGTCCGTCTGAGGATGATATGCTGAACTAAATCGTAACTCCGTGCCCATAGCTTTTTGTAAACTAACCCAAAATCGTGAAGTGAATCTTGGGTCTCGATCAGAAACTATGGATACTGGCATACCATGCAGTCTTACAATCTCGTTTATGTACATACGAGCAAGACGTTCAAGTGTATAAGTTTCTCGTATCGGTAAGAAATGAGCAGACTTGGTCAATCTATCAACAATGACCCAAATCGCATCAATACCTTGAGAAACCCTAGGAAGACCGGTAACGAAATCCATGGTAATGTGCTCCCACTTCCATTCTGGAATTTCAAGTGGTTGCAATGGACCTTTTGGTACTTGATGCTCCGCTTTGACTCGTTGACAAGTTAGACACCTTGAGATAAACAACGCTATCTCTCTCTTCATATTGCTCCACCAAAATGTATGACGAAGATCATGATACATTTTGGTACTTCCAGGATGGATTGCAAACGGTGTGTTGTGCGCCTCCATCATGATTTCATACTTTAAATCAGGGTTGTTAGGAACACAAAGTCTGGAGTTGACTCGAAGTATTCCTTCTTCATCGATTCTTGCTTCCGGCATAGCACCTTCTTGCACTTTCTTCCTCATACGCATCAGCTCCAGGTCTGTAGCTTGAGCAGCTTTAACTTTATCGATTAAAGTCGGTTCTACTCGTATATTCGCCATCATCACATGGGTCCCTGGAGTCTTCAACTCTATCTCCATCCTTTGCAAGTCACACAAAATGGGCCTTTGCGTTGTTAATATTGCACTTGTACCCGCATATGATCTTCTACTCAATGCGTCAGCTACCACGTTCGCTTTTCCAGGATGGTATTGAATGGTATGATCATAATCTTTCAACAGTTCAAGCCAACGTCGTTGTCGCATGTTGAGTTCCTTTTGAGTGAAGAAATATTTGAGGCTTTTATGATCCGTAAAGATCTCCACTTTCTCCCCATACAAGTAATGCCTCCAAATTTTAAGTGCAAAGACAACAGCTGCCAACTCTAGATCATGAGTAGGATAATTCCTCTCATATTCCTTGAGTTGTCTTGATGCATAGGCTATGACTTTTCCATGTTGCATGAGAACGCATCCCAACCCTTTGCTCGAAGCATCACTGTAGATGACAAATCCCTCCGAGCCAGATGGTATTGTTAGAACAGGTGCTGAAATGAGTCTCCTCTTGAGTTCTTGAAAACTCTGCTCACATTCTTCGCTCCAACCAAACTTTGTATCTTTCCGAGTCAGCTGAGTTAATGGAGTAGCGATTCGAGAAAATCCTTCCACGAATCTCCGATAATAACCAGCTAAACCAAGAAAGCTACGTACCTCGGTCACTGATTTAGGTTGCTCCCAGCTTTGAATAGCTTCAATCTTTGCCGGGTCAACCGATATTCCACGACTTGATACTACGTGCCCAAGGAATGCTACCTCCTCCAGCCAGAACTCGCATTTCTTCAACTTGGCATAAAGCTTGTATTCACGAAGCTTTTGGAGTACCAGCCTCAAGTGTTGCTCATGATCTTCACGGCTTTTGGAATAAATAAGGATGTCATCAATAAAGACGACCACAAAGTGATCCAAATATTCCTTGAATACCCGGTTCATCATATCCATGAAGGCAGCAGGAGCATTAGTCAATCCAAAGGACATGACTAGGAATTCATAATGCCCGTACCGAGTTCTAAAAGCCGTCTTTGGAATATCCTCAGTTCTAACCTTCAGCTGATGATATCCAGAACGAAGATCGATCTTTGAAAAGAATTGTGCTCCTTGCAACTGGTCAAACAGGTCATCAATACGTGGCAATGGGTACCTGTTTTTGATGGTGACATGATTCAACTCCCGATAATCAATACAAAGTCGCATACTTCCATCTTTCTTCTTCACGAACAGAACAGGAGCACCCCAAGGAGAAGTACTAGGACGAATAAAACCAATGTCTAACAATTCCTGCAGTTGGGTCTTTAACTCCTGAAGTTCAATAGGAGCCATTCGATATGGGGCTTTGGAAATGGGTTTTGTACCGGGTTCAAGGTCGATACAAAATTCAATTTCACGCTCTGGGGGTAGGCCAGGAAGTTCTTCAGGGAATACGTCAGGGAATTTATTAACAATAGAAATATCATTCAAAACTGACGTATTTTTGTTTAGATCTGTGACATGAGCTAAGAAAGCTTGACATCCGTTTTTCAATAAACGAATAGCTTTATGGCTTGAGATGACAGCGATTGATTTTAATGGTTTGGTTGCTTGAATTCGCATAATAGGTCGATTAGGAATATGAAAGCTAACAACCTTACGAAAACAATCAATTTTTGCATGATGAGTAGTTAACCAATCAATCCCTAGAATCACGTCAAATGCAAGTATTTTTAATGAAATAAGATCGACAGGTAATGTGTGGGTACCAACTTGAACCAAACAAGACTTATAAACCGTGGATGTAATGAAGGTTTCTCCCAATGGAGTTTCAACTGCTAAGTCAAAGTCTAATTTCTCCGGAATCAAATTTAATCGATGAGCGCAAGTAGGAGAAATAAAAGAATGGGTTGAACCGGTATCAAATAAAGTATAGACTTCGTTAGAGTTTATGATAAGCTTACCCGTGATGACCTCATTCGGGTTCCTTGCGTTCTGGGAGGTCACAACAAACGCTCTCCCTTGCACAACCGGTTTTGACTTTTCTGGGACGGCCTTTGGTGCCTCCATCCTAGCTGAATTTGTCTTCGGTAAACGACAAAATCGGGCTAAATGACCTTCTCTTCCACAATTATAACATGCTTTGGACGGCATCGCGCAGTTTGGACTGATGTGCCCCTCCCCTCCGCATTTGAAACATATGATAGGTGGTCGTTCTCCTTCCTTAACGACAGGTGCTGGTGCTGACGTCTTTCCATCATTGTTGAATCTCCTCTTCTTGAAATGTCCATTCTTATTGTTTTGGCCCTGATTACCACCGAAGTGGTTACCATTTCTGGCCTGTTGATTCCCTCCACGCTTGTTGTCACCGCTTCGATGACTGCTCTCACTGGTATTATCATTTTGCCGGCTGCTCTCTTTTGGTTGCGTTATCTCGTTATCGCGCTCCACCAACTGAGCCCTATTTACAACATCTGAATACAAACACAGTTTATGAGAAACAAGATGTTGACGTATCTCCGGCTTCAAACCTCTTAAAAACATCCGCGTCATTCTTTCTTCATTATCCACCAGGTGGGACGCAAACCGGGATAACTCCGCAAATTTTGCCTCGTACTGCGACACGGTCATATTATTCTGCTCCAATTTGATGAACTCCACCTCCTTCATGTGACGAATACTCTCGGGAAAGTATTTGTCGTTAAACAGCTCTTGGAACTTCTCCCAAGACATCTTCAGTGCGGCAGGTTGAGTACGCTTTATCGATTCCCACCAGTAATCTGCCTCTCCTCGCAACATAAAGGCGGCAAAGGGAACCTTTTGCTCCTCGGAGCAACCCAAGACATCAAATATCTTGGTGATCTGCTTTATCCATGTTTCAGCTACAAGTGGTTTGGGTTCTCCCTTAAACTCCGGTGGTCCCAGCTCCTTAAACTGTTTAGCGGTGACCGCCTGAGAGTTTCCAGTATTTCCACCTACGTTGTGGACAGGAGCCGCTTTCACCTGTTGTTGCATGAATTGCATAAAGCCTCTGAACATTTGATCATTCATCATTTGGTCAGTGTTGTTGTTTGCATGAGGATTGTCACCTTCCTGATGCACATTATCCTGATTATTGATATGTGGTGAATCAACAGTCGTCTGTGCTCCATTGCTATTCTCAACATTCTCAGATGCCATTTTCAGATACTGCCACAAAATAAAAATTAATTGATATGTCATATATTATCCTTATATTATGACCGACCAATTAAATACCATGCAAATAAACTTAGGTATGTCATACTAGCGAAGGAATTCCCCGTCTCTCCCCTCCTAGTTCTATTCTCACATCTTAGCCAGGGATCATATCCCTAAGCTCTGATACCAACTGTGACGCCCCCAAAATTAGGTATACATCACCCATCTTGGGTCGTCAGATACATAGTACAGAATACAAATACAACTTAATAATACAACTGTCGTGTACAATACGACAAAACATAAACTGTGAGTTTGAATACAAATATTATCTTCTAGAGAGTATTCATACTCAAAAAGAGTCCTCATTACATTTATTAACACACCATTACATAGAATAGTGAGGACTACTAACTAATACTATCATTCGGACCATCACTCCGTACCCCGACTTGTCCCAGCTACGTTCTCATTTCCTGAAGAGAACAGTGAAAGAAAGGGTGAGCTCAACTAGCCCAGTAAGAAATATTATGACTAAGATAATGCAGAATAAATTATCATTAGCCTTCAACAATGTTAAACTGATAAAATATAATAGACATCAAGTTTAACTGTAGCGGAACAAGCAATCCATTAAAAGAGTCAAGTAGAAAATAAACTCTACTATCTTTTATGATTTAAAAGATTTTCCAACACTGTGATCGCTGAGACTCAGCTTAATAAAATAATCCACATCATCGAATCACCCCTGCACTACGGCCAAGGATATTCGTATATTCATTAATGGTCATGATCATGCCAACAACTGTCCATCAATGCACTACGGGCCAATGAGGACTTTTACCACATCATTTGTAACATTACGGTCATGATTATACCGAATAATCCCTGGTCATAATCATACCAAGTCCATCTATGCACTACAGGCCACAGATGACTTTCAACATTTTATAAACATGAGGATGATGACAATGATATAAGAATTCAATAAAACAAGTTCAAGAATTAATTTATCCAAGAATTAACAACGTCCAAATTGTCAACATGATACTGCTTTGTGGAGTAAAATTCAAGAATGATCAGAAGAATATTTTCATGAAAAGATACTGGATGAAACGCAATTATCAAGGATATTCCACAAATTTCATGGAGTATAGAAGTCAAAACTTAACCAACTGAGTACAATAAAGAATGGAATAACAAAAGAAATCACCATGCATGCGATAGACCGCACAGACAGGTTATTCCAACAGAATAATAAATAATGGAACCAGGTCCGGCGTAAACGCACAGACAGGATATTCCGACAGAATAATAAATAATGGAACCAGGTCCGGCGTAAACGCACAGACAGGATATTCCGACAGAATAAAGAACAAATAATAAATAATGGAACCAGGTCCGGTGTAAAACACACAGACAGGATGTTCCAACAGAATAATAATAAAGACGGAACCAGGTCCGGTGTAAAACACACAGACAGGATGTTCCAACAGAATAATAATAAAAACGGAACCAGGTCCGGTGTAAAACACACAGACAGGATGTTCCAACAGAATAATAGAAGAATGTCACCAAGTATAGGGTAGACCGCGTATACAGGTTATTCCAACAGAATAATAAGAAATGGAATAACAATTCTCTTCATGAATAAGAAAGAATAACACCCCTTACCGTTTTAAAGAAGAGCTGAAGTAAGGAAGTAGTTAAGTAGCAGAATACTCTTCTTCTCTCTCTCTATAGTTTCTCTCTATAGTTTCTCTCTCTAGAGTTCAGTGAATTCGTAAGAAATAATGAAGGAATGAGCTGCTATTTATAGAAAAATAGAATGCATAGTAACTAATCCATGAACGGTCCAGATTGATTACTTTAATCTGACGGTCCATATTTAAAGAAAAATCTTTTAAATAAAATAAAATATATTCTATTTATAGAATAACTTTAATAAAGTATTTTGTTTTATATAAAAAGATGTTTCTGTTTTATTACGTTAATAATACGAATAAAACAAAACGTCATTATCGCTAAATAATTCATATTATTAACTGACAATAATTGAATCAAACTGAGTGACTTCTCACATAAGCATTAATAATCAATACCGTGTGCTACTATGCAACCACACGTATTACTGTACTTTTACTACCGAGTAGTTCAACAGTAACAATGGTAAAATTTCCGCCGTTATTTTTATAGAAAGATAATTCTGTCGTTTTCTCAATCCGACAATAATTCCGTTGTGGGGTCCACCAATGATTGTGCCGTCGTACGAATATTCCCCGACAAAAAGAATATTCTCCGACCAAACGAATATTTTATAACAACTTGCTTACTTTGCAAAATTTATAAATATTACCCACAACTATAACATTATATCAAATTAACTCCATAATATTCAAAAATGATATTTATAGAAAATTCATCTTTATTTATAAAAGTTGGGGTCTTACAACCTCCCCTTCTTATGAAATTTCGCCCTCGAAATTAGGGTACGTACCTGGTATGTCGAAGAGGTAAGGATACCTTGATTTCATTTCTGATTCTAACTCCCAAGTCATTTCCTCAACATCGTGGTTTCTCCACAAAACTTTGACTTGAGGTATAACCTTGGAGCGTAGAATATGTTCCTTCTTATCCAAGATTTGAACAGGAACTTCTTCATACGTCAAATCCTCCGCTATTTCGTCCGGTTCTAACTCAATAATGTGGTTCGGGTCTTCCACATATTTGCGTAACATGGATATGTGGAAAACGTTATGAACACGAGACATACTTGGCGGTAAAGCGAGTCTATAAGCCACAGTTCCTACTCGATCGAGGATTAAAAATGGACCGATGAATCGAGGATTTAGCTTTCCTCTCTTTCCAAATCTCGTAACTCCTTTCCATGGAGCAACACGTAAGAACACATGATCTCCTACATCAAATTCCACGTCCTTTCGATGAAGATCAGCATAACTCTTTTGTCGATCTTGTGAGGTTTTTATACGTTGTCGGATCGTTTGAATCTTTTCTGTAGTCATACGTACCAACTCCGGTCCCAACAACGTTGCTTCGCCCACCTCATCCCAGCATACTGGAGAACGACATTTTCTTCCATACAATGCTTCGAATGGAGCCATGCCAATACTTGCTTGATAACTGTTGTTGTAGGAAAACTCCACCAATGGTAAGAACTTGTCCCAACTTCCCTTGAAGTCAAAGACACAGAGTCTTAATAGATCTTCAAGAGTTTGAATAGTCCTCTCTGATTGTCCGTCCGTCTGAGGATGATATGCTGAACTAAATCGTAACTCCGTGCCCATAGCTTTTTGTAAACTAACCCAAAATCGTGAAGTGAATCTTGGGTCTCGATCAGAAACTATGGATACTGGCATACCATGCAGTCTTACAATCTCGTTTATGTACATACGAGCAAGACGTTCAAGTGTATAAGTTTCTCGTATCGGTAAGAAATGAGCAGACTTGGTCAATCTATCAACAATGACCCAAATCGCATCAATACCTTGAGAAACCCTAGGAAGACCGGTAACGAAATCCATGGTAATGTGCTCCCACTTCCATTCTGGAATTTCAAGTGGTTGCAATGGACCTTTTGGTACTTGATGCTCCGCTTTGACTCGTTGACAAGTTAGACACCTTGAGATAAACAACGCTATCTCTCTCTTCATATTGCTCCACCAAAATGTATGACGAAGATCATGATACATTTTGGTACTTCCAGGATGGATTGCAAACGGTGTGTTGTGCGCCTCCATCATGATTTCATACTTTAAATCAGGGTTGTTAGGAACACAAAGTCTGGAGTTGACTCGAAGTATTCCTTCTTCATCGATTCTTGCTTCCGGCATAGAACCTTCTTGCACTTTCTTCCTCATACGCATCAGCTCCAGGTCTGTAGCTTGAGCAGCTTTAACTTTATCGATTAAAGTCGGTTCTACTCGTATATTCGCCATCATCACATGGGTCCCTGGAGTCTTCAACTCTATCTCCATCCTTTGCAAGTCACACAAAATGGGCCTTTGCGTTGTTAATATTGCACTTGTACCCGCATATGATCTTCTACTCAATGCGTCAGCTACCACGTTCGCTTTTCCAGGATGGTATTGAATGGTATGATCATAATCTTTCAACAGTTCAAGCCAACGTCGTTGTCGCATGTTGAGTTCCTTTTGAGTGAAGAAATATTTGAGGCTTTTATGATCCGTAAAGATCTCCACTTTCTCCCCATACAAGTAATGCCTCCAAATTTTAAGTGCAAAGACAACAGCTGCCAACTCTAGATCATGAGTAGGATAATTCCTCTCATATTCCTTGAGTTGTCTTGATGCATAGGCTATGACTTTTCCATGTTGCATGAGAACGCATCCCAACCCTTTGCTCGAAGCATCACTGTAGATGACAAATCCCTCCGAGCCAGATGGTATTGTTAGAACAGGTGCTGAAATGAGTCTCCTCTTGAGTTCTTGAAAACTCTGCTCACATTCTTCGCTCCAACCAAACTTTGTATCTTTCCGAGTCAGCTGAGTTAATGGAGTAGCGATTCGAGAAAATCCTTCCACGAATCTCCGATAATAACCAGCTAAACCAAGAAAGCTACGTACCTCGGTCACTGATTTAGGTTGCTCCCAGCTTTGAATAGCTTCAATCTTTGCCGGGTCAACCGATATTCCACGACTTGATACTACGTGCCCAAGGAATGCTACCTCCTCCAGCCAGAACTCGCATTTCTTCAACTTGGCATAAAGCTTGTATTCACGAAGCTTTTGGAGTACCAGCCTCAAGTGTTGCTCATGATCTTCACGGCTTTTGGAATAAATAAGGATGTCATCAATAAAGACGACCACAAAGTGATCCAAATATTCCTTGAATACCCGGTTCATCATATCCATGAAGGCAGCAGGAGCATTAGTCAATCCAAAGGACATGACTAGGAATTCATAATGCCCGTACCGAGTTCTAAAAGTCGTCTTTGGAATATCCTCAGTTCTAACCTTCAGCTGATGATATCCAGAACGAAGATCGATCTTTGAAAAGAATTGTGCTCCTTGCAACTGGTCAAACAGGTCATCAATACGTGGCAATGGGTACCTGTTTTTGATGGTGACATGATTCAACTCCCGATAATCAATACAAAGTCGCATACTTCCATCTTTCTTCTTCACGAACAGAACAGGAGCACCCCAAGGAGAAGTACTAGGACGAATAAAACCAATGTCTAACAATTCCTGCAGTTGGGTCTTTAACTCCTGAAGTTCAATAGGAGCCATTCGATATGGGGCTTTGGAAATGGGTTTTGTACCGGGTTCAAGGTCGATACAAAATTCAATTTCACGCTCTGGGGGTAGGCCAGGAAGTTCTTCAGGGAATACGTCAGGGAATTTATTAACAATAGAAATATCATTCAAAACTGACGTATTTTTGTTTAGATCTGTGACATGAGCTAAGAAAGCTTGACATCCGTTTTTCAATAAACGAATAGCTTTATGGCTTGAGATGACAGCGATTGATTTTAATGGTTTGGTTGCTTGAATTCGCATAATAGGTCGATTAGGAATATGAAAGCTAACAACCTTACGAAAACAATCAATTTTTGCATGATGAGTAGTTAACCAATCAATCCCTAGAATCACGTCAAATGCAAGTATTTTTAATGAAATAAGATCGACAGGTAATGTGTGGGTACCAACTTGAACCAAACAAGACTTATAAACCGTGGATGTAATGAAGGTTTCTCCCAATGGAGTTTCAACTGCTAAGTCAAAGTCTAATTTCTCCGGAATCAAATTTAATCGATGAGCGCAAGTAGGAGAAATAAAAGAATGGGTTGAACCGGTATCAAATAAAGTATAGACTTCGTTAGAGTTTATGATAAGCTTACCCGTGATGACCTCATTCGGGTTCCTTGCTTCTGGGAGGTCACAACAAACGCTCTCCCTTGCACAACCGGTTTTGACTTTTCTGGGACGGCCTTTGGTGCCTCCATCCTAGCTGAATTTGTCTTCGGTAAACGACAAAATCGGGCTAAATGACCTTCTCTTCCACAATTATAACATGCTTTGGACGGCATCGCGCAGTTTGGACTGATGTGCCCCTCCCCTCCGCATTTGAAACATATGATAGGTGGTCGTTCTCCTTCCTTAACGACAGGTGCTGGTGCTGACGTCTTTCCATCATTGTTGAATCTCCTCTTCTTAAAATGTCCATTCTTATTGTTTTGGCCCTGATTACCACCGAAGTGGTTACCATTTCTGGCCTGTTGATTCCCTCCACGCTTGTTGTCACCGCTTCGATGACTGCTCTCACTGGTATTATCATTTTGCCGGCTGCTCTCTTTTGGTTGCGTTATCTCGTTATCGCGCTCCACCAACTGAGCCCTATTTACAACATCTGAATACAAACACAGTTTATGAGAAACAAGATGTTGACGTATCTCCGGCTTCAAACCTCTTAAAAACATCCGCGTCATTCTTTCTTCATTATCCACCAGGTGGGACGCAAACCGGGATAACTCCGCAAATTTTGCCTCGTACTGCGACACGGTCATATTATTCTGCTCCAATTTGATGAACTCCACCTCCTTCATGTGACGAATACTCTCGGGAAAGTATTTGTCGTTAAACAGCTCTTGGAACTTCTCCCAAGACATCTTCAGTGCGGCAGGTTGAGTACGCTTTATCGATTCCCACCAGTAATCTGCCTCTCCTCGCAACATAAAGGCGGCAAAGGGAACCTTTTGCTCCTCGGAGCAACCCAAGACATCAAATATCTTGGTGATCTGCTTTATCCATGTTTCAGCTACAAGTGGTTTGGGTTCTCCCTTAAACTCCGGTGGTCCCAGCTCCTTAAACTGTTTAGCGGTGACCGCCTGAGAGTTTCCAGTATTTCCACCTACGTTGTGGACAGGAGCCGCTTTCACCTGTTGTTGCATGAATTGCATAAAGCCTCTGAACATTTGATCATTCATCATTTGGTCAGTGTTGTTGTTTGCATGAGGATTGTCACCTTCCTGATGCACATTATCCTGATTATTGATATGTGGTGAATCATCAGTCGTCTGTGCTCCATTGCTATTCTCAACATTCTCAGATGCCATTTTCAGATACTGCCACAAAATAAAAATTAATTGATATGTCATATATTATCCTTATATTATGACCGACCAATTAAATACCATGCAAATAAACTTAGGTATGTCATACTAGCGAAGGAATTCCCCGTCTCTCCCCTCCTAGTTCTATTCTCACATCTTAGCCAGGGATCATATCCCTAAGCTCTGATACCAACTGTGACGCCCCCAAAATTAGGTATACATCACCCATCTTGGGTCGTCAGATACATAGTACAGAATACAAATACAACTTAATAATACAACTGTCGTGTACAATACGACAAAACATAAACTGTGAGTTTGAATACAAATATTATCTTCTAGAGAGTATTCATACTCAAAAAGAGTCCTCATTACATTTATTAACACACCATTACATAGAATAGTGAGGACTACTAACTAATACTATCATTCGGACCATCACTCCGTACCCCGACTTGTCCCAGCTACGTTCTCATTTCCTGAAGAGAACAGTGAAAGAAAGGGTGAGCTCAACTAGCCCAGTAAGAAATATTATGACTAAGATAATGCAGAATAAATTATCATTAGCCTTCAACAATGTTAAACTGATAAAATATAATAGACATCAAGTTTAACTGTAGCGGAATAAGCAATCCATTAAAAGAGTCAAGTAGAAAATAAACTCTACTATCTTTTATGATTTAAAAGATTTTCCAACACTTTGATCGCTGAGACTCAGCTTCATAAAATAATCCACATCATCGAATCACCCCTGCACTACGGCCAAGGATATTCGTATATTCATTAATGGTCATGATCATGCCAACAACTGTCCATCAATGCACTACGGGCCAATGAGGACTTTTACCACATCATTTGTAACATTACGGTCATGATTACACCGAATAATCCCTGGTCATAATCATACCAAGTCCATCTATGCACTACAGGCCACAGATGACTTTCAACAGAATATAAACATGAGGATGATGACAATGATATAAGAATTCAATAAAACAAGTTCAAGAATTAATTTATCCAAGAATTAACAACGTCCAAATTGTCAACATGATACTACTTTGTGGAGTAAAATTCAAGAATGATCAGGAGAATATTTTCATGAATAGATACTGGATGAAACGCAATTATCAAGGATATTTCACAAATTTATGGAGTATAGAAGTCAAAACTTAACCAACTGAGTACAATAAAGAATGGAATAACAAAAAAAAATCACCATGCATGCGATAGACCGCACAAACAGGTTATTCCAACAGAATAATAAATAATGGAACCAGGTCCGGCATAAACGCACAGACAGGATATTCCAACAGAATAATAAATAATGGAACCAGGTCCGGCGTAAACGCACAGACAGGATATTCCGACAGAATAATAAAGAACAGTATAATAAATAATGGAACCAGGTCCGGTGTAAAACACACAGACAGGATATTCCGACAGAATAATAATAAAGACGGAACCAGGTCCGGTGTAAAACACACAGACAGGATATTCCAACAGAATAATAATAAAAACGGAACCAGGTCCGGTGTAAAACACACAGACAGGATGTTCCAACAGAATAATAGAAGAATGTCACCAAGTATAGGGTAGACCGCATATACAGGTTATTCCAACAGAATAATAAGAAATGGAATAACAATTCTCTTCATGAATAAGAAAGAATAACACCCCTTACCGTTTTAAAGAAGAGCTGAAGTAAGGAAGTAGTTAAGTAGCAGAATACTCTTCTTCTCTCTCTCTATAGTTTCTCTCTATAGTTTCTCTCTCTAGAGTTCAGTGAATTCGTAAGAAATAATGAAGGAATGAGCTGCTATTTATAGAAAAATAGAATGCATAGTAACTAATCCATGAACGGTCCAGATTGATTACTTTAATCTGACGGTCCATATTTAAAGAAAAATCTTTTAAATAAAATAAAATATATTCTATTTATAGAATAACTTTAATAAAGTATTTTGTTTTATATAAAAAGATGTTTCTGTTTTATTACGTTAATAATACGAATAAAACAAAACGTCATTATCGCTAAATAATTCATATTATTAACTGACAATAATAGAATCAAACTGAGTGACTTCTCACATAAGCATTAATAATCAATACCGTGTGCTACTATGCAACCACACGTATTACTGTACTTTTACTACCGAGTAGTTCAACAGTAACAATGGTAAAATTTCCGCCGTTATTTTTATAGAAAGATAATTCTGTCGTTTTCTCCATCCGACAATAATTCCGTTGTGGGGTCCACCAATGATTGTGCCGTCGTACGAATATTCCCCGACAAAAAGAATATTCTCCGACCAAACGAATATTTTATAACAACTTGCTTACTTTGCAAAATTTATAAATATTACCCACAACTATAACATTATATCAAATTAACTCCATAATATTCAAAAATGATATTTATAGAAAATTCATCTTTATTTATAAAAGTTGGGGTCTTACAAGTCTAACAAGATTTAACAATAATTGATAACTTGATTGAATAGAATCTCAAAAGGTATATAATAGAATAAGTATTGTATAACAGCATCATGCTTGAAAGATTTATAAACTTTAATATGCAAAACATACTTGATCAATAATAATGAGAACTTGCTCAATGTAGAAAGGTGAATTAATCAACTTATATAACGATAACAATTAGGTTTAGGAAACTTGCCTTGTGCGTAGATTACACGTTAATTAAACACGTTCCTTGAATATAATCCTACATACCATTTACATTCACAATACCAGTTAATTATAACTTAACTAATCATCATAAGTTATTCTTTGTCTAATCTCGAATTCATGACTATATTTAGTCAAATTATCATACTTGTTTTCACATAATATAATACTTACACGAACAACAAGTTAATTTCATAATTAACGATTCAAATAACATGTAATTGTCTTCATGACTTGGTAAAACTCATTTTAATGTCTCATTATATGTCTAACAAGTTTTTATATTCATTAGACTAGGTTACTAACTCATTTCTATAATTGAACATTAAAAAAAATATTTTCTGGACATTCTGCGAAGTGGGCGCCACTTCTGTACTAGGTCTTGGCGCTGCGGCGCCGTGGCGCTACGGCTTGGTACATGACGCTGCGGTGCGGGACATCAATTCTAGAGTTGGCGCTGCGGCGCGACACTCCAGAATTTGATTCCCAGTTTGCGAAAAACACAGAGTTCAGCGAATTAAACATTACATGATCATTATTTTCCAAAATTAAACATACCCACATGTTAGAATTAATATATAATCAATACCCAATGTTTATAGAGTGATTTTAACCCATTAAAACACATAATCACAGAATTAAAATATGCAAATTGTACTATTCTTGAAGGTTTGAACATAAATCATAAAAATTGACACTACAAATTCGTTATAACACCGAATCCGTTCATTTAAACTTTGGTCTTTTCGTATCAACATGCTTAATAATATACGAGTGTAAATTTTACGAAAACATTTATGTTTGACACACTAAAATAACGTATAAGGGGCATAAGGCCAAAACCCAAACTCTGTAAATTTTAAAATAATAAATCATTGTATTATGAAAGTTATGATATGGAATCATATACAATATATATAAAACATGCTATGCTACTCGTATTATTACATATATCCATATAACAACACAATTTTCCAATTACATAGACTTTACAGGATGAATGAAAGCAATTTTTATAAAAACTTAACAACGTAAATTGAAACTTTGGGGAGGAGAAGATTCCCCTTAAAACAATTTCTCTGACTTTTACGTACTTCTAAAATACCACAATAATTCACAAAGTTTCTCTCTATTTCACTGAAATTCTCTCTGAATTCTCTCTTAGTTAACTCATAAAAATAATACGTTTTCTCAATAAGACTGATTAATAAAGAAGAATGCGTACGCGAGTGGAGGTCAGTTACCCATCATGGGTTAACTGCTATAACTCCCTTTAAAGCCTTGTTTGGCTAGCAACATGAATAATTCTTCTAATTATTTTAATTAACCTTTTATACTATAGTTTTAAATCATGTCACACCCTTATAAAATAAATCCAATATTTTATTTAATTTAATTTAAATAACATATAATAATTTCTCATAAATTCACATAGTCACATAATTAAATTTCTCATTAATAAATAATGTCAAATTATTAACTCTCAAATTAATAATTAAATTAATTAAAATAACATTAGGCTTATTAAGTATTTCTTTTAATATAATAAGCTTACATAAATAAATGCATCGAATAATAAAATTCTCCACATCAATTTAATAAATACAACACATGTAATTAAATTAATCTACCATAATTTCATCAAATAATTATTTAATCTAATAATTAATTCATCGAAAAATATTTATTCACTCCAATAAATATTAAAATTAATTAAAAAATCTCGATTGTCACATCTTTCCCCTCTTAAAAGGATTATGTCCCCAGAATCACGACTCAATAAATTCGACCTGTTACATTCTCCCCCCTTATAAAGATTCTGTCCCCAGAATCGCATACACACAATTAAGTAAATAAATGAGGGTAATTATTCATCATATTCTCTTCGAGTTCCCATGTAGCTTCTTCAGCGTTGTGGTTCCTCCAAATTACCTTAACAGATGGTATTACTTTATTTCTGAAAACTTGTTCTTTTATGTCGACAATTTGAACAGGAATTTCTTCGTAAGATAAGTCTTTGTCAAAATGTAGGGGTTCATATTCAATGACGTGCTTGTAATCAGGTTTGTAGGGTCGTAGGACTGAAACATGGAAGATGTTGTGGACATTCTCTAGAGCTGGAGGTAAGGCTACCTCGTACGCGACTTCTCCGATTCTTCGTAGTACTTCAAAGGGTCCAATGAATCTTGGGCTCAATTTTCTTTTCTTTTCAAACCTAATCTTTCCCTTCCAGGGAGAGACCTTTAAGAACACGTAACTACCCGGTTCAAATTCAATATTTTTACGGTGTGGATTAGCGTATTTCTTCTGCCTATCTTGAGCTGCTACCAGTCGTGCTCGGATCACTTTGACTATTTCTGAAGTCTGCTGTACCAATTCTGGCCCTAGCAATTGTCTTTCGCCAACTTCATCCCAGTATAGCGGAGTTCTGCATTTTCTGCCATATAACGCTTCATAAGGTGGCATGCCAATACTAGCGTGGTAACTGTTGTTGTAACCGAACTCTACGAGCAGTAGATGATCATCCCAATTTCCTTTAAAGTCCATTATACAAGATCTTAACATATCTTCCAATGTCTGAATTGTTCTTTCACTCTGTCTATCTGTCTGAGGGTGATATGTCGTACTCATTCGCAACTGTGTACCCATGCATTCTTGTAGGCGTTTCCAGAAGTTCGACGTAAAGCGCGGATCCCTATCTGAAATGATTGACATCGGCACTCCGTGCCTCGAAACAATCTCTTTTATATATAACTTTGCCAACCGATCTAAGTTGAATCTGATTTTGATCGGAAAGAAGTGTGCGGATTTTGTCAGTCGATTAACGATAACCCATACTGCGTCGTAGCCTTTCTGAGTTATCGGAAGGCCAACCACGAAGTCCATTGTAATATGTTCCCATTTCCATTCTGGGATCTCCAATGGTTGTAGCAATCCACTTGGTCTCTGATGTTCTGCTTTTACTTTCTGACAGGTCAGACACTTGGCAACACATTCTGCAACATCACGTTTCAAATTAGGCCACCAAAAATGTTGTCGAAGATCTTGGTATATCTTAGTACTACCAGGGTGAATCGAATATCGTGAGCTATGAGCCTCGCTCAAAATGTCTTCCTTAATGTCTGTTACTGGCGGTACCCAAATTCTGTTCTCGAATCTCAGTATTCCTTCCTTATCCATCTTAAATCTCGGTTCAGATTCTTCAGATATCTTCCTTATCACCTTTTTGCATTCATTGTCCTGAAGTTGAGCCTCCTTAACTTTATCCAGTAGGGTTGTACCAGATTGCATTTGGAACAACTTCTCATCAATTTTCATAGGATACTTCACTTCCAGTTCTAACTTCTCTATGGCCAAAATTAACTCCTCCTGTTCGGTCAACATCATCAGCTTCTCCCGACCTTTTCTACATAAGGCGTCGGCAACCACGTTTGCCTTACCCGGATGGTATAAAATCTCACAATCGTAGTCCTTAATTAATTCCAACCACCTTCTTTGTCGCATATTCAATTCTTTCTGTGTAAAAATATGTTTCAGACTCTTATGGTCCGTATATATTTCACACTTCTCCCCGTAAAGATAGTGCCTCCAGATTTTTAAATCAAACACCATTGCAGCTAACTCCAAGTCGTGGGTCGGATACCCTTTCTTGTAATCTTTCAGTTGTCGTGACGCATACGCAATGACTCTACCGTTCTGTATAAGCACACAGCCAAGTCCCTTATGCGACGCATCACTATAAACCATAAAATTTCCTGTATCATCCGGAAGAGACAACACAGGTGATGTACTCAACCTCTTCTTCAATTCTTGAAAGTTTTCCTCACACTTCTCCGTCCAAACAAATTTCACCGATTTCCTAGTCAAATTCGTCAACGGAGTTACGATCTTAGAAAAATCCTGAATGAATCTTCTGTAATAACCTGCCAATCCAAGAAAACTTCGTACTTCCGATGGCGTCTTCGGCTGATCCCAGTTAATTACAGCTTCGACTTTGGAGGGATCCACCGAAACTCCGTCTCTATCAATCACATGTCCAAGAAATTGTACTCTTTCAATCCAGAATTCACATTTTAAAAACTTAGCATACAGTTCTTATGCACGTACTTAACAGGGATAATTTATCTATTCGCAATTTCTATGTTCATAGGGTATTCTAACTCATCCTTAAGCAATTCTAAATTCTTAGCAAAGTCATCGGATATAAATGAACAAGTAGCACCTGAATCAAATAATACGTAAGCATTAACTCTATTGATCGGAATGATACCTGACACCACATCGCGAGACTGCACTGCATCTTGCACTGTCATGTTGAAAGTTCTGGCAGTCGGTCGGTTGGTTGCGGTTGGTGCTGCGATAGTCAGAGTGCTTCCACCGATATTCCCTCTATTTCCTCATGAACTCGTTCCTCTAGACCCCTTTTTAGGACAATCCCTTGCCAGATGATCCTTTGACCCACAAGTGAAGCAGGCAACCTTCTTTGGGTTTAGACAGTTTGGTGCTATGTGGCCTTCCTGATCACAATTATAGCACACTCGCTTTCCTTTCATGCAAACTCCCAAATGTGCTTTTTCGCAGGTTGAGCACGCTTCGATCTTCTTCTTCTGCCCTCCTTGTTGACTTCCAGCCGACGAGTTATCAGACCACTTTCTCTTCTGATTATGGCTACCCCCAGTGCTACTCCCACCAGTCTTGTTATTACATTCTTCTTACTCTTCTTCTTCTTTTGCTCCTGATTATATTTCGTTACCGCATCGCTTCCACCTTCAGCAAGTATGGCTTTCTCTAGTACCCCGGCGAATGTCTTCAACTGAAACATCGACACCGTACTATACAACCACGGCTTCAGTTCTTGTTCAAACCTTCTTGTTTTTCTCTCATCCGTGTGCACTTGATATGTGGCGAACCTTGCCAATTCTTTAAATCTAGCCGCATAATCTGATACAGACATATTCCCTTGCTTCAATTCCAGAAACTGAACCTCCAATTGGTTCTGCGAGGTAGTCGGGAAATACATCTCGAAAAACATCTCCTTGAACCTCCCCCAGGTTATCATACATTCTCCTCCACAGACCTTGTTTGCTTGCCACCAAAAACTGGCTTCAGATTTCAGCATAAACGTTGCAAAAGCGGTCTTCTGGTCCTCTCTAACTCTTGCGACCTCAAAAACCTTCTCCATCTCCATAACCCAAGTCTGAGCTTCGATCGGGTTCATAGAGCCTTTAAACTCTGGCAGTCCCACCGCCTTGAAATCCTTAAACGAAGTATTCAGTGGAGCTTGAAGTTGATTATTCATTGCTCCAGCTAGTAAGCTCACTAATTGTTAGACGAGATTAACATTGGCGTTATTGTTATTATTCGTTGACTCTTCCTGAGCTGGTTGACGATTTTGTCTTCTTCTCGGCGGCATATTTCTGTTAAGAATATACGCTTATTAGGTCTTTATTCAAATCAAAAGTTTTAACATCAAACTATAGCATCACTGCTATTTACATCAACTATCCCGAGATAAAGAATCTACAGGATTTAAAACATCAAAATATTCCTTTATTTATAAACACATCGGAATTTACATCATTAACTACCAAATAGTTTTCACATAATTAAATACTAATACTATCACTGTCTGTTAAGGCTATGAATAGCCTTGCTACGTTCCTCTTCCAAGATGCGAGATATCATTCTGCGATCCAGCATGTATGATGGTAGACCTTCAAACTGGATTGGGTACCTCAAAACTCGATCTCGGGCTTCATCCATTGCATTATTAAGTGTAGAGTATGTCTCTCCAAGCTTCGCCTTCTTTGCACGACCATCATCTTCTGCATAATCAGCTTGACATGGTTCTCTTACCCATCCCTCCTCTGCTATGTTCAATCTTTCGGAGGTTTCCTTCAGTTCCTTCTTTAACTTCTCTATTTCTTCATACTTCTCCTCGCTTTGACCCTTCTCGTGGACTAAATCCCATTCTACATTTCCCAGTCATGTTTGAAGAGTCTCAACCTCCCTCTCCTTCTGCTCGAGAGTAATTTGCTGACTAATCGCCCGCTCAGTCAGATCCCGGACAGTATCCTGCAACTCTATGTTACGATCATAAAGTGCATCATACATCTCAGCATCAATGGAGTTCGGTGGGAACTCCTCTTCTTCCTCTTCTTCCTCAGGATCCTCCTCTGGATCAGTCTCAGGCTCATGTTCCTGACCAACAACTGTGATCAACGGAGATGGCTCCCTCTGAATCAACTGCTCCCTGACAACATGAATGTCTCGGGGCTCCTCCTCAATAGGCACTCGGGGTTCCTCCTCCCCAGCTCGACTAGCTCCTCCAACATCTGACATCCTGACAACATAGTTTTAAGTTTTAATTACTCAGTCGTACTAGTGAGCACATAAATTAACACATAAGCACATAAAGTCTTTTATTATCTTCAATGAATTTAGAAATTCATTTCTTAGAACTCGATAAGAGTTTTCCTTCACGGTGTTCTTCCTATAAGGCTATTACCTAAGGTTGTTCTCCCACCTAAGGTTCATAACCTATAGCTCTAATACCAACCTGTGACACCCCCAAATTCGGTTCTTCCATTTCCACAGGATTTATTGTTCACGATACAACATCAGATAACTATCTACCCATAAATAAATGCAAACCATGCAGTAGATAGAAATAATAATAAATCTCTCCCCTTATGGGGTTACATCAACTTCATAATAAATAAATCCTAGGTTACTCTAACCTTAAATCATCTGTGCGGAAACATAAACAAATAAGTCTTAAGTAACATCAATTTTAATTATCATTACATAACCACATAAATAATCAATCTTCATTACTTGCTAAGCTTGCCCTTGCCTTTACTAGTGGAAGGTTAGTCTGCTCTTTCGTTCTTAACTGCAATGTTATTATTACGCAAGAGTGAGCACGATTGCCCATAAATATAACAATATAACAATGAATAATAACATGCGAGAAAAATAATAACTTCGAATATAAAAGCTGAACTTTTGAATCAAGAATGAATAACAAGAATCAAAAAAAATTTCTGAGGGTCATAAAACCTTGAACTATATCCTAGGTTGTCAAGGGTTATACTTGAAACCTTTAACAGTCATAACACTATGGACCTTTCTTCTCGTACTTAGGGGGATCAGCCCTTAGTACCATACTGTGCACAATATCTTAACGCTAAAGCGTAAATAATCCCCTATACAGGGTTGTTCATCTCAGTTTGACATTCGAATCCGCACCAAAGGAAGTTTGGTTTGGATAATTCATCAAGGGTTCTGAAATTTAGAACGCTCATCAACTATGGACTAGTCGAATCATAAAGGGTTCGCTAGTCTAACAAGATTTCACAATAATTGATAACTTGATTGAATAGAATCTCAAAAGGTATATAATAGAATAAGTATTGTATAACAGCATCATGCTTGAAAGATTTATAAACTTTAATATACAAAACAGACTTGATCAATAATAATGAGAACTTTCTCATTGTAGAAAGGTGAATTAATCAACTTATATAACGATAACAATTAGGGTTAGGAAACTTGCCTCGTGTTAATTAAATACGTTCCTTGAATATAATCCTACATACCATTTACATTCACAATACCAGTTAATTATAACTTAACTAATCATCATAAGTTATTCTTTGTCTAATCTCGAATTTATGGCTATATTTAGTCAAATTATCATACTTGTTTTCACATAATATAATACTTACACGAGCAACAAGTTAATTACATAATCAACGATTCAAATAACATGTAATTGTCTTCATGACTTGGTAAAACTCATTTTAATGTCTCATTATATGTCTAACAAGTTTTTATATTCATTAGACTAGGTTACTAACTCATTTCTATACTTGAACATTAAAAAAACATTTTCTAGACACTCTGCTAAGTGGCGCTGCGGCGCCACTTTTGTACTAGGTCTTGGCATTGTGGCGCCGTGGCGCTACGGCTTGGTACATGGCGCTGCGGCGCGGGATATCAGTTCTGGAGTTCGCGCCGCGGCGCGACACTCCAGAATTTGATTTCCAGTTCGCGAAGAACACAGAGTTCAGCGAATTAAACATTACATGATCATTATTTCCCCAAATTAAACATACCCGCATGTTAGAATTAATATATAATCAATATTCAATGTTTATAAAGTGATTTTGACCCATTAAAACACATAATCACAGAATTAAAATATGCAAATTGTACTGTTCTTGATGTTCTTGAAGGTTTGAACATAAATCATAAAAATTGACACTACGGATTCGTTATAACACCGAATCCGTTCATTTAAACTTTGGTCTTTTCGTATCAACATGCTTAATAATATACGAGTGTAAATTTTACGAAAACATTTATGTTTGACACACTAAAATTACGTATAAGGGGTATAAGGCCAAAACCCAAACTCTGTAAATTTTGAAAGAATAAGTCATCGTATTATGAAAGTTATGATATGGAATCATATACAATATATATAAAACATGCTATGCTACTCGTATTATTACATATATTCATATAACAACACAATTTCCCAATTACAGAGACTTTACAGGAGGAATGAAAGCAATTTTTATAAAAACTTAACAACGTAAATTGAAACTTTGGGGAGGAGAATATTACCCTTAAAACAATTTCTCTGACTTTCACGTACTTCTAAAATACCACAATAATTCACACAGCTTCTCTCTATTTCACTGAAATTCTCTCTAAATTCTCTCTTAGTTAACTCATAAAAATAATATATCTTCTCAATAAGACTGATTAATAAAGAAGAATGCATACACAAGTGGAGGTCAGTTACCCAACATGGGTTAACTGCTATAACTCCCTTTAAAGCCTTGTTTGGCTATCAACATGAATAATTCTTCTAATTATTTTAATTAACCTTTTATACTATAGTTTTAAATCATGTCACACCCTTATAAAATAAATCTAATATTTTATTTAATTTAATTTAAATAACATATAATAATTTCTCATAAATTCACATAGTCACATAATTTAATTTGTCATTAATAAATAATGTCAAATTATTAACTCTCAAATTAATAATTAAATTAATTAAAATAACATTAGGCTTATTAAGTATTTCTTTTAATACAATAAGCTCACATAATTACATGCATCGAATAATAAAATTCTCCACATCAATTTAATAAATACAACACATGTAATTAAATTAATCTATCGTAATTTCATCAAATAATTATTTAATTTAATAATTAATTCATTGAAAAATATTTATTCACTCCAATAAATATTAAAATTAATTACAAAATCTCGGTTGTCACAGTAGCTGGGTCAAGCGGAGATAACAGGGGAGTAGAGTGATGGTCTGTGAATGTTGAAGTTTCTCAATACATTATAAAATAACATGACAATATATAATTGTATTAAGGACTTAAAATGTG
Source organism: Panax notoginseng (assembly GCA_016801055.1). NCBI lineage: Eukaryota > Viridiplantae > Streptophyta > Magnoliopsida > Apiales > Araliaceae > Panax > Panax notoginseng. The sequence continues at coordinate 14,878,119 of CM029018.1, forward strand.
TGTGTCGTATTTTATACGTTATTTAATAGTTAATTTTGGTGAACAACAATAGAGTAAGGTGAACTCGAAATTGGAAGTGTTAAAAATACATCCTATTAGAATGAAGAGGACATAAATATTCTCGTGTTCCTTTGAAAACTTGAAATATTTGTTGTTGTATTTTATATGGCATTGTAATAATTTGGGTGTGTATATTGTCGTATTATATTCAGTACAATATTTGTATTGAAACTTACAACTTATGTATTGTTGTATTTTGCACGACAGAATAATAGTTAGAATAAGTATATTTGTATTTGGATTCTGTACCATGTATTTTGGCTACTCAAAATGGGTTGTGTGGACCTATTTTGGGGCGTCACATGAAAAAAATATATTTTTCATACATATTAAAAAGATAGGAAAAAAAAGAATAAATTTATTTTAAATTTATCTTTAATGACCCCATAAGATTACATAAAGTGATGCAAATTTTAATTTTGTTAAACTAATGAACATCATTAAATGACATATTTACCTTTTATTTTATATACCTTAATTCATTCATTTGGGGACAAAAGAAAATTGTACTCTTAGTTATCGTTTGGTTCACGTCAAATCAATGAAATAGCTCAATATAATAACTTTATAATGCAATATACTATTACATTAATTTGACATGTTTTTTATTTGATTTACCTATTACATGTATTAGTCCATTACGGACGTAATGTTATTACATCAATTTCTAAGCTTTTCATTACGCCCACCAATGAATGCATTAGCTAGCTCATTATATTCATAATGAAATAGGTCATAAAAGATAAAACAGTAATCATTACACCTTATTTGACATTTTGACTTATAATTTATTTAATTCATTATATACAATCATATATAGAGATGACAATGGTGCAATAGGGTTTCGATTTTTCAGTGATTTGGAATAACGCTGATATTAAAAAAAATTAAACCGAAACTGCACCGTATCGACATCGGTTTAAGAATCAAAACTGCACCACATCAACTTGCACCGGTTAAAAATTAATCTAATATTTTTGACTTAATTTTTATTAACATTTAGAAACTTAACTCAAGAAATATTAACAAGTAATATAAGAAACTATATTTAATCTAATTTTAGAAAATATAATTATTAAAATTAATCTAATTTTAGAAAATATAATTATTAAAATTATAAATCATTTATATTTTTTTTACTAAATTTATTAAAAATTACATAAATTACATAAACTTTTATTATAGCAATATCTCGTTATGACTTTGAAAAGTCAAACAGTAAATTTTGATTTTTAATATTATATTATATATATATATATATATATATATATATATATATATATATATTATAGATATAGTATATGATATATGATATATACAAATCTTGATAAATTCTAAAATTCGTCAAAATTATAAAAAATAGTTAAAAGATGACATCGGTCAACTGTTAAAAAATTAGTTATGTAGCATTTTAATTAATTAATTTCTAACATAATAAATAAATTAAAAGGTCGCATAATTATTTTTTTAACGGTCAATCTTGGTTCACTAACAACTATTAATACTTTTAAGAAAAATAAAATCTCTCTGGTAAATTTTCTATAACTTGGTGGCAATTTACTCACATGTCTGAAGTTTTGCTACTTTTGATCATATAGATTTTTATTTTCATATTATTTTGTGAAAAACAGAGTTTGGTACTCCTACTAAAAAAGCGTACACATATATAGTATATATATGTAGTTCAATGAAAAGTGAGCTTAATTTTTGTGTTGCATTTGTAGCTTCTAAAATTTTATTCGTATTCGAGTATCCAAATTTATCATAAAATGAGTAGAATAATATGAATGCTTTCAACATATATAAAATCTCATGCTACAATAATTTAATGAAATAATGAGATTTTCTCTAGTTCATGAAAAAAGAGGGAGAGGTTGTACACATGAGGCTAATTAACAATTAATATAAGCTGCAATATATATTAGAAGTATACAAAAGTCTATCAAAATCTTGGTAAAAAGTCTATTAAAGTCTGTCACTTATTTCTTAGAGTCTATAAAAGTCATTTTTAAAAATTCTTTAAAGTCTTTAAAAGTCATTAAAATTCATAAACTCTACAAAAGTATGTCACTTAAAAAAAGTCTTTAAAAATCTTAATTGAATACACCCCCCTAAGATAATATTCTTATAATTTAATATATATCAACTATATATAATAATATTCATAAATTAACTTTTGATATCCAAAAGTAAAAAATAGTAAAAATATACGTTTGAGTAACTCTATGATTATATATAATATTATGAAATATAGAGACATAATTAAAATAAAAGTATATATAGCAGTTTAAGGATCGGTGTACCATTGGTTTAAGATGTTGTGAACCAGCGATTCAAAGTCAAATACCAAAATTGCACTGCATCAATCCTAGTTTAAAAATTAATGCACTAAAACCGCAACGGTGAGGCCAACGGTTCGAATATAAACCGACCGACTTAATGTTGTTCAATCGGTTTGAGATCTGTATCGGTTTAAGTTGTCATTCATAATCATATAATTTAGTGAACCAAACATAATTTTGAGCATAATGTAATAACATTATAATTACTATACAAATATCAAAAATCAACCAAACAAATATGTCGTAATAACCTATTACCATTACATGACAGCTTTATTGCATTATGTAAACTATTACATTACATCAAATTTCTATTCCATTAGCCAAACCCCACCTTAATCATCCTTTGAGTACGAACTCTCTTTTTCCCATTATATAAGTCGTTTAATATATAATTACACATTCAAAAATCTCATTAATTATAATAGGGATAATACACTTTTTGGTCACTGTACTAGGGTCCGATTTTGATTATGGTTACCGAAACTTTTTTTGTTACAATCGAATAATTGTACTCTAAAAAAATTATAAAATGGTCATTATTTTTAATTTTCGTCCAAAAACCAGACGGAAATGCTTAGTAGACTAACAAGATCCAGGTGGCATTGAGGTAGCACGTAGGGTCCACTCCCACGTGAATCTGGAGGTAAATGTCCAGATACTATCATACTAACACCTTTTCACTTATCTATCCATTTCATTTTCCGAACAACATTTGAGAGGAAAAACAGTCAAGGCCAAGTGTTCCTCGATTTCGTCTGAGAGTTGTGCAATTTATTAGAGATTAGCGAGATCGATTGAGGAAAAACTTTAAGTACTCTACAGGTAAGTAAAATTGACTCTCAATTTCTTCTCATCTCAGTTCTAGGGTTCAAGTAAAAGAGGGGTTTTTGGATTTTTGAAATTTAATTGGATGTAATTGGGTCAAATTCCCTCCATTCCATGTTTTTTACTCAATTTCTAGTTTCGATGGTTCCATGTTGTTGTTTTCTTGTAAAAAATTTAAATGGTTATTTTTTTTATATTGGCCCTAGGTTTGTCTGCGCCTGCTGATGGTGGTGGCCCTTGATTTGTTTACTAATGGTGGCCCTAGGCATCTCTTACATACGTATTAGTTACATATAAAGATGTCTATCATGGCCCTGTGTTGTCTCCCATTATATCTATTTTGTACAATAGATTCTAGGTCTTGTCTCCCATTATATGCATATTTGGTTATTGTTTTATCTGACATGCATATTAGTTTAAAGTTTAAATATTTATTTGTCTCCCATTATCTGCCTCTGATGTTGTATTTTTTATAAAGTTTAAAGTATTTATTTGTCATATATTGGTAGTGTAGTCTCTTTCTAGTTATAAGTCTTTCATTTTTTTGTAACTTTATGAACTTCACTATCATAGGATGTCTTTGTTGCCGCTGAATATACATTATGGTGGGAAGTTTAAGTCTGTGCCAGTTTATGAGTATAATGGTGGTTTTACAAAAAACAATAAAATTGGATCTTGATTATCTTTGTCCCCAAATGATAGCTTTTATGTCTGAACATTTTATTTATCATAAGGATTATGTAGTTTACTATAAAGAAAATGGGGTTCCAATGGCACATGGACTTAGAAAATTGCATGATGATGAGAGTATTAGGGCATTGCAGGCAACCTGCATAGGTTATGATTCTGTTGATTTATATGTTGATCATGGGGATAATATTCCAGAGTATAATGCAAAGGGTTAATGTTGATGAGGCCAATAATGAAGGGGCTGATGGAGCTACTAATGTAGCTAGGGACTGATGATGAAGGGTATTTAGCTTTGTCATCTGATGACAGTGATTACCATGAATCTGATGGGTTAAGTACTGATGAGGAGTATATTGAGGCTAGAAAGAAGTCAAGGGAATATAGAAGAGAAGTGAAAAAGAATGGGGAGGGTAATGCATTAGAAGATGCAAGTGATTTAAATGAGTGAACATGAAGCTGAAAAAGCTAAAAATGTAAACCAAACTCCAATTCAACAAGAACAAGTAGCTGAAAATGAACATAGACCTCCACATGAACTAAAAGATGTAATTCTCCAATGTCTTAACTTCCCTATCCAATTCCTTGATTTCCACCTCATGCCCAACTGGAATGTTAAACCTTCTATCAATTTTGTGAAGTTCATTTCTTAATCGATCAATAACCTCCTTTGATCTTGTGGTAAAAGGGGCATCATACCATTTAAAGAATCCACAATAAGCATTCTTATCCCGTGTACAAAAAAAAGATAAAAAAAAATAATATATATATATATATATATATATATAAGTAATTTAACAAAAAATTAACTCCACATTAACATTAAGTTAATTATACATTGTCCTGTGTACAAAATATATATATACAAGTAATTTAAAAAAAAAATCACATTCACATTAAGCTAATTATACAATTTATACCTTGTATCTACTGCATCCTACAAACCTCCTACCCGGGTGTAATGTTCCAACCTTCCAAGCTTCCCACATCCATGCGCTTATTCCACAGAAACATTGCACTGGAAGATGAGGCCTTTGCCATTGTATTTGATGAGATGAATATATCACATCTGTGTCATCTCCATGAACAAAAACTCCAGATGAAGAATTCATGATGAAGAATCAATCGCATACACAACAACGTAAAGAAGCAGTAGAATTAACTTGGAAATAATAGTTATATACCAAAATTAACTCTTGACAGTAGTGACGAGAAAAAGAAAATTGGGCAAGAAGAATTAATTGAACCAAACGAGCAGCAGAATCGAAGCTACAGAGAATCGCTCGAGCCCTAATTTTATTTCCCAAATCTAATATAATAAAGTCATTGCAACTCTTTGTAATATTAAGTGTGTGCCAAGCACATGATATACAAATGGCAAATGGATTGTACACATCAGCAAAAATTATCACGTGAACTGCACACTCACGATTTTCATCTGATTTTTGGACGGAAATTAAAAATAATGACCATTTTGTAATTTTTGAGAGTACAGTTATTCGATTGTAATAAAAAAAGTTTCGATAACCACAATGAAAATCGGACACTAGTACAGTGACCAAAAAATGTATTTTCCCAATTATAATGTTAGGTAATTAATGTTCGTTTAAAATTTTATCAATACCCATATATTAATTAATTACTCTTTCTCCTTTCTCTTAATTACTTTATTTTGTTAGGAGTAAAGTAAGAAATGATTAATTTTTTCTCTTAAATATATTTAAAATGTCTTACATTATGAAAAAAAATATTCTAAAAAAACTTAAATAATACTCCCTCCGTTCCTAAATAAGTGACTTTTTAGAAGAAAAAAATTGTTCCAATTTATTTGTTATTTACTGTTAGGTTTGTAATATTCATAAACGCAATCAAATTGCACAAAACAAGCGGAAACGTGGTAGAATAGAGTTTTAAAATTTTATAAACCATATACCCGGATCATACTTTATGTATAATTATTAATTAAACGAAAAGATAAAGAACAAGAATCATACTCTTGAAGATTCGAGCTTCCTCAGGCACAAGTTCACCTCCAAATCCTTTTCGCGTTCAACTTGAATCCACCAGGTTTGGTTCTTTCCTTTGATCAGCGTTAGCCACCCAAGTGTTTGGCCTCTAGAGGTGATCCACCAAGGAAGAAGAAAGATTCAAGAAGATGGGTGTTTGGCAAAATCTTACAGTTGAGTGTCAATCACTGTTGGAGGATGAAGGAATATTAGACACTTCTGTTTGAGCAGTGTAGAGCTTCTCAATCTGTGTTTAATCATCTTCAATGGTAGAGTGGATGGACTCTATGATCATGAACTTGGGTATAATCCGTCTGCCATCTGAACATGCTCTACAATCGTAGGGAATATAGTGGTTACCAGCATGTCGATAGATCTTGAAATGAGACTGGTCTTTGATCAGCTTTGTTGCAAACTTCTTTTCTCTTAGAAAGTTTTGAGGCACCAGCTCTAAGTTCGAAAACTGTGAGTAACACCAGCTAAAGTAACTCCCATCTTTATCAATATATGCCTTTAAGCAGGGCATCCATGGGAAGAACCATCTCATCAGAAGATCGTCAGGATTGTACAGTATTGTAGTGCAGTCTAACTCCATGTTTTTCTAGTTGTTAAACACATCGTATGTAGTCATCCTTATAACTTTGAGTTGTTCGTTTCTATAGTGTATCCATGTTTCTGGTGGTACATCTGGTGGTTCATCAAAGACTTCCACCACTATTCTTCTGCGAACTCTTGCTGGAGAGAGAACAAGATAGTCTTCTGATTCCTCCAATTCTTGATCTGTAGAACTAGAATCCTTTTCCATCTCTTTACCTTCTGAGCTTGAATTGGAGTTAGACCTGTGTAGACTTCCTTCAACGGACTCATCAGTTTGTTCTTTCATTTGATCATCATGCTTCTTATCAGGGCTGGTCTTTGCAGACTTACTAGCCTCTTCTGGCTCTGCAGTCTTGAGCCTTTTACTGCTAGCCTTTGCTGATATGTTCTTCCTTTTTTCCTTAGCATCTTCTTCCTTAGATTCAGTGTAAGACCCCAAATTATTAATAAATAAAATTTAATTTCCTCTATTTATTATTCTGAAATAGTAAGGGTTAATGTGGTTAGTTATGGGTAAAATGCGCAAATATTTCAAATAACCAGGTGGTTATAAAATATTCATTATTGTCGGGGAATATTCGCTTGGTCGTGGAATATTCTTACTGTCGGAGAATATTCGTACGACGGCGCAGTCTTTGTGGGCCCATAACGGAAAGCGATTGGATGAAGAAAACGACAAAAATAAGTGATTTATAAATAACGGCATAGTTGTTACCGTTAATACTGTTGGAATACCCGGTGGTTAAAACACAGTAATACGCGTTGTTGCACAGTAGCACACGGTATTGCACCAATTATTGATTCTTACGTAAGAAGGCACTACTCAATAATTGTTACAGTAATTATTGTTCAATATTGTATTTTATTGATTCAATAATTGCTGCGTTAATATTTTATATTACTGTTATTTTAATAATTGTCACTACACAGTATTTTCTATTATCGAAACAATAATTTATATTATCTGAATAATATTATTAGATAACATTATTGGCAATGTCTAAAAAGTTCTGTCTAAGGAGAGGTTTGGTCATCTAATTGCGCTCCAGTAAGGAGAGATCCTTATTGGAAAGCCCTCTCTTTCCTGGGAACGGTCTGGTTGTCAGTACTGTGATTCTGTAATATTATTTGTGTATAATTAGTTATTGATTTATATGATGAGGAAAATATTGATTTTATGTGGATATAGATGGAGAAAATTTTTAATGTGACAATTGTTGAAAATTAATATTTTATCTTTTTCTGATAAAATAATTCATTTAAATATATTATTTTAATAATATATTAATGGTGATATTTTTACAATGAATGTGGGATATATGAGTAAATGAGGAGGAAGAGTATTTTTGTTAGATTAAATGTTTAACACATGTTTTGTGTGTTGGTGGACACAATTCTTGACCGAAAATTATTATTGACTGTAAAATCGCCCGTTTGTGGATTTCGGTCAATTTCTGTTTGGAATTTGGAAAAACTTTCTTCTGCAAAGTTGTAGAGAATTGAATTTCCTATAAAAATTCGCGAGATTCGAATTTTCTGATAAAGGGGCTATTTATTATGAATTATTGAAGTTCCGGATATTTGAGTCTGAATTGATTTTGTAACAAAAATTGTTTAAAACATGTTTTTCATTTTTGGTGCATTTGTGTGGAAAATGTGTTTTTGATGTGGTGGGCTAAGGAAAATTTGGTTATTAATATATTATTATATTTAATTTTCTACTTTGGTGTTCTAAGCACTTTCCTATAAATAGGGTGCTTAGGTTAGAATTGAAAATCACACCAGAAACACAAGTTTCTCTCTATTTCTCTCTCTATATCGAGCGTATTCTTGTGAGTATTTGATACTTTGAGTATTGCTATACGGTGCAAGTTCAAGTCATAACCTATATCCGGTGTTTCAACTAGAAGTATTGTTTTTGCTGAGGTAAGGGATTGTAAGGGATAGTAAGGGATAGTAAGGGATTGTAAGGGATAGTAAGGGATGTTAATTCTTCTTAAATGATATTATTTTCTTCAATATCATTATGCCGAAGTATTGATCTGAACTTTTTATCAAATTTAGAACTTTTCATGTCGGGGTTACTATTCATGAGTTACTATTCATGAGTTACTATTCACGAGTTACTATTCACCGAAAAATGAAAATTTCTTCTTTTCGTCCAAATATCTATTCTGGATACTAGCTTTGATTGTATCCATGTTTTGATCATTCTTGAATTTTACTTCACTATGATTGTTTATGAGGTATTTTTGGACAATGAAATAGCTGAAATACGAATCCTTAATATTTGTTCTTTTGTTTCACTGGATTCGTTTCTTTAAAATATTTTTCATCATCCTCACTCTTAAATGATGATATAACTGAATATCTTTGGCCTGTAGTGCAAAGATGAATGATTTCTGATAAATATTTTTGGCCTGTAGTGCAAAGATTGATGATTTCTGATGAATATCTTTGGCCCGTAGTGCAAAGATGAACAGGTGTTGAGATGAACATGATCGACTGGTGATACAAATGAATATCTTTGGCATGTAGTGCAAAGATAAATATTTGATTAAAGATGGTTATTGATTGTTGTTACAGGGATAAAATATTGATGATGGACTTTTAAATCTTAGAAGATAGTAGAACTCATTCTCTACTTGACTCTTCTAATGGTTTGCTGTTTCCGCTGCGAATATTGATTTAAAACTTGTTGTCTATTGTATTCTATTAAATTTTTCCCTGTTGAAGACTAACGATAATTTGTTGTATATTATCTTTGTGACGCCCCCAAAATAGGTATACAACACCCATTCTGAGTCGCCAAATACATGGTACAGAAAGCAAACTACAACTTCAATAATACAAATGTCGTGCAAAATACGACAACACATACTGTGAGTTTAAATACAAATATTGTCTTCTAGACAATATCCACACTCAAATAAATCCTCATTACAATTATTCAAACACTATTTTACAGAAATAGTGAGGACTGCTAAAATATCTTTTTAGAACCATCACTCCATACCCCGACTAGATCCTGCTATGTTCTCACCTCCTGAGAAGAAAAATGGAACAAAAAGGAAAAGGGTGAGCTCAACTAGCCCAGTAAAGAATATTATGACTAAGATAATATACAACAAATTATCATTAGTATTCAACAGGGAAAAATCTGATAAAATATAATCGACAACAAGTTTTAGATCAACAACTGCAGCGGAAACAGCAAACCATTAGAAGAGTCAAGTAGAGAAAGAATTCTACTATCTTCTAAGATTTAAAAGTCCATCATCAATATTTTATCCCTGTAACATCGATTAATAATCATCTTTAACCAAATATTCATCTTTGCACTACAGGCCAAAGATATTCATTTGTATCACCTGTCAGTCATGTTCATCTCAACACCTGTTCATCTTTGCACTACAGGCCAAAGATATTCATCAAGTAATCATACATCTTTGCACTACAGGCCAAAGATATTCATTAATATCATCATTTAGGACTGAGGATGATGAAAAATATCTTAAAGAGAACGAATCCAATGAGACAGAAGGACAAATAGTAGGGATTCGTATAACAGTTTATCCAAGATCAATAATACTTCATAATAATCAATTGTGAAGCAGAATTCAAAAATAAAGATCAAAACATGGATACAATCAAAGATAGTAACCATAATAGACATCTTGGACAAAAAGGAAAAATTTTATTTTTCGGTGAATAGTGCCGTATTCGTGAATAGTGCCGTATACGTGAATAGTATCGTATACGTGAATAGTAACCCCGACACAAAAAGTTTTAAATTTGATAAAAACTCATATCAATATTTCAGCATAATGATATTGAAGAAAATAATATCATTTAAAAAGAAAATAATATCCCTTACCTCAAAATATCAGTACTTCTGGTCGGAATACCGGTATAAGGCTGAAAGAAACTTGCTCTGATGAATAGAAACTCTCAAAGTATCTAAATACTCACAAAATACACTCAATAATCTAGAGAGAGAAAGAGAGAAAACTTGTTTCTGGTGTGATTTTCAATTCTAACTTAGCCCTCTATTTATAGGAAAATTTTGGTAGGTTTGACCTGCAACCTGATGGCTTTACCTGTTACTATTCCCACCCACCACATTTGAAATATAATTCAGCACATTTCTTCACCAACCACAAGTGGGGCCCACCAATTCTAGAATTTTCCACCAAAATGATAAACTCCGAAAATTCAACAATTTCTGAACCAGTCATCTTGTAAAATTCGTAATAAATCATACGTTCATTTTTAACGGTTCAAAATTTGTGGACATATACTCAACTTATATATGTATAACATATCCAAAAATTACCACGATCCAACGGTCGGATTAAAAATTATAACCCCCGCAAACTATCTCAAAAACCCTGATTTTTAATACCTCCATTCCGACAAAAATACTGACAAAAACCTCAACATTAACTCCTTCATTTTTAACCACAAAATATATCCCTCATTTATATCCACATAAAATAAATATTTCCTTATCATATGAATCAATAATTAATTATTCACAAATAATATTACAGAATCACATTTATGACAACCAGGCCGTTCCCAGGAAAGAGGGGGCTTTCCAATAAGGATTTCTCCTTACTGGCGCGCAATTAGATGACCAAACCTCTCCTTAGACAGAACTTTCTAGACATTGCCAATAATGTTATCTAATAATATTATTCAAATAATATGAATTATTGATCTGATAAATGAAAATACTGTGCAGCAACAATTATTGAAACAACAATAATATAAAATATCAACGCAGCAATTATTGAATCAATAAAATAAAATATTGAATAATAACTACTGTAACAATTATTGAGTAGTGCCTTCTTACGTAAGAATCAATAATTGGTGCAATACCGTGTGCTACTGTATTTTAACCACCGGGTATTCCAACAGTATTAACGGTAACAACAACTTATACTTGTCGTTTTCTTCATCCAATCGCTTTCCGTTATGGGGCCCACACAAGGCTGCGTCGTCGTACGAATATTCCCCGACAGCAAGAATATTCCACGACCAACCGAATATTCACCGACCAAAAATAAATATTTTATAACCACTTGCTTATTTTGCAAAATTTGCACATTTCACCCATAACCAAAGTATTATATCAAATTAACCCCTTATTATTCACAATAATATTTAGAGAAAATTTGATTTTATTCATTAATAAGTTGGGGTCTTACAACCTCCCTTCCTTATGAAATTTCGTCCTCGAAATTGACGTACGTACCTGATGTTTCAAAAAGGTGAGGATACCTCGCTTTCATTTCTGATTCCAACTCCCAGGTCATTTCTTCAATAGCATGGTTTCTCCACAAAACCTTAACTTGTGGTATAACCTTCGTGCGTAGGACATGCTCTTTCCTATCCAAGATCTTAACAGGTACCTCCTCGTACGTTAAATCTTCAGCTATCTCGTCTGGTTCTAACTCAATAATGTGGTTCGGGTCTTTAACATATTTACGAAGCATAGATATGTGAAAAACATTATGAACACGAGACATGCTTGGAGGTAATGCGAGTCTATATGCCACATTTCCTATTCGCTCAAGAATCTCAAATGGACCAACAAATCTTGGATTGAGCTTTCCTCTCTTCCCAAATCTTGTAACTCCCTTCCATGGTGCAACACGTAACAATACATGATCCCCAATATTAAATTCCACGTCCTTCCGATGAAGATCCGCATAACTCTTTTGTCGATCCTGTGCCGTTTGTATACGTTGTCGAATCGTTTGGATCTTCTCTGTAGTAATGCGTACCAACTCTGGTCCCAACAATGTTGCTTCACCCACCTCGTCCCAGCATACTGGAGAACGACATTTTCTTCCATACAACGCCTCGAATGGAGCCACACCTATGCTCGCCTGATAACTGTTGTTGTAGGAGAATTTCACCAATGGTAGGTACTTATCCCAACTCCCTTTGAGATCTAGGACACAAAGTCTTAATAGATCTTCAAGAGTTTGAATAGTCCTCTCTGATTGTCCGTCCGTTTGAGGATGGTATGCCGAACTGAATCGTAAATCCGTGCCCATAGCTTTCTGCAAGCTAACCCAAAATCGTGAAGTGAATCTTGGGTCACGATCCGAAACTATGGATACTGGCATGCCATGCAATCTCACAATCTCGTTCACGTACATACTAGCAAGACGTTCAAGGGAATAAGTCTCACGTATCGGCAAGAAATGAGCGGACTTGGTTAATCTATCAACAATAACCCAAATCGCATCTATGCCTTGAGAAACCTTGGGAAGACCCGTAACAAAATCCATAGTAATGTGTTCCCACTTCCATTTCGGGATCTCAAGTGGTTGCAATGGACCCTTTGACACTTGATGCTCCGCCTTTACACGTTGACAAGTTAAACATCTCGAGATAAACTCCGCGATCTCTCTTTTCATATTGCTCCACCAAAATGTATGTCGAAGATCGTGATACATTTTGGTACTCCCAGGATGGATTGCAAACGGTGTGTTGTGTGCCTCCATCATTATTCTATGCTTCAAGTCAAAATCGTTAGGAACACAAAGTCTGGAGTTGACTCGAAGTATTCCTTCTTCATCGATTCTTGCTTCTGGAATAGCACCTTCTTGCACTTTCTTCTTCATACGCATCAGCTCTATATCCGTAGCTTGAGCAGCTTTAACTTTATCGATTAAAGTCGGTTCTACTCGTATATTTGATATCATCATGTGGGTACTTGGAGCCTTCATCTCTATCTCCATCCTTTGCAAGTCATACAAAATGGGCCTTTGTATTAACAATATTGCACTCGTACTCGCATATGATCTTCTACTCAATGCGTCAGCTACTACGTTCGCTTTTCCAAGATGATATTGGATGGTATGATCGTAATCTTTCAACAGCTCGAGCCAACGTCGCTGCAGCATGTTGAGTTCCTTTTGGGTGAAGAAATATTTGAGGCTTTTATGATCTGTATAGATCTCCACTTTCTCCCCATACAGGTAGTGTCTCCAGATCTTCAACGCAAAAAAGACTGCTGCCAACTCTAAATCATGAGTAAGATAATTCCTCTCATATTCTTTGAGTTGTCGCGAGGCATAGGCTATGACTTTCCCATGTTGCATGAGAACACAACCTAACCCTTTGCCTGAAGCATCGCTGTAGACAACAAATCCATCCGAACCAGATGGTATTGTCAGAACAGGTGCCGAAATGAGTCTCCTCTTGAGTTCTTGAAAACTCTGCTCACATTCCTCACTTCATACGAATTTTATATCTTTCCGAGTCAGCTGAGTTAACGGAGTAGCGATTCGAGAAAATCCTTTCACAAATCTCCGATAATAACCAGCTAAGCTCAGAAAGCTACGTACTTCGATTACTGACTTAGGTTGCTCTCAACTGTGACTCATATCCCAATCTTGGATTGTACGTCACAATGACACCTATCAGTTTACTACCGCACGAATATGGCGTCCCCTACGGAGAGTTTGGCTTCAGTGCATTCCGCAAAGGAAGTCACCAGATATAGGCTCGGGTACAAACTTCTATAGTTAGGTTTTTAACTCCTGAAGTTCAATAGGAGCCATTCGATATGAGATTTTAGTAGTGGGTTTTGTACCGGATTCAAATATGATACAAAATTTAATATCACGCTCTGGAGGTAGACCAAGAAATTCTTCAAGAAATACGTCAGGAAATTCTCTAACAACAGAAATATTATTTAAATCTGACGTATTTTTGTTCAAATCCATAACATGGGCTAAGAAAGCTTGACATCCGTTTTTCAATAAACGAATGACTTTACGGCTTGATATGAAAGAGTTTAACTTCAATGGTTTGGTTGCTTGAATTTGAATAACAGGTTGCTTAAGAATATGAAAACTAACAACCTTACGAAAGCAATCAATTTTGGCATGATGAGTAGTTAACCAATCAATTCCTAAAATCACATCAAAAGCAAGTATCTTTAAAGAGATAAGATCAACAGGTAATGTGATAGTGCCAACTTGGATCATGCAAGATTTATAAACTGTAGATGTAACGAAAGTTTCACCCAACGGAGTTTCAACAGATAAGTTAAAGTCCAATTTCTCCGGAGTCAAGTTTAAACGTTGAGCACAAGCAGGAGAGATAAAAGAATGGGTAGAACCGGTATCTAGTAAAGTATAAACTTCGCAAGAATTCAAGATTAGCTTACCCGTGATCACCTCGTTCGGGTTTCTCACGTTTTGGCCAGTCACGACAAACGCCCTTCCAGGAACCGCTGATTTCGACTTATCCGGGATAACTTTTGGAGTCACCATCCCCGCTGAACTTGGTTTTGCTACAGAACACTCTCGAGTTATATGACCTTCCTTTCCACAGTTATAACATACCTTGGATTGTTGTGGGCAGTTTGGGCTGATATGTCCCTCTTTTCCACATTTGTAACATACGACCGGTGGTCGTTCTCCTCCCCTAGAAACAGTTGATGTTTGTGCTGACGTCTTCACGTTATCATTGTTGTACCTTCTCTTCTTGAAATCTCCTCCCGACTCGCTCCTTCTATTATCACGACCACGATTACCACCAGAGTGGTTACCGCTTTTGTCCGAATGTTTTCCTCCCTGCTGGTTTTCATTGCTTCGATGACTGCCGCCACCGGTATGACCCTGGTTGTGGTCCCTCGGTTGAACATACTCATTATCTCGCTCTAATAATTGAGCCCTGTTTACAACATCTGAATATAAAGAAAATTTATGAGAGATAAGATATTGCCGAATCTCGGGTTTTAGACCTCTCAGAAACATCCTTGTCATTCGTTCCTCATTCTCGACCAAATGAGGTGCAAACCTGGATAACTCTGCAAACTTCGCCTCGTACTGGGACACCGTCATGTTGTTTTGTTCCAGTCTGATAAACTCCACCTCCTTCATATGACGAATACTTTCAGGAAAGTACTTGTCATTGAATAGTTTTTGAAATGTTTCCCAGGACATGTTGAGTGCGTCAGGCTGGGTACGCTTCACAGACTCCCACCAGTAGTCTGCCTCACCGCGGAACATAAATGTGGCGAATGGAACCTTCTGTTCCTCCGTGCATCCCAAGACATCAAATATCTTGGTAATTTGCTTGACCCACGTTTCCGCCATGATCGGATCCGGCTTTCCCTTAAATTCTGGTGATCCCAATTCTTTGAACTGCTTAGCTGTGACAAACCGCGCGTTGTTATCATTTCCACCCGTATTCTGCACACGAGTCTCCCTCGTCTGATTTTGCATGAACTGTAAAAAGCTCCTAAACATTTCATCATTCATCGTTTGCTCGGTAACGTTGTTTACAGGAGGAATATTGCCTTCCTGTTGCACGTTCCCCTGGGTAGTGATCAAAGGTGTCTCCACGGTCTGATTTACTCCATTATTAACGTTCTCAGCTGCCATTCTTAAATACTGCCATAAAACAAGGGTTAATAGTCATGTCATATATTATCCCTATACTCTGACCGACCAAATAGACACCAAATAAACTTAGTCAGGTCATACTAGCGAAGGAATTCCCCGTCTCTCCCCTCCTAGTTCTTGTCTCACATCTCAGCCAGGGATCATATCCCTAAGCTCTGATACCAACTGTGACGCCCCCAAAATAGGTATACAACACCCATTCTGAGTCGCCAAATACATGGTACAGAAAGCAAACTACAACTTCAATAATACAAATGTCGTGCAAAATACGACAACACATACTGTGAGTTTAAATACAAATATTGTCTTCTAGACAATATCCACACTCAAATAAATCCTCATTACAATTATTCAAACACTATTTTACAGAAATAGTGAGGACTGCTAAAATATCTTTTTAGAACCATCACTCCATACCCCGACTAGATCCTGCTATGTTCTCACCTCCTGAGAAGAAAAATGGAACAAAAAGGAAAAGGGTGAGCTCAACTAGCCCAGTAAAGAATATTATGACTAAGATAATATACAACAAATTATCATTAGTATTCAACAGGGAAAAATCTGATAAAATATAATCGACAACAAGTTTTAGATCAACAACTGCAGCGGAAACAGCAAACCATTAGAAGAGTCAAGTAGAGAAAGAATTCTACTATCTTCTAAGATTTAAAAGTCCATCATCAATATTTTATCCCTGTAACATCGATTAATAATCATCTTTAACCAAATATTCATCTTTGCACTACAGGCCAAAGATATTCATTTGTATCACCTGTCAGTCATGTTCATCTCAACACCTGTTCATCTTTGCACTACAGGCCAAAGATATTCATCAAGTAATCATACATCTTTGCACTACAGGCCAAAGATATTCATTAATATCATCATTTAGGACTGAGGATGATGAAAAATATCTTAAAGAGAACGAATCCAATGAGACAGAAGGACAAATAGTAGGGATTCGTATAACAGTTTATCCAAGATCAATAATACTTCATAATAATCAATTGTGAAGCAGAATTCAAAAATAAAGATCAAAACATGGATACAATCAAAGATAGTAACCATAATAGACATCTTGGACAAAAAGGAAAAATTTTATTTTTCGGTGAATAGTGCCGTATTCGTGAATAGTGCCGTATACGTGAATAGTATCGTATATGTGAATAGTAACCCCGACACAAAAAGTTCCAAATTTGATAAAAACTCATATCAATATTTCAGCATAATGATATTGAAGAAAATAATATCATTTAAAAAGAAAATAATATCCCTTACCTCAAAATATCAGTACTTCTGGTCGGAATACCGGTATAAGGCTGAAAGAAACTTGCTCTGATGAATAGAAACTCTCAAAGTATCTAAATACTCATAAAATACACTCAATAATCTAGAGAGAGAAAGAGAGAAAACTTGTTTCTGGTGTGATTTTCAATTCTAACTTAGCCCTCTATTTATAGAAAAATTTTGGTAGGTTTGACCTGCAACCTGATGGCTTTACCTGCTACTATTCCCACCCACCACATTTGAAATATAATTCAGCACATTTCTTCACCAACCACAAGTGGGGCCCACCAAATCTAGAATTTTCCACCAAAATAATAAACTCCGAAAATTCAACAATTTCTGAACCAGTCATCTTGTAAAATTCGTAATAAATCATACGTTCATTTTTAACGGTTCAAAATTTGTGGACATATACTCAACTTATATATGTATAACATATCCAAAAATTACCACGATCCAACGGTCGGATTAAAAATTATAACCCCCGCAAACTATCTCAAAAACCCTGATTTTTAATACCTCCATTCCGACAAAAATACTGACAAAAACCTCAACATTAACTCCTTCATTTTTAACCACAAAATATATCCCTCATTTATATCCACATAAAATAAATATTTCCTTATCATATGAATCAATAATTAATTATTCACAAATAATATTACAGAATCACATTTATGACAACCAGGCCGTTCCCAGGAAAGAGGGGGCTTTCCAATAAGGATTTCTCCTTACTGGCGCGCAATTAGATGACCAAACCTCTCCTTAGACAGAACTTTCTAGACATTGCCAATAATGTTATCTAATAATATTATTCAAATAATATGAATTATTGATCTGATAAATGAAAATACTGTGCAGCAACAATTATTGAAACAACAATAATATAAAATATCAACGCAGCAATTATTGAATCAATAAAATAAAATATTGAATAATAACTACTGTAACAATTATTGAGTAGTGCCTTCTTACGTAAGAATCAATAATTGGTACAATACCGTGTGCTACTGTATTTTAACCACCGGGTATTCCAACAGTATTAACGGTAACAACAACTTATACTTGTCGTTTTCTTCATCCAATCGCTTTCCGTTATGGGGCCCACACAAGGCTGCGTCGTCGTACGAATATTCCCCGACAGCAAGAATATTCCACGACCAACCGAATATTCACCGACCAAAAATAAATATTTTATAACCACTTGCTTATTTTGCAAAATTTGCACATTTCACCCATAACCAAAGTATTATATCAAATTAACCCCTTATTATTCACAATAATATTTAGAGAAAATTTGATTTTATTCATTAATAAGTTGGGGTCTTACAATCTTAGTCATAATATTCTTTACTGGGCTAGTTGAGCTCACCCTTTTCCTTGTTGTTCCATTTTCTTCTCAGGAGGCGAGAATGTAGCGAGTACTAGTCGGGGTGTGGAATGATGGTTCAAGACAGTTGTTTTAGTAGTCCTCACTATTTTGTAAAATAGTGTATCAATAAGTATAATGAGTTCTTAATTGAGTATGAATACTGTCTAGATGACAATATTTGTATTTAAACTCACAGTATATGTGTTGTCGTATTTTGCACGACAATTGTAATAATAAAGTTGTAGTTATTTTCTGTACCATGTATTTGGCGACTCAGAATGGGTTGGATGGATTGGTCCTGTTTTGGGGGCGTCACAGTTGGTATCAGAGCTATAAGTAAAGAGCCCCGAGCCTCTTGCTGGTGACTTCCTGTAGATGGGGGATGCACCGAAGCCAGACTCTCCGTAGGGGACGCCGTTCTGCGGTGGCAAGTTGATAGGTACCATTGTGAGGTGCTGTGGTTGAAGCACCATGAGAGTCACAGTTGATATCAGAGCCACGTTATTGAGTTAGAACTAAACGAGATAGCTGAAGACTTAACGTACGAAGAGGTACCTGTCAAGATCTTGGATAGGAAGGAGCATGTCCTACGCACGAAGGTCATACCACACGTTAAGGATTTGTGGAGAAACCATGCTATTGAGGAAATGACCTAGGAGTTGGAAACGAAAATGAAAACGAGGTATCCTCATCTTTTCGAAACACCAGGTACGTATGTCAATTTCGAGGACGAAATTTCATAAGGAGGGGAGGTTGTAAGACCCCAAATTATTAATAAATAAAATTTAATTTCCTCTATTTATTATTCTGAAATAGTAAGGGTTAATGTGGTTAGTTATGGGTAAAATGCGCAAATATTTCAAATAACCAGGTGGTTATAAAATATTCATTATTGTCGGGGAATATTCGCTTGGTCGTGGAATATTCTTACTGTCGGAGAATATTCGTACGACGGCGCAGTCTTTGTGGGCCCATAACGGAAAGCGATTGGATGAAGAAAATGACAAAAATAAGTGGTTTATAAATAAGGGCATAGTTGTTACCGTTAATACTGTTGGAATACCCGGTGGTTAAAACACAGTAATACGCGTTGTTGCACAATAGCACACGGTATTGCACCAATTATTGATTCTTACGTAAGAAAGCACTACTCAATAATTGTTACAGTAATTATTGTTCAATATTGTATTTTATTGATTCAATAATTGCTGCGTTAATATTTTATATTACTGTTGTTTTAATAATTGTCACTACACAGTATTTTCTATTACCGGAACAATAATTTATATTATCTGAATAATATTATTAGATAACATTATTGGGAATGTCTAGAAAGTTCTGTCTAAGGAGAGGTTTGGTCATCTAATTGCGCGCCAGTAAGGAGAGATCCTTATTGGAAAGCCCCCTCTTTCCTGGGAACGGTCTGGTTGCCAGTACTGTGATTCTGTAATATTATTTATGTATAATTAGTTATTGATTTATATGATGAGGAAAATATTGATTTTATGTTGATATAGATGGAGAAAATTTTTAATGTGACAATTGTTGAAAATTAATATTTTATCTTTTTCTGATAAAATAATTTATTTAAATATATTATTTTAATAATATATTAATGGTGATATTTTTACAATGAATGTGGGATATATGAGTAAATGAGGAGGAAGAGTATTTTTGTTGGATTAAATATTTAACACATGTTTTGTGTGTTGGTGGACACAATTCTTGACCGAAAATTATTATTGACTGTAAAATCGCCCGTTTGTGGATTTCGGTCAATTTCTGTTTGGAATTTGGAAAAACTTTCTTCTGCAAAGTTGTAGAGAATTGAATTTTCTATAAAAACTCGCGAGATTCGAATTTTCTGATAAAAGGGCTATTTATTATGAATTATTGAAGTTCCGGATATTTGAGTCTGAATTGATTTTGTAACAAAAATTGTTTAAAACATGTTTTTTATTTTTGGTGCATTTGTGTGGAAAATATGTTTTTGATGTGGTGGGCTAAGGAAAATTTGGTTATAAATATATTATTATATTTAATTTTCTACTTTGGTGTTCTAAGCATTTTCCTATAAATAGGGTGCTTAGGTTAGAATTGAAAATCACACCAGAAACACAAGTTTCTCTCTATTTCTCTCTCTATATCGAGCGTATTCTTGTGAGTATTTGATACTTTGAGTATTGCTATACGGTGCAAGTTCAAGTCATAACCTATATCCGGTGTTTCAACTAGAAGTACTGTTTTTGCTGAGGTAAGGGATAGTAAGGGATTGTAAGGGATAGTAAGGGATTGTAAGGGATAGTAAGGGATGTTAATTCTTCTTAAATGATATTATTTTCTTCAATATCATTATGCCGAAGTATTGATCTGAACTTTTTATCAAATTTAGAACTTTTCATGTCGGGGTTACTATTCATGAGTTACTATTCACGAGTTACTATTCACCGAAAAATGAAAATTTCTTCTTTTCGTCCAAATATCTATTCTGGATACTAGCTTTGATTGTATCCATGTTTTGATCATTCTTGAATTTTACTTCACTATGATTGTTTATGAGGTATTTTTGGACAATGAAATAGCTGAAATACGAATCCTTAATATTTGTTCTTTTGTTTCACTGGATTCGTTTCTTTAAAATATTTTTCATCATCCTCACTCTTAAATGATGATATAACTGAATATCTTTGGCCTGTAGTGCAAAGATGAATGATTTCTGATGAATATCTTTGGCCTGTAGTGCAAAGATTGATGATTTCTGATGAATATCTTTGGCCCGTAGTGCAAAGATGAACAGGTGTTGAGATGAACATGATCGACTGGTGATACAAATGAATATCTTTGGCATGTAGTGCAAAGATGAATATTTGATTAAAGATGGTTATTGATTGTTGTTACAGGGATAAAATATTGATGATGGACTTTTAAATCTTAGAAGATAGTAGAACTCATTCTCTACTTGACTCTTCTAATGGTTTGCTGTTTCCGCTGCGAATATTGATTTAAAACTTGTTGTCTATTGTATTCTATTAAATTTTTCCCTGTTGAAGACTAACGATAATTTGTTGTATATTATCTTAGTCATAATATTCTTTACTGGGCTAGTTGAGCTCACCCTTTTCCTTGTTGTTCTATTTTCTTCTCAGGAGGTGAGAATGTAGCGAGTACTAGTCGGGGTGTGGAATGATGGTTCAAGACAGTTGTTTTAGTAGTCTTCACTATTTTGTAAAATAGTGTATCAATAAGTATAATGAGTTCTTAATTGAGTATGAATACTGTCTAGATGACAATATTTGTATTTAAACTCACAGTATATGTGTTGTCGTATTTTGCACGACAATTGTAATAATAAAGTTGTAGTTATTTTTTGTACCATGTATTTGGCGACTCAGAATGGGTTGGATGGATTGGACCTGTTTTGGGGGCGTCACATTTAGCCTCATCATCACTTATTTCAATTGTCTTTAGAAACATTTCTCCCCTTTTTGAAACTTTTTAAGCAATCAGTCTGTTTCTCTTCCTTATTCTTGGGGGTTCAGCTTCAGGAGTTTCAGACTCTTCTTCTTCCTCAAATTTTGAAGCCTCTAAATCATCAGATGAACTTCTCTGATGTTCAGCGACAATAGGAGCAGATCCTTCTTCATTAGACTCAACGTCTTTTGAACCATCAGATGAACTTTTTGGGACTTTAGCAGTAAGAGATGCAGTTATTTCAGCTTTCAAACTTTCTTCAGCAGCAGAGTTGTTACTCTGAGTGTTAGCCATAGGACTTGTACATTCTTCTTCATCACCAGATTTAGCAATTCCTTTTATAGATTCAGCTTTCTCCATCTTGGATTCAACTTCTTCTTTATTGATGGACTTGCTCCTTGAGGGTTCATCCTTGAAGCTCTCAGTTCCCTTCTCATTTTTTGACTCTACGTTTTCTCTTTCTTCTTGAGTAGATAGACTTCTTTGTGGAACTAGTTTAGATTTCTTCATCACCTTAGTTTTCTTCCTTGGTGGCCTAACAGATTTGGACTAAGGGATGTCTGAATCTTCAGTGAATGATAACTCCTCCTTTTTCATAGCACTTGCCTTCCTTTTCTTCGCAGTGTTTTTGTTGGCGCTGCCAGACATTGTCATCTTTTTGTTCTCCATTGGATTCTTCTTCCAATTTGTAAACAACTGAGTAGTCATCACTTTATGGCTATTAAGGACTTCACCTTCATCATCCTTAATTTTATTCTTCAGCTTCTTCTTCAAAATGATACTCAAGAACCTTCCTTGGAAAACCTTCATGAGGGGTTTTCTTGTTAATCTTTTCTTTTCTTCCTTATCCATTCATTTGGACATTTGGTCAAGCAGGATAACTCCAAAGTTGGTACGCTTCTTCAGAACTATTGCAGACATGATCTTCAGATGTTGATCACTCACAGTGTCATGTGCAGTGTCCTTGCATAGGATACATTTGCCCACTATCTCTGCAAGGAACTCGAATTCTTTAGGAAACTCCTTTTTTTTCATGTCCTTCAGACTAGGGTTTCTTCTGTACTGTATAATCTTCTTAGCTTGTTCAGTGTCGATCTCATCAAGGCTTTTCAGACCTAGGTCAGGAAAACCTAAGCATTGATTGATGTCAAAAGATTTCAGCTTCAGAATCTGACCTTTGACCTTGGTAGAAAGGGTTCCAGAATTTATGGTTGCGTTGGAGTGAAATTCTTTAACCAGGTCAACATATATTTGAGTGTTTGACTTAAGACATTCTAAGAATCCAACCTTCTTTACAAGTTCAAGAATATCTCCGAACTTCTTCTCAGATTTCTCAAACGTTTTGGTTCCGAGCTGAATGCCAGTGATTACTCGCCAATCTGCCATTTGAAGAGTTCGAAGTATATGGGTATTTAATTTCAGGAGTTTTATGAGAGATAGTTAAATGCGATTTGGACGAAGCTCGAGGTTTAATGGATTCAGACTTTGAAGAGGATTTTAGGGTTTGAAAAAGAAAAGGAGGGAGAGAGGTTTGATAGCTTCTGATAATTGTTTGGAGATTTTGAATTTATGACATCTCCTTCTGACTCTGCATAAGCTGTGATGTGTCAATCAGCCATTGGTTGCACAATACCCAGTAAGAAACTGTAACTTTCCATAAACTGAATAGTTTTTCAGTTTTAATTTTCTTTTAAGAAAATAAGCATTACTGACGTAGATTGACCGTTGACTTTTTCAATACATAGAGTAGCTCGATGAGGTAGCTATAGACTCTATAATTTTCTTTGTCAACTCAACGATCGTCTTCTGAGATATGCTTCAGCGAGTAATTTGTTACTAATCCTCATCTTGGAGTTGTATGGCTTAACCACTGATATGTCCCAAGAGAGTTCGGGCATTGACATTTTGAGGTGACATTTCATAACGTCTTTCCAAACTGTATTTTTAACTTCCCTCCACACAATCTGAATAGTGGAACACGTGTTGAGTCCTGTTGAGCTCCATGATCTTAAATGGTGTGGAAAATACTGATCTACTTTTAGCTCCCCATGAGCTAGTGTATCCTTTGGAAAGACTACGATCGTTGAGGCTACTCTACGACCGTTGAGTTTACTGCTGATCATACTCTACGATTATTATTTGTCCTGGTCCTTGTGATGAACTTTGACTTAGCATTCCTTCTGGGTTAAGGTAGCTCAAGAAGGGCCAACCTCTTAGATTGAACTAAGGATCAGGTTTGTTCCTGAGGCACTTATCAGAAGGACTGTATATAGTTGGTGGCAACAATGACATAACATTGGTCTTCTCTGCTTGAGAGTTTACTTACCAACTCTGGACATTCTTTAGTGTTGGTATTTTTTTAGGCTGCAATTGTGGTGTTATATAATGCTCTTGCACCACGATTACTGAGACTAATCAAAAGTGCTCCACAATTTGGGTGGTTGGTTGATATAGTTATCAGTAGCACGTTTTAAGACGTTACTACTGACTATGGATCTTTATTTGGTTCATCAGTCACAGAGTTTTGGGACTCTTTAACTGGGACATTTCTGTTTAGATAATTCATCATGAATAAGGATTCAACTTCAATGTGTTCCTGCTTAGTTTTGGCATTGCTAGACTTCAGCATGTTGTTGCTCCCATAGTTGATACCTCCATCTTAGACTGGCTTCTACATATATATCCTTACAAGATCACCTTTGTACTTTTCGTTCTAGCTGGAACCTTTTGAACTGATCTAGCATTTTTATGATTAAATCAGTTTCATTTGATTCGTAGAGTACTTTCGAACTGGTCACTCTACTATCTGCTGATCAGTTGCTATATATCCAGGATGTTCCCTTTGGAATGATAAGCTTTGCATGGATGTAACCAGTAGATTTCTTTTACCTTGTCATGAAGTAGCCATTGCAGTATCCACCTCTATTGGGTTAGCAAATCTGAATTCTACGATCGGTAGTGACTCTACGATCGAGATGAATGAAAACTTCTTAATTTGTGGCTGTATTTTTCCTTCTTAGGCAATTGACCTTGCAGCTGTTTGAACCCTTGTGACTGAAGCTATCTGCTTTAGCCTTCCTTGCGTGGTCAGATAGACCAAGTACCTGCAGGTTAGATAAATTTCTATATTTGGTACCCATGTTTAAATGAGTCCTGCTAGGTTAGTTTTCAAAATCCCTATTTCTCATATATTTCAATTTTTAACACATTGATCATCAATAATCATATTCATGCATGTATCTAATTTTGATATTACATTTAATCATGCATGATGATGAGTGTGTGTAAGATTAACCACTTTAACAAGACACTCTTTTTCTTTGATGGTTTCATCATTTGCTTGGTTATGTTCATAGATTTTAAATGTTCACAGAGTGAGAATCAACTCTATCACTTATTTGTATCTGGCTGATTTATGGAGATGATCAGTTTCTATGAATCTTCAAGATACTCTTATGGATCTGATCATACTCTATGCATTATCTAAAACCTAGAACATAGGTTTGTATATGCATACTAACCTTTCAGCAAGGATTACTCCACTTACGATTAATTAAATCTCGATATGCTTTTGACCTATTTCAGATTTCTTTCAAGATGTTATCTTCAACCTAAAACTTAGATGGAGAGAAATTTTTTATTAGTTGAGTTTCTAACCTTAGTGTACTTTCTCTCTTTTCCCTTTTTAGGAAGAGTATGGTCTCTTGATAGAATATTATTATAGTACATAAGGTGATGCAATATGATGTACACATTTATATTAATGAGAAATCGTATATACCTTTCCACTATCAGTTTCTTGACAGTCATTTATCTTGATACAATTAGGTTAGGCACTAATGTGCATATTTTTACATTCATTTATTACAGCTTGTTGCTCCAGTTGTCCTTCGATCAATCAATCATAGTCTTAAAGATGTAAGCTAGAAACATCTTGGTATCCTTAGTTCTTTGACAACCTTGAACCTCAAAGTTCACATCCAGCTACTGGTTAGCCAAATACATATTTGAGAAATTCTTCCTTCTCCTTTGGATCTTAGCATATATGGCCTTTTATCTTTCAGACTGGTGGATGCTTGACTATTTTCTGTTGATGTTTCTTGACCTCCCATATTTGGTCTTCAGAATACAAGATTGACTGTGGACAAGGATTGGTCTTGTTGGTATAGCATGGACCAATCTGAGCAACTTCAGGTGTATATACACATTTACCTGTACACATAATTTCCATCGTGTGAGCTCATCTGCATTTACAAGTGACTTACTACTGAACTAAGTTTATAATAATATTTATGCCTAGGATCAGACTCAAAGTGATTAGCTTTTGAATATAGCATGAGAACCTGTTCTGATACCAATTGTTAGTTCCCAGTAGGCACACAATAGATCTAGAAGGAGGTTAAATAGATCCTTTTTAAATTTCAAATACTTTTCATGTTTATTTTGTATTGCTAATGAATTAGCATATGACAAACATAAGAATCTTTTCAAGCACAGCAGAATAAGTAAAATATCCCCTTCATTGATATATTCATAAACATTCATACATTGTTGGTGAAGTTAGTTTAGTAGTTAATACATACATAGCATTTATAGCAGTTAGGTACATAATGTAAATGACAGAAAGTAAATAACTGAATGTAAAAGACACAAGGGATTTTAAGTGGTTCAGATACTCAAGCTCATACTCCACTCTTCTGCTTTAACAAGCAGGAATTCCACTAAGGAAGGGCAGCGCCCTGAATCACTAAGATTCCTTCAAGGCCAGCAGCCTTGGAACTTTAGTTCACTAAGAACTCTTCAAGCCCAGCAGGCTTGGAACTTCTCTAGTTCACTAAGAACTCTTCAAGACTAGCAAGCTTGGAACTTCATTTTGTCCCTCCGGACAAGGACCCCTCAGGCCCTGACTACTTGTTGTTGTTGTAATTGTTCTTGGTGCTGAGCTGCTAAGATGTCTTGAAGCTTGAACATCTTTTGTACTTAGCAGCTGGACATGGTCCTCTTTGCATTCTGCGTAGAGTCTCGACCACCTCTTCTCTGGTGCAGCTGATCTTCATACTGTTCATCTCATCTCCATTTGATGTCAGCTGTGCACCATCACCATTTAGGTTTGCTACGTCTATGAGCTTTTGGTAGACTTCGTCTGGCACTTAGCATTCCCTAAACCCTTCTTGAATGGTCTGCAGACATGGTTCTACATCTGTTCTGTTTCAACTTTTAGTTCATGGTGATTCGTAACGTGGCTCTCTGGATCTTCTTTGTGCTCTGCCACTTTTCTGAATGCTATCTTCTTGGCCTTCTCGGCTCTCAGCTTAGCTGCTATCTTTAGTGGCATTCTCATCCTTGTTGAATGAAGCTTTAGTCTGGTCAAAACCTTCTTCAAATATGCTTCACTTCCACCTTCATAATCTTACTGCTACTGAGACTTGTTCTGTTCAGCTCTGGTGGAACTCGTAGAGTTAACAATATAGCATTCCAACAACTCAACGATTCTGCAACTTCGTAACTTTTTGATCTTTAAAGCTCTAGCTGATTTATACTCCTTCACAATCTTCCCGTTGGAATATAGCCGTTGGGAGCTATTTGAATTACTTCGCAGATCTCGAGTTATGTGGTGTAAACTGCAGATGTGGCATGACATCCCCTTTTTCACCTTTCTGACATTGCAGTCTACTATTTCGCCTACCCCGTCAGAGATGTCACTTTGGTGTGTCAGGCAGGTAGTCATCTTTATTTCTTCTTCTAATTCCTCAATCAGAACATCAGGAATTGTCCTTTTACATCGATGCTCTCAATTAGCAACGTTCGAATATCAGTCTTCAGATTAAACCGTTGTCAATGCTTCAATCTTCATATGACTGAACTCTATGATTCTGATGCAGATATTCTTGGACCTGATCGTAGTGTGTCTTGTTGAATGTTGCTCATTGACTGGTTGAGACAACACTACGATTATGAAGAGTGTTCATTGGATCTTCAAGGTAGAACACCTTTTCCTTCTCTTGTGCAGTGCTTCAACACTTCTGTTTGCCTTGACTGATCTCAGGAACTGATAACTTGTTTAATTACTCTGTCCCTCCTTAACTTCAAGACTTAACAAATTGGTCATGCTCAGTCTCTTTCTCATGTGATCTCCTGTTCACATATCATCAATGGTCTGACCCATGCTTCATCTTTGTCTGTTCTGTATAGGTTGGTCAGTATCTCTGTGTAAACTTCATCAGTTTCTTCTTTGTATGGCAAACATTATGATCCTGGTTAATCCCAAGATCGTTGTCTTCTGTTCTCTTGACAACTACTGCACTTGCTGACTTTTCTTTGGTCAAATACTTTTACTAAAGTCTTATTCTGATCGGCTTGTGGAAGACTTCATCTCGAATGGCTTCACAACTCAATCTGGATGTTGATTGGGTTGACGCTTAGATCTTTTGTTAGCTTTTATGCCATTCGTTGAGTGCTCTCTGGTTTCCTTCAGGTGGAATGTATTTTTGCTACTCAGACCAGAGGCTTCGTACTTTGGATATTCTGAGAATGTTCATTTATTGAGAATCGTGTTGACTCTACGATTCTGCCTTGGCGTTGTGAGTACCTCTGTTGAAGCCTTAGTTCTGCACACTACGATTTAGCTTTGATTCTGCAGACATTACGACTCTGAGATCAGATCTTGACAGACTACGATTTCTGTCTTTATGCTTGTTGTCCTTGTCTGATCTGGCTCGACTACGATTTCTGCCTCTAATATGATCAGTTGTGACGCCCCCAAAATAGGTATACATAACCCATTCTGAGTTGCCAAATACATGGTACAAAAACAACTACAATATCATTACAACAATTGTCGTGCAAAATACGACAACACATAAACTTTGAGTTTAAATACAAATATTGTCTAATAGATAGTATTAAAACTCAAAAAGAGTCCTCATTACAATTATTGATACACTATTTTACAAAAATAGTGAGGACTGCTAAAATAACTTTCTAGAACCATCACTCCATACCCCGACTAGTTCCTGCTATATTCTCACCTCCTGAGAAGAAAAATAGAACAAAAAGGAAAAGGGTCAGCTCAACTAGCCCAGTAAAGAATATTATGACTAAGATAATATACAACAAATTATCAATAGTCTTCAACAGGGAAAAATCTGATAGAATATAATAGACAATAAAGTTTAGATCAACAACAACAGCGGAAAGAACAATTCATTAGAAGAGTTAAGTAGAGAATGAAATCTACTATCATCTATGAATTTAAAAGTTCATCATCAATATTTTATCTCTATAACATCAATCAATATACATCTTGAATCAAATATTTATCTTTGCACTACAGGCCAAAGATATTCATTTATATCACCAGTTGGTCATGTTCATCTCAACACCTGTTCATCTTTGCACTACGGGCCAAAGATATTCATCAGTTAATCATTCATCTTTGCACTACAGGCCAAAGATATTCATCAAGTATCATTATTAAGGACTGAGGATGATGAAAAATATTTTAGAGAACAAATCCAGTAAGATAAAAGGACAAAGATTAGAGATTCGTACTTTAGATAATTCAAGTTTAAAAATACTCCATAATAAACCATAATAGAGTAAAATTCAAAAATGAAGATCAAAATATGGATACAATCAAATATAGTAACCATAATAGACATCTGGGACAAAGAAGAGAAATTTTTATTTTTCAGTAAATAGTGCCGTATTTGTGAATAGTGTCGTATACGTAAATAGTACCGTATACATAAATAGTAACCCCGACACAAAAAGGTAGAAATTCCACAATAAAGTTTATATCAACATTTCAGCATAATGATATTGAAGAAAATAATATCATTTACGAAGAAAATAACATCCCTTACTTCAAAATAACAGTATTTTTGATCGGAATATCGGATGTAAAGTCGAAAGAAACTTGCACTGAATAGCAACTCTCAAAGTATCTAAAAACTCACTAAAATACGCTCGATAATATAGAGAGAAAACTTATGAATTCTAGTGTGATTTTCAATTCTAACCTAAGGACCTATTTATAGGAAAATGCTAGAATGCCAAAGGAGACTAAAATAATAAAATATTATTATTTCTTTTCTTTTCTTCTACACACCAACCATTTGAATCATCTATATGCCATCTTGGAAAACATATTTGCAGCCCACATGTTTTAAAATAAAAGTGGGTCCCACCCAATTTTAATAAAAAAATATTTAATTTTTGAAACTTCAATAATTCATAATAAATAGCTCTTTTATCAGAAAAATTCGAATCTCATGTACTTTCTATAGAAAATTTAATTCTCTACAACTTTGTAGAAGAAAAATTTTCCAAATTCCAAACAAAAAATGTCCGAAATCTACATACGGACGATTTTTAATACCTCCATTCCGACAAAATACTGATTAAACACCTCAACATTAAATCCTTTATTTATATCCACATAAAAAATAAATATTTTCTTATCATATAAATCAATAATTAATTATTCACAAATAATATTACAGAATCACAATTATGACAACCAGGTCGTTCCCAGGAAAGATGGGGCTTTCCGATAAGGATTTCTCCTTATTGGCGCGCAATTAGGTGACCAAACCTCTTCTTAGACAGAACTTCCTTAGACATTGCCAATAATGCTATCTAATAATATTATTCAAATAATATGAATTATTGATCTGATAATAGAAAATATTGTGCAGTGACAATTATTGAAACAATAACAATAAAAAATATCAACGTAGCAATTATTGAATCAATAAAATAACATATTGAACAGTAATTACTGTAACAATTATTGAGTAGTACCTTCTTATGTAAGAATTAATAATTCAAAAATACTGTGCAATACCGTGTGCTACTGTGCAACCACGCGTATTACTGTATTTTAACCACAAGGTATTCCAACAGTGTTAATGATAACTACTACGCCGTTATTTGTAAAAACTCAAACTTGTCATTTTCTTCATCTGACCGTTTTTCGTTATGGGGCCCACAAATGGATGCACCATCGTACGAATATTTCTCGACAGCAAGAATATTCCACAACCAAACTAATATTCCCCGACAACAATGAATATTTTATAACCACTTGCTTATTTTGTAAAATTTGCACATTTCACCCACAACCAAAGCATTATATCAAATTAACACTTTATTATTTAAAAATAATAATTAGATGAAATTCGATTTTATTTATGAATAAGTTGAGGTCTTACATCAGTAGACTCCACTACTTCAAGTGTGGCCTACGATTATTGACTTGGCTCTAGCAGATGCTCGGTCGGCTCTTAGACAGGTTGTCTCTACGATTCTGAACATAACTTCCTCAGCAGTTTACGGATCTGAGAAAGTTCTTCTCAACACACTATGATCCTGTTGGGATTTTGACACATCAAAGCAACACACAGCGGAATATAAATTGAACAAAACAAAACAATTTTTGAAACCCAAAACAGGATCCATGCGAAACAGATATTAATTCAGTTTTTAAGAGATTATACCGATTATGAAAAAGCTTCTGAAATGCATCGAATCTCCAACGTAATTCCTCACGAAACTACGTCTCTATGGTATCCACACGAACTCCCGTGAACCGTCGCACGATTCTACAATAAAGGGAGCTGCAGTACTAGCCACCAAAGGAACAGGATTTTGAAACTTTTTCTCTAGTCTTTCTCTAAAAGCGGCTAGGGTTTTAGGTTATTATGATCAATCCTAAAATGGTTGCTACATATCATATATATAGCGGTTAAAAAGGAATTAATCGAAAACCTAATTTAATTAAAATAAAATCTGAATTTATATATACATATATATATATATATATATATATATATATATATATTAAGTCTTACTTAATTAATATACATATATATATAAATTACCCTATTAATTTAAATTCATAATTTAAATACTATCAATCATATTGACATATTTAAATTTTTACAATTTAAATTAATTCCCTTTTAATTACGTTCTATATGTGTGACCCTATAGGTTATTATTACGTTGTCAATAATTTTAAAATTATATTATAAAATTATAAACAGTGAGCGGCATCTAGTAATGCATCACTGCTACCCAAGTAATAATAAGATCGATGATTCGATACAACCTTTTCGTGACCAATGTTTCAATGTAATTTAATCCTTTTAACCTTGATATCCTAGATTAAACTCGAGTCATGGAATGTGTCATACTCTTCATAATTTAATCTGAGTTTTCTTGATCAATGAGTAGACTATATGAAATAAATCACTATTTGAGCATGGTCATGCATTTCATAATCCTACTCAATCAAGAGGCCTATGGATATCACCCCTAATATATAGGAGGGTTAAATTTCATCTAGATTACTCATATTCCTTACACGATTCATGATGTACCCAATAATCACCTTTATAGTTCACCCTATTAAAGGTGACATTTGATGATATCAAAGTACATAAATTCCCGTGTATTAATATAGTGATTTCAGGTCGGAAGATCATTACATCATTGTCACTATGAGAATTGCTAATGACACTTTACATAATGCTCCACATAGAATTCTCATGGTGGGTCTGTCCAGTACATCGTTCTCTAACACGTACCTATGCATTTACTTAATATCTCATATATTTATGACCAATGAGATTTGGTAATCAGTCAATCCACATACTAGTCTCAATGTATCATTGTTGTCCCATCAACAATGATACTTGATTAGGGACATTTAAGAGCAATGATACTAATTGTAATTATATAATCTCATGTTCAAGTTATATACTTGAAACTATATAATTTGTATCACAATTCTAAGGAATTTTATTATGTTAACATTTATATAACGCAGTAAATAAAACCATAATAAAATCATTCATTTATTCAATCAAATATAATATCAAAATGTTAAGCAATTATATCAAATAATTGGCCTCTAGGGCACAAACTCTAACAGATCCTTCCTCTTCTCTCCTGGCAGACTACGAACTCCGAGATCAACTATCTTGCAGACTACAATTTCGACTTGATAGTTCTCGAGTTTTTCTTGACTCTCCTGGCAGACTACGATTTTTGGTGCAATGTTCGACGATCAGACATGCCTATCTATTACATTATAAGATCAACCTAACAAGCTTGATCTTTCTATATTTATAGTCCTTGTACATCATTTCTTTTTAAGGACTTTACAAAGATGTTTTGCGTATGTAGGATCAACCTAACATATTTGATCAATTCACTCTAAGTCCTTGTACATATATTCCTATTATTTATCAAAGAACTTTACAACTTTCCTTAATGCAAGCATACTTGCATATTCATTCATTTATATCATAATCAAATCATATATAAATAGGAATAACATTCTCATGTATACTCCTAACACTATTCACGATAAAAATTGATTTCTTTTCTATCTAGATTATTTTTGATAAATAAATATTATTCTTGAATTTTACTCCACAAAGTAGTTATCATGTTGGCCATTTGGACACTCATAAACTCTGATAAATTGAACTATAAATCTTTAAAATTTATCATTGATCTCACTTAATTAAATTCTTATATCATTGTCATCATCCTCATGTTTATATTATGATGAAAGTCATCTTTTGCCCGTAGTGCATAGATGTACTGTTGATTGGTATGATTATGACCATAAATTATGTATCGGTATAATCATGACTTATAATGTTACAGACAAATGATGTGGTAAAAGTCCTCATTGGCCCGTAGTGCATTGATGGACAGTTGTTTGACATGATCATGACCACTGGTGATAATAACGAATATCCTTGGCCCGTAGTGCATGGATAATTCGTGGATGTGATACTAACGAATATCCTTAACCCGTATTGCATGGATAATTCATGGATGTGATACTAACGGATATCCTTGTCCCGTAGTGTATGGATAATTTGGTGATGTGGATTATTTATTGAATTGTGTTACAAAGATAAAATATTGATGATGAACTTTTAAATCATAGAAGATAGTAGACATCATGCTCTACTTGACTCTTCTAATGGATTGCTTGTTCCGCTGCAATTAAACTTGTTGTCTATTGTATTCTATCAGTTTTTACACTGTTGAAGACTAAGGATAATTTATTCTACATTATCTTAGTCATAATATTCTTTATTGGGCTAGTTGAGCTCACCCTTTTCTTTCATTGTTCTCTTCAGGAAATGAGAATATAGCTGGGACTAGTCGGAAAACGGAGTGATGGTCCAAGATGGTGGCTATAGTAGTCCTCACTATTCTATGAAATAGTGTGATAATAATTGTAATGAGGACTTTATTTGAGTTTAAATATTGTCTACGAGATAATATTTGTATTGAAACTCAGCTATTATGTTGTCGTATTTTGCACGACAGTTGTATAAATTAGGTTTGTATGTAAATTATGTACCATGCATTTGGTGACTCAGAATGGGTTGTATATAACTATTTTTGGGGTGTCACAGTTGGTATCAAAGCTTAGGGATATGATCCCTGGCGGATATCTGAGGCTAAAACTAGGAGGGGATAGACAAATAAATCATTCGTTAGTGTATCCTACCAAAGCTTATTTGTTATTTAATTGGTCGGTCAGAATATTGGGATAATATGCGGCATGTCAATTAACCCTTATTTTGTGATAGTGTTTGAAAATAGCATCTGAAAATTTTGAGATAAGCAATGGAGCACATGCGACCATTGAGTCACCGCCAATCAATAACCAAGATAATATGCATCAAGAAGGCAATAATCCTCATGTAAACAACAACACCGACTAAATGACGAACGATGGTATATTTAGGAGCTTTTTAGAATTCATGTAACAACAAATGAGAGAGACTCGTGTTCAAAATACAGGTGGAAACAATGACCACTCACGACTGGTCACTTCTAAGCAATTCAAGGAGCTGGGACCACCGGAGTTTTTGAGAAAGCCAAAGCCACTTAATGCAGAGGCATGGATTAAGCAAATCACCAAGATATTTGATGTCCTGGGATGCTCAAAGGAGCAAAAGGTTCCCTTCGCCACCTTCATGTTGCGAGGAGAGGCAAATTACTGGTGAGAATCTGTAAAACATACTCATCTTTCTGCACTGATGATGTCTTGAGAGAAGTTCCAGGAATTTTTCAATGACAAGTACTTTCTAGAAAGTATTCGTCACATGAAGGAAGTGGAATTCATCAAGCTGGAACAAAACAATATGACTGAATCGCAATATGAGATAAAGTTTGTGGAGTTATCCCGGTTTGCATCCTATTTAGTAGATAATGAGGAGCGTATAACGCGAATGATTCTGAGAGATTTGAAACCCGAAATACGTCAATACCTCATTTCTCACAAACTTTGTTTATATTTGAATGTTGTGAATATGGCTCAATTATTGGAGCGCGATAATAAGTCAGCCCAACCAAAAGACAACGACTAACAACACTATAATAATCGTACCGGTGGCAACGGCCATCGGAACAATGATAACCATCATGGAGAAAATTATCATGCCAGAAATGGTAACCACTTCGGTGGTAATCATGGCCAAGATAATAGGAAAGGTGAACTAAGTGGGAACAACTTTAAGAAGAGAAGATTCAACAATGACGGAAAGACATCGACAGCAGCACCAGCACCCATTTCCAAAGAAGGAGAACGACCACCGGTCGTATGCTACAAATATGGACATGAGGGACACATCCGTCCAAACTTTACGCAGCAACCCAAAGTGTGTTTCAATTGTGGAAAGGAAGGTCATTTAGCTAAATTTTGTCATGCAGTGAACTCAAGTCCAGCTGGGATGGCGAAACCAAATGTTGTCCCAGATAAGTCAAAGTTGGTAGTTTAAGGGAAAGCATTTTTTGTGACTTCCTAAAACAAAGCGAGGAACCCGAACGAAGTTATCACAGGTAAGCTAATCATAAACTCTTGGGAAGTCTATACCTTATTCGATATCGATTATACCCACTCTTTTATTTCACCTAATTGTGCTCAACATTTAAACTTGACTCTAGAGAAATTAGACTTTGACTTATCGGTTGAAACTCAGTTAGGAGAAACATTTATTACATCCACTGTTTATAAATCTTGTTTGATTCATATTGGCACCCTCACATTACCTATTGATCTCATCTTTTTGAAAATACTTGCATTTGATGTGATTTTAGGAATCGGCTGGTTAACTACTCATCATGCTAAAATTGATTATTTTCGTGAGGTTGTTAGCTTTCATATTCCTAACCAACCTGTTATGCGAATGCAAGCAACCAAACCACTAAAGTCAATCACTGTCATATCAAGCCATAAATACATTCGTTTATTAAAAAACGGATGTCAAGCTTTCTTAGCCTATGTTACGGATTTAAACAAAAATACGTCAGATTTGAATGATATTTCTATTGTTAATAAATTTCCTGACGTATTTCCCGAAGAACTTCCTGGCCTACCCCCAGAAAGTGAAATCGAATTTTGTATTGACCTTGAACCCGGTACAAAACCCTCAAATATTTCTTCACCCAAAACGAACGTAACATGCGCCAAAGACGTTGGCTCGAGCTATTGAAAGATTACAACCATACCATTCAATATCATCCTGGAAAAGAGAACGTGGTAGCTGACGCGTTGAGTAGAAGATCGTATGCGGTTACGAGTACGACGTTGTTAACACAAAGACCCATTTTGTATGATTTATAAAGGATGGAGATAGAGTTAAAGACTCTAAGGACCCACATGATGATGTCAAATATACGAGTAGAATCAATTTTAATCGATAAAGTTAAAGTCGTTCAAGCTACAGACCCGGAGCTGATGAATATGAAGAAGAAAGTACAAGAATGTGTTATTCCAGAAGTAAGAATCGATGCAGAGAGGAAATCTCAACCCTCGATTTATTAGTCTATTTGAAATCCTCGATTAAGTAGGAACTGTGGCCTATAGACTCGCCTTACCGCTAAATATGTCTCGTGTTCATAATATTTTTTACATATCTATGTTACGTAAATATGTGAAAGACCCGAACCACATTATTAAATTAGAACCAGAGGAGATAGCAGAAGATTTAACGTATGAAGAGGTACCTGTTAAAATATTAGATAAGAAGGAACATAATCTACGCTTAAAGGTTATACCTCAAGTCAAAGTTTGATGGAGAAACCACGATATTGAGGAAATGACCTGGGAATTAGAATCTAAAATGAAAATAAGTTATCCTCATATTTTCGACATACCAGGAACGTACACCAATTTTGAGGACAAAATTTCATAAGAAGGAGAGATTATAAGACCCCAACTTTTTATAAATAAAAATTTAATTTTCTCTAAATATTATTTTAAATAATAAGGTGTGGATTTGATATAATGTTATAGTTGTGGGTAATATTTACAAATTTTGTAAAGTAAGCAAGTTGTCATAAAATATTCGTTTGGTTGGAAAATATTCGTTTTATCAGGGAATATCCGTACGATGGCACAATCATTGGTGGACCCCACAATGGAATTACTGTCGGATTTAGAAAGTGACATAAATAACCTTTTTATAAAATAACGGCAAGGCTTTTACCGTTAACTATTGAAATACCCGATAATAAAAGTACAGTAATACGCGTGGTTGCACAATAACACATGGTATTGTACAGTATCTTTGATTATTGATGCTTACGTGAGAAGTCACTCAGTTCATTCAATAATTGCCACAGTAGTTGTTGCATGGTATCTCATATTATTGATTCAATTATTGTCACAGTATTATCTGCACAATATTTTATATTATTAAATCAATAAATGAGACGACACAATTATTCATATTATTATTTACATTATTGACAATGTCTAGAAAGTTATGTTGAGGAAAAGGGTTAGGTCATTTAATTGCGCGCCAATAAGGAGAAGTTCTTATCGGAAAGCCTCCTCTTTCCTGGAGATGATCTGGTTGTTAATATTGTGAGTTATAATATTAATGATGAATAATTGTTGAAAGATTAAAAATGTGTTTATTGAAATCTAGTGATTTGTGATAAATAGAGGGATTTTTCATGAAGTATTTATTGTAAGTTTGGTTTATTACATGGACCCCCATTTACTCATTTTTCAAAATCGTCGGTAGAAAGTTATCTCAATTTTTGTTTTATATTGCATAGTACTGCATAGTGTTGCATAATATTGCATAGTGTTGCATAGTAAAATCAAAATTTTTGCCAAAAATTCGTGAACTTCACCCGTGAATGTTTACTATTCATCCATGATTATTTTCTTAAATAGTATCATGTCATTCTCCTATAAATAAGATGCTTAGTTTAGAAATGAAAATCACACCAGAATCAGAAAATTCTTCTTCTATAATATTGAGCGTATTTCTTTTCAGTTTAAAAAAACTTTGAGTGTAGCAAATAGTACAAGTTTTTTTCAAGGATATCCCCGCTATACCAGTCAGAATTACTCTCCTTTTAAGGTAAGGGTATTATTTATTTCATATTCGTAAGAGATATTATTTTTCGTATTCGTAAGGAATATTATTTTTGTTCAATATTCGTAAAGAATAACATTTTTGTTCAATATTCGTAGGGGATATTGTCTTCGTTTAATATTCGTAAGGAATATTACTTTCGTTCAATATTCGTAAGGGATATTATTTTCATTCAATATTCGTAAGAAATAATATTTTCTTCCATACTCTGTAGTATGTAAGTAATATTATTTCATTTTATATTCCTAATTCTACACTTATTTTGATAAGTATTGCTTCTATACTCTTTGAAATTAGTAGAATATCCTTGAAATTTGCACTTCATCTAGTATCTTTTCACTGAAATATTTTTCTGAACTTCCTAGTTAAATTTTAATCTTTTCATGCCAGAGTACTATTCATGGGGCATTATTCATACATACGGTACTATTCATTTATACGGTACTATTCACGAAGTACTATTTACGGGGTACTATTCACTCGGATACTATTCACCCAGGGTACTATTCATGCCAAAAATTAATTTCTTTTCTGTCTAAATTATTTTTGATACATGAATATTATTCTTGAATTTTACTCCATAAAGTAGTTATCATGTTGACAATTTGTACAT
This sequence comes from Panax notoginseng, assembly GCA_016801055.1. Taxonomy (NCBI): domain Eukaryota; kingdom Viridiplantae; phylum Streptophyta; class Magnoliopsida; order Apiales; family Araliaceae; genus Panax; species Panax notoginseng. Next base: position 14,917,255 of record CM029018.1, read on the forward strand.
TCTTGAACTCTGGATAAATTGAACTATAAATCTTTAAAATTTATCATTGATCTCACTTAATTGAATTCTTATATCATTGTCATCATTCTCATGCTTAAATTGTGATGAAAGTCATCTTTGACCCGTAGTGCATAGATGGACTATTGATTGGTATGATTATGATCAGAAATTATGTATCGGTATAATCATGACCTGTAATGTTACAGACAAATGATGTGGTGAAAGTTCTCATTGGCCCGTAGTGTATTGATGAACAGTTGTTGGCATGATCATGACCACTGGTGATAATAACGAATATCCTTGGCCCGTAGTGCATAGATAATTCATGGATGTGATAATAATGAATATCCTTGGCCCGTAGTGCATGGATAATTCGTGGATGTGATACTAACGAATATCATTGGCCCGTAATGCATGGATAATTTGGTGATGTGGATTATTTATTGAAATGTGTTACAGAGATAAAATATTGATGATGAACTTTTAAATCATAGAAGATAGTAGACATTATGCTCTATTGACTCTTCTAATGGATTGTTTGTTCCGCTGCAGTTAAACTTGTTGTCTATTGTATTCTATCAGTTTTTATACTGTTGAAGACTAAAGATAATTTATTCTACATTATCTTAGTCATAATATTCTTTATTGGGCTAGTTGAGCTTACCTTTTTCTTTCATTGTTCTCTTCAGAAAATGAGAATATAGTTGGGACTAGTCGAAAAATAGAGTAATGGTCCAAGATAGTGGCTATAGTAGTCCTCACTATTCTATAAAATAGTGTGATAATAATTGTAATGAGGACTCTATTTGAGTTTGGATATTTTCTACGAGATAATATTCGTGTTAAAACTCTCAGCTTATGTTTTGTCGTATTCTGCACGATAATTAATAATTGTGTAAATTAAGTTTGTATTTGAATTGTGTATCATGTATTTGGCGACTCAGAATGAGTTGTGCATACCTATTTTGGGGGTGTCACATCCTTCCTCTCACCTCCGACTATCAGCAGCCTTATGTCTCCGAACTCCTTTCATTCACTCTCGATCGCCTCCACAAAGTCCACTCATTTCCCAATTTCTCTCTCTATATATCTATGTGTGTGTGTGTATATATATACATATTATAGTAATATTTGGTTAAATTGATTTTGTTGGGATTGTATTTATGATTTGATATGAGCCTAAGTTTTTACGGATGGATGCGAAGATAATTTAGAGGCAGGTACAAAATGTTATTGCAAAGTATCCCGTTTTTATTTCTATTGTTGATGCATTGCTTTTCATTCGCGAGAAAGTTTTTTCTATTGATAAACATCTGAGATTAGAGTACCCAAAATATTTTGATTTTTTTGCTTTCACTTTCTTGTTTTTAATTGTTTTTGCCACATAAGTAATATTTTTTATTTTTGAATTTCTTTTCCAGAGCCACATAGATAAAAAATTAATGTCTACTTAAATTTTTTTAACAGAATGTCTCAATTTCAAAATATTAATTAGTTTAATGGGTTAATTTAAAAATTAAAAGTTTAATGATGTAATCAGTAAAACGTGTCAACTACAGTGAGTAATTCATTAGTTTTGTCGATAAAAAATTAATGTTCGCTTATTTTTTTAACGGAATGACTCAATTTCAAAATAATAATTAGTTTAGTGGGGTAATTTAAAAAATTAAAATTTCAATGCTGTAATCAGCAAAACATGTCAACTACAATGAGTATTTCATTAATTTTTGTCATATTTATAATATTTTGATCACAATATAATTAAACAAAATGTATTAAATCCAATAAAAAACATCAACATAACATAATAATTCAAGGAAATTGATATTTCTACATGATTTTTTTGATATTTTTATATAACAAATATCGTTATAAATTTTATAGCGATAATTTTTATCATGACTATATATATATAACGACGATTTTTATATAAAATATCAAAAAATAATATGAAAATATGAATTTTCTAATTCAACTATACTTCAACTCACATATTAAAAAAAAATCTATATTTAATACCTCAGGAGTAGATCGGAAGCCCATTTGTTTAGTACTCTTTAACTCTCATAGCTGGTTCAGACAAAGTCAGGACTCTCGTGACTGTAATCATAATTCCACTCACACTATTCACCTCCTCCTTCTCTCCTTAATTTCATTTTCTTCCTCTTTCTATCTCTTCAATTCAACTTCCTCATTCTCATTCAGTCCTATTTTTCCTTCCAATTGAGGTTTTTCTGCTTCTGTTGCTCTATTCTTTTTGATTCTATCTCTCTTTCTCTTCCGTTTCACAAACCCAACAAAATTAAACGAGATAGGTCATGTCCCCTGCTAATCTGAATATATTCAATATGGCTCCCTTTGTGATGTAATGGAGTATGTGCTTGGATTAGCTGGAAATTATTGCTTGTACTAGATCTGCTCTAAAGATTTTTCAACAAATCGCCGACTGATCTACAAAAACGCAGACGATTTTTCTTTCTTTTCTTTACAACTCTGTATTTCTGGAGAGGAGAGAGCAACGTTGGAGCCGCCGAGCTGGGAGGAGAGGGTGGCGGGCTGAGATGCAGATTGATTAGGGTTATTGGGGAGGCAAAAAAAAATTATCAAACAAGTTTTGCCTCTGACCGAATCAGAGCCACACCTATGAAGAGACATTCAGACCTAATCCGATCGAAGTTACCGGAGAACGTCAAGTTGGACGACTACCTGTACACCGTCGACATGGAGGAAGCAGTTACGGACATGGATTCCTCAGTTAGGGCCGTGGAGAAGCTCCTTATTTACCGATTCAAGGACAAGAGCTTACTGGAAAAGGCCTTGACTCACTCTTCGTATACGGATTCGGAGTCTTATCAGCGACTCGAGTTCGTAGGAGATGCTGCTCTTGGTCTGGCGGTAACCAATTTTGTCTTTCTCACCTACCCCGAGCTTGACCCCGGCGAACTTTCACTCATCCGGGCAGCTAATATTAGTACGGAGAAGCTGGCTCGAGTCGCCGTCCGGCACGGCCTTTACAAATACGTCCGACACAATGCCACATCCCTCAATGAAAAGGTATAAACTTTATCCATATTAAATATTTTTTATTTTTTTGAAATTTACGTTTATGATTTTTTTTTGTTCTCAAATTTAACCTTAATACTCAAAATTTGGAATACCCTGCCAGTCTATAGTCCTAAAATTAGAAATGTAGTATTTTTTATCTCGAGCCTACTAAAAAAGAAAACATATTTCTGACTTTGGAAGGCTGGGAGTAATAAATTGGGATTTCACCAATTTATAGCTAGATTTGGAAATTAATATTTTGTTTGCATTTAAAGCTTCAAATTAGCTAATATATTTGTATGATACATGATATCTTAATTTAGTAAAGATTGAAATTTTGTTGAGCTTGCTTTGATGAGACATTTCTTTGTTTAATAGAACCTTGCCCGGTTGGAAGTTTAAGAACAGAGATCAAGGAAGCTAAGAATGTTAGGAAAAAGCTTCCATTTCTAATTTTGAATCCGAAAATTTATCCAAAGTTGGGGTTACACACACCTACCCTCAGGCCTCAACATAGCCACCATCTCCGCAACCGTTCCAACTCGATCCCGGGTTATACTTAAAAGGTCTTGAAACTTCTGACAAAGGACAGACCTGCCGAGGAAGTTATAGATACACTTGTAGAATTCATGAATTAATCACTGTCAAGATAGAAACCTAATCATCAATAAGGTTCTACATGATACTGCCGATTCTTGTAAATGTCCAAATCTAAAATTTTCAAAATTTAATTTCAACATGCCAATATATGTATGTATGCATATCCATGTATATATTGTGTGTATATGTTTACATTTAATTGGTTGTTCTTAATTTATGGTTTTTGGGATTGTGATTTAGGTAAGAGAATTTTGTGCGGTAGTTGAACAAGAAGATGACACAGTGGTTTACGGTGGTGCAATGAAGGCACCTAAAGTTCTAGCAGACATTGTGGAGTCGATAGCAGCTGCTGTGTATGTGGACCTCGGGTTTGATTTGCATGCTCTGTGGAAGGTATGTATTAACTTCATGATTTGTTATTTTTTTAAACTAGTTTCATTTATGTTTCAGATATTCATCATATGTTTTTCTAGAAATCTATAGCAATAATCCATGGTATATCGACTATATTAAAATAGTTGGAAACATTGTACAGACTAATTCAAACTCAAATATAAAAAACAAGAACTTGTAACTACAAAATAATACTTCCTCAATTCCAAAATTAGAGACATTTCTTTGTTCATTCCAATACTAGAGATCCATTTTTATTTTAGACTACAAAGTGACATGAAGTTTCTAATATGCCATTACTTTTATCATGCCATCACGGCTACATTTATAGCCAAATTTTTGGGACAATTTTGGAGAAGTAAAGTTGTATTTAAAAGTCATTGTTTTACAAATATATCTCTAATTTTGGAAAGAGTGAGCATCTAGTATCTAAAATGAGCGCTTTGAGTAAATGTAATGAATGTATGCTGCAAATCTCTGCAACTTTAAAAGAAGAACAATATTAAGATTTTAAGGAAACAATGTGAAATTAAGGTAACATTTTTAGGTTATATATAACGCGGTAAATATTTATGAAGCAATTTATACAATTTCTGAACCAAAAATTTAGAAACTTGGTAAACCTACCGTAATTGTATAAAGCTCAATATAGACTAAATAAAATTTATTGATCGAAAATGGTTTTGAATAACGTAGAATCCATTGCAAGCAATTGAAAGATTGTCAGACCTCGGGCCAAAGAAAAGAAAGGAAACTATCCTAAAAAAATTGGATTTCAAATAGTAGGTGAGCTAATTTTCGATTGTGCACGGCCTTAATCTATTGTTCTCTTGTATAATACTGCAAATATAACAAGTGATGAAATGGTGATATGATATGATATCTGCAAAATAGAAAATGTGACATAGTTATACTTATACAGAAAGGAAATTAGGTTGTAAGTAGTTGCTGAATACTAATGACATTTTATAAACAGAAAATAAAATTTCCAAATTATATAAACACACTTAAATCTATAAATAAATATTTAGCTTTTTATTTTTATTTTTTGGGTAAAACAATCATGTCAGGTATCTTCACTTACCATACACACAAAGATTGATGTAAAAATAAATTTTCTTTAACAAAGGAATGCAAGTGAAGTACTGAAATCGTATTATGTAAATATTTCATCTTTGTAGCAACTCGTCAACCTTAGGTGTTGCGTTAGTTGGATAGAGAAAAACTTAGGTTTAAAAAGCTATAAAATAATGAAAAAATCTAGAACTAAATAGATTTTGTGCAGAAACTTCATGCTGGAAGCAAAATAGTAGATGTTTAAGACAAAATTGAGACAAAAATAAAAGATTGAGAAAAATATTAATATGGATTATTTTTTTAACCTAGAAAAAGTGAAAAAAATATATATCGAAAAGTAGGGCTGACAACCATGTAATGTTGAAGGTATTACACTAAATAGGCTCACACTAACACAACCTATTAAATTATTCGTGTCAAAATCCTCAACATTGACAGTAATCTGTTTACTATTCTAGTTAAACCTGATGGCCTGTTTAACCCGTTTACTACACAAATTGTGATATTATGATACTACACATTTACTTATTTATTAAATAATAATACGGTTTCTATTATACAACAACAATATATATTTAACAAAATACAAGATGATGTGCTTAAAAATAACTTGAGAGAAATTTATATTTTGTTATTTAGGGTGAGTTGTTGAAACAACCCGGGTCAAATTCTGAGTCCGGAACAATCTTGAGTCAAATTCTAAGTCCGAATTGAATTAAATCCGTCCAAATAAGACCATAAACCACTAGTCCAATAATATCTTCTTCAGTCATCTTTGAAGACCACATGCTCACCCAAATCATGACTGAATGTATTATTATTAGTAACTTAATTTATATACAGACAAATTTTTCTAATATCTTTTGATGTGGGACTGAAGTGTTACTATTATCATATTATATTTACAACGCTCTCTTTCCTCTCTCTATACTACTTTTACCTTTGTGTGTGTCTTTGAGTGTGAAACTGGATGTGCACATAAATATATTTGAATATGAGTAGTACTGTTAGTAGTGAGGGAGTTGGAAAGTGTAATTGAAGTCCAGAGAGAGCTGAATATATTACTCCCTCTGTCCTCAAGACTCAAGAGTGCTGTTAGTACAGTTTTACGCAAGCTAAGAAAGTCTAATACTCTTTTTTAACCTTGAGCCTCAAAATAAAAAGGCTCAATGTTTAACATATATAAAACTAATACTCTTCCTCTAGTATGAGTACTAAAGTAATACCCCATACAAATGCTAATTTTAATGAGATGAAGTGCTTTTATATGGGTGCACAAACTTTATAACTTTGACTTATGTGCTACAAGTGTTCTAAAATCCGTCTAGGCACCTACCTAGGCAAAATCCCACGTCAATTAAGTTGAGAATTGGTGGCAGATTGAAATCAAAACATCATGTCTCATAAAGATTGTATCTGCCACCAATTCTCGACTTAATTGATAACCTATTAGTTGTTTGAAAATAAGGAATTCAGTTTTATATAAATATTTTTTTTTAAAAGGCCCAAGAAGCGACCTAGCATTCTTTTTAGAACATTGACTTCAACCATTCAATATGTAATAAATTTATAGATCTCTTCAAAATAAAATAAAATAGGGTTGGTTTGGAATCATAGATATTGCGATACCTGGCTATTTGAAAACAAAAGGAAGATTAACAAAAAAATCTGATGTATTCTGAATTTTTTTAATTGATTATTGTCGAAAGATTTTGTATAAAAGCGTAGGATTTCAGTTATGTGAAGAGAAATTTGGTCTGGTTTGGTTGAATTTGAAGATTGGGGAAATTTTAATATTTTAGTTTTACTAAATTTAGCGATATGAAATGTGAGTTCGGAGTGCTGCAAGTAGAATATCAATGAATTTGAAGTGAAACTTTTCTGGTTAATGTTTGGGTTCTTGCCACGAAAATCATTTTTCTAATCCCAAAATTTTATGTATGTAGATCATTATAACACTATTAGAGCCAATGGTCTTACTTGACAAGCTGCAGCAACAACCTCAACCTGTGACCCTGCTGTTTGAGGTATGCCAAAAAGATGGTAAGCAAGTTGATATTCGGCATTGGAGGAAGGGGGATAGAAACATTGCTACTGTGTTCGTTGATGGCGAATTTATTGCCTCGGCTTCTTCCGAGCAAAAGGAGAATGCAAAACTTCATGCAGCAAAAGCTGCTTTGGAGAAATTGCCTAGTCATATAACAAATGGTAGAGTGAATATGGATATTTGTAGCGGACTTGATGGAAAATATGAAATTGAAGGAGCCAAACAGAAATTACATGAGGTTTGTGGCAAAAGAAAATGGCCAAAACCAAGCTATAGGTATGAATTTTTTATTTTTGATCTTAATATGCATGCTTAGTAGCTTTCTGATGACTAATAAGGTTCCTCTTCCTCCTCAATTGTGTTCTTTTCCTTCCTAAATAAATCAAGTCTCATTTGACTTTTATTGTTACGTTTAATAAGATTTGTGTAGAACACACATATTTTCTCGATATTTATTTTCAATATCAAATTTTAGGACTAGGATATGTCATCGGTAAAATAAAAAATAAAAAATGAGAAAAATATATAAGTGTGTTCTTGCCTCCTTGGCAAACCTTATTATAAGCTATGTTACATGGTTGGAGTATCTGGTTGGACACGGATTCTCTTCAATTTTTCCAATTTTTTACACTAAAATAAAGTGTCAAGTATCCATACTTTTGTTCAAGTGTCGGTACTTTGGAGCACAGTGAAGAGTCCGTGTAACATTAATATAGATTATAAGTATAGAAAAAGTTAACAAGTCATTTGAGACTCTGATTCTCAGATGAAGGGACACTTGTTGAAATTTTCTCGCCATTGTAACAAAATGTGTATGTGTATTGAATTATAGAAAATATGCAACATGGTTGAACTAAATTTATGCAAGAGATTTGAATTTCTAGGGCGAGTTGGTCCGGTAACTTCTGTTTTCATTAATATAGAACACGTGAAGAAAAAATATTAACACCCCAACACTTCCCACCTATAATATGCTGATATGTATGCAAGTTATCTAATCCTGAGGTTTTACTTGAGCTTGCAGTATTGTGAAAGAGGTAGGTCCGGCTCACGAGAGGAAATTTGTATGTTTGGTTAAATTTGAAATCCCAGATGGTGTAGTTTATGTGGAGGGAGATGAAAAATCGAGACTCAAGGATGCGGAGACCTCTGCTGCTTCAATGATGCTCCGTGGTCTACGGGAACATAATTATATTTGAAGTTCCCGAGCCTATAGAAATGTAAAATTTTGGAGGTCTTGTGTTGCAGGCAGTGTAGGTCCAGGAAAAATGGATGAACAATTTTCTGGTTTAGGACACTGTACACAATTACCGGTAAGTTTTTTTTTTGTTAAGCTTTAGTCGGGCGTGTGATGAATCTGCAGGTGTTGTAGCAAAACTGGGAAGTAATTGCATTGCCTGCACTTTGTTGCACATTGTAAAAGCCTAGTTGTGAAGTTATTAATCTGGTAAAGTTGCCCCACAGGAACTTGTTGTTTGAAGGTTGATGAATTAGTTTATGTTGTTTTCCAATGGAGCAGAGATTTTATTGTATGTCTTCTGCATTTTATAGATTTTCTTTAGCTTGTCTTTTAGTCTTCCTTGGCCCTTGGATTATATAGTTATTCATAATTAACCTTAGAAACAACAAAATAGTCCCCGAGAATCAGATTGTCATTTTACTACTAATTCAAGCATAAAATTTGTTTAAATATATTAAACTAGTATAATAGTCCAATCTCATACAGGATACTTGTAAACAGGGTAAATGTCTGAACACTGGGGGGAAGAAACACTTTGTAAAACTCTAGACTATTTTTGTTTTTAAAAAACTTGTTTGGATTGAAATATTTCTCTTAATTTAACAGTAATTTGTAATATTTTTGGTAATTCGATAACGAGAATGTAACAAATAAAAAAAAGTTTCAGTAATCAAAATGAAAATTGACCTTCTAGTATAATGACCATAATATCAATTAATCCTATTCACGTCATCTGTCACATAATTAAAACATGTTAACCGGTAGTCTAGTTGGCACTTCCGTTCATTTTTTTTAATGAAATGTTAAGTAATAACCATTTTGTAACCTTTTTTTGAGCATAGTAATAAGTTTGTAACAAAAAAAAAGATTCGGTAATAAAAATGAAAATTCACCCTTAATATAATGGCCAAAATATCAATTAACCTGCATTCTTTCCTATTCATATTTTATGTATAAAATAGTATTTTTATAATTTTTCAAAATATTCTATTATTATAAATGAGTACCTTATGTAAGAGCCTGAGGTATGGTGTTATACATACTTTAACAAGAAAATTTGACTGATATTTTGTCTAAAAAAAATGATATTTGAACATGTATCTGTCATGTATAATTCACTATCCCATTTTATATATTAGATATTAGTGAAAAAAATTGTAAAAATGTGGATATTTTTACATGTAAATATCAGGTCCCTAGCTTCAAAAAATAAAATATCAGACAAATTATAAAAGCTGGTTTGGCCTTTGGGGAAATAAAATGAGATATTTTGATCGTCAATTTAAACCGTGTTTCTAATTGGTTGTTTTTCTTTCGTTGAAATCTATCTACTTTACTCTTTCTAGAGAGAGACAGAGAGACAGAGGGAGGCCTGTTGCCGTCCTAGACTGGAGAGAGAAAAGATTAATCAATTTTGTAGCACGCCAATATTTCTGAAATTTCAAAGTCAAATACGAGTTTCAGAAAGTTGAAAGATTCAAAAATCAACTCATTTTCCAGTTTTTCCTTCAGCCCCTTTGTATAAAATTTTGATCTTTCCAAATTTCGATTGCATTCTCCAGTGCTTTATTTCTGTATCCTATTATTTTCTGTTCAGATCTTTATTGATTTCACTGGACCGTTTCCTTTTTCAGTTACTATTGTCGTGTAGATTAAAGTTACTTTTGTGATGAACTCCGACGCTCCTTCATCGAGCTCCGGAGGCGCAGGATCGGCCGATTCCGCAGCACCCAGAAGAAATTCCAAGCGACCCAAGTGTATGTTTCTCAATTAAAAAAATTATCTTCTAATAATTTTAGTGTTTGTTGTATCTAGTTGAATCTGGCAGTACCGTCCAGTTGCTTGCTTTATGGGTATGAATTACAAGAGTAGGTTGACATTATTAAGGGCAGGTTTTGTATATATATTACGTGAAGAATTAAATAAACTAGTGGTTTTGGTAATATGAATTTGGGTTTATATTAAAACGTTACTGGGTGGTCCGATGGTTATAGAGTATAGACCAAGTCTAGGAATAAATTATTGCTAATTCTTTGACTAGTAGAGCTATGAGGTAAATTGATTGGCTTTAGATCATGCTATATCTTTTAACACAATACTCTCTGGAAGAAGTTTGTGAGAACCTCAATGCTTTGTTGGAGAAACCATCTTCGAGCAATGTTGAAGTCTGTATTCTTATTTGGTACTGCCTATTGCTGATTTGCTTCACATGAGTGTTAATACTAGACTGATGATGTCTTCTAACATGATTAACTTTTGGTTGAGCCTAGGTTTTTGAAAATGTTGTTCCACTAGAGGGTTGTCATCTACCAGCTCTTCTAAACTGCTTTTAGATGGCTAATGCAAGCCCGAATGTCGGAGGGTCATAAAAAATTTGAAACATTACAAAGGAGATGTCTGATCACAATTTACTGCATATTAGTCTTCATAATTGATAGTAATGGGTAGCCTTTATGATTGAAATATACTAATTATTCAAGTTGCAAGTGCTGATAGGAAGGAACGTGAATAGCTGAAAAGTACAAGAAAATAGTTCAGATCAAAATCTCCATTATATATATAACCATCCGCACAATAGTTATGCGTATGGGAATAATTCCAGCTTTTGAATCACAAAAATGAATGGTGGGACTGCGTTAGATGAATGGGCTCCCATCCAACTTTGGCTATAGATCACCCACCATATATATATATATATATATATATATATATATATATATATATCATGACAAAATAATTAGCAAGTCGGGTTAACAAATGAAATGATCAATCTGCTGCTATCATTTTCAATCACCCAACACTAGTAAAGCTATAAGATTATATTTGGATGAGACGGTTTTCAGATATGAGAATTCAACTAGTACTGTCAACTTTCAAATAACTCTTTCAATATGGTGACTTCCAAAGAAGAAAAGAAATATACTCTGACAGGCTTATAGTAGTAAATAAGGAAATTAGCGTAGTATGCAAAGAAATGGTTTCAAAACCAGATTATTGGATATAATTTTCTAAATTAGTCAAATCTCAAATTCAAGTTAAATTAAAGATAATTTGAAAATCAGGTAGGAGGTAAAATTGTAACTCCTCATGAAGTGGTAGGTAACCCTATTGTTCCTCTTAGTCAGTTCTATGCTCTTTCACAATAACTGAAAGTCACATCTTTTCCTCTCATGACATCATCATACACGGGCGCTCATTTTACATTAGTGTTTTTTATATCATGGAAATAAATTTTGTTGGAGAGGTGGTCTGGAGAATTGAAGACAAAAACTAGGCATAGTTCGAGTTGCCTTTTGGTCAATGTGAGTATGTGATTAGGACGAAAGAAGAGTGTTAGAACATCAAGACATAGGGAGGTCATTGGGCCATTAAATTTTCTAATGCTAGTTGCTTAGTTTGGATAACTTTCACAAAAAAAAATTATATGCCGCGTACAAATAAGAATGATAACTGTGTTTTTTAGGGGGAAGTTTTCAGGCTAAATAGGATACTGAGTATTACACGGTTAGTTTCGGTATTCCATACATATTCAGATATAATTGTGAATTTCTTTATGATATGAGATCTAGTCTACCAATTTGCAGAAGAAGATTAGAAGTTGTATTGAATTATACGGCTTTATAGCCAGAAGAATGCATTTAGTTATTTTGTGTTGGATTAGAAGCAAAGTGGAAGGGGACTGATAAAATTCTGATTCTTGCTGTTAGTGTATTATAATGAATACAACTAGAGTGATTTGGGTTGAGTGGTGACTGATGAGTGGTACCGAAAGAGCAAAATGAGAAGAAAAGGGACCTGGTAAGAGTAAAGTTAAATTTTTGAAAAGGCTAATCATATATGCTGAGATTTTCTAGTTTGCTCAAAAGTTGAAGTAAAAATGGGTTCAAGGTGTATGTATATTATGGATAATACTACCCTGTATGATATCCTCACTTATATTTGGGAGAGAAATTAGATTACATAATACAAGTAGAATGTTAACAGAGGACATTGGTAAACCAATGCTTTGCTACAATGTTAAGTTACCGGTTGCTTTAAAAATATTAAGATTTTAGAGAGCTAAGCCAAAATTTATCTTATGCTTAAACAATAGTAATTTGTTTTATCCATGTGAAACGCAAGGGATGTAAAAATGATAGTCTTTTGATCTTAACAGCTTTTTTAAAAAAATAAAATGGTCTTAACAGTTCTTGTACTGTATGAGGCTCATTTTTCTAATAATTTTACATGAAGCACTGAAAAATTTATTAATTTTATGGACCATAAACATTTGTGACTTTAAAAACTTTCCTTCTTTTCTTGTGGTTTCAGATTCAAGGTTTACTCAACAGGAACTTCCAGCTTGCAAGCCAATTCTTACACCAAGATGGGTAAATTTTGTTTCACTAACATGCTGTGAACTTTTTTGAAAACATATCTGGAAAACGTTTATATCTTTTTACTTTTTTCTTTTCTTTTGCAGGTGATTTCATCATTCATGCTTGTTAGCATTGTCTTCATCCCCATTGGACTTGCATCCCTTTTTGCTTCTCGAGATGTATGCTACTATGATGATTGTCTTGTGCCTTTTTTGTTGTTGTCATTTTTCATTTTTAGGACCTTACTTTGAACTGACTATGGATTTCTGTTTCTGTTTTTAGGTGGTTGAAATCGTTGATCGGTATGATACTGACTGCATACCACCAAACTCAAGAAACGATAAAGTTAAATATATCCAAAGCTCTGTAAAAAAAACCTGCAATAGAACCCTAGAGGTACGTTTTGTCTGGCTCAACATTTAACATATTAATTATTACCATATAATATATTACTATGAGAACATGAGCTTAATTCTAGAGTCTGTACACTAAGTAAAATTTTCTTATTTTTTCGAATAACATAGGTGAAAAAGGACATGAAGCAGCCTATTTATGTGTACTATCAGCTTGACAATTTCTATCAAAATCATCGCAGGTATTTGGCAACTTTCTTTCATATTCATTCTCACACTGATTTGATTTAATTACTTCCACTGTCCCAAATTGAGAGTCAACTTTTAAAGCTAATGTATAGCATATCATTATATAAGCAAGTCTTGTTCATCTTGGCTGTTGATTATGTAACTTATGTTAAAGTCAAACTTTCTGAATAACTTTGATTTCCTAAAATGGACTCAACTTAAGGGACGGATGTAGTGCTATAAAAAGACTAACATATTGTTTATCCCATTCAAGTTTGTGTTTAAATCTTTCATACGTAACAATATTAATGCCACATGTAGTGCAAAAAACAGGTGAACACTGGACCACGGTGGTCTGGTAATCCTGTAATCAAATACTATAGTTGTGAGTCTCAGTTTTTACCTATTAAATTTTCTTCATTCTTTATCCACACTGGTTTTGTGGGATATATGATCTTTCATATGCAGCAGTCTCTAAGCTATGTGATGGTTTTATTAAAGCTTTTTATTCGCTGTTGTCTTTCTTACCCTCTATTATTATTTAGGATAGGTCATAGTTATCATGGCGCTAAGTCGAGGCGAGGCGACAGCCGGGAGCTTAAGCGCTTAGGCGACAAAGCGTCCGACTAGTCGTCCACAAGTCGACAAGTCGTTAACAATGTAAATTTTATGCGTATAAAATTCTATATATTTAACATGTTCATTGTGACATTGCCAAAAACAAACATTATATAGAAATGAAAACAAAGTCGTAAAAATTCAGTATTCTTTAACTCAAAATTCTCATTTTTCATAATGAAAATATCACTCAAGCTATCAAACAAAATCATCATCTCTCCCAGCAGTGGCATCATCACTCGAAATAAGTAGCAAGTAGAATTAATGTTGTAATAAGTAGTAACTAAAAAGTTACAAGCTGCAAAAATTTTTTTAGTTACTTACTACTTATTACATTAATGCTGTATTAAGTAGTAAGTAACTAAAAAGTGTTGAATTAATGGCATTGCTTAATATTTGTATATGAATATCTGAAATTTAATATAAATGAGTAGAATTTTTATACATATACTAAACCAATAAATAACAGTCACTATTATAATTTATACATATACTAAACCAATAAACAATAGAGACTCAAGAAAATAGAAGTCGAGGCTTAAGAATAGCTAAAGCAGTCGGAGGCAGAGAAGTTGAGAAGAAGAGAATGAGAACAGTAGCAGAGAAGAAGCCGTCGGAGGCAGAGAAGTTGAGAAGAAGAGAATGAGAACAGTAGAAGAGAAGAAGTCAAGAAGACGAGAAGAAGAGAATGAAAAGAGAGAAGAGAGAAGAATACCCGTGAGTCGCCGGATTCGCCGGATTCAGATACTTGGTTGTTTGATTTGATCGATCGATCGATTGGGTTCTCTCTCTTGCAAATCTTTTCGTTTCTCCCTCTCTAATTTCCCATAGTTGTGATCGAACGATTAGGTTTAGACTGCAGTCGAGCTTTAGTCTCTTTTTCTTTTCTTTTTTTTACCTAGAACAGCTTCGGGTCGGACCAAACCCGCTTCAGCAAGTCGACAGCTTATCAATTTAGGCGTCCAAGTCGCCCGTCAGTCGACCGAGTTGTCCAAGTCGGCTGCTAAGAGCGCGACTATCTGCTCTCCCACCAAGTCGTCCTACCGCTTAGGAATTGTTTATCGACTTGACGCCACTAGTCGACGACTTGATAAGCTTGGGATAGGTTATACTTGGCTCCATTTTGTATGAGTCTGAAAAGTGGTAAATGAATATCGTTGACAGGTCAATTCACATTTAAGCCTAGTTATCAAAAAAAAAATTATCACCATTTTTAATTGAGCAAGTCATTTTCTGGAAACAACTCATGTCAGTTAAGGTTTGATGGAAAAATGTTTCTTTCAAACAATGGAGCCATAGTTACCAAATTCATCCAGTGATATATGATTTATATTCTTAATTGTTATCCTGCCGCTGATAAGTAAACACATCACTATAATATTTTGCTAATAAAAATTAGTAGACATGCAACTCGTTAATCGAGCACCTTGACACACCCAGTTCTCAAAAACCGGTGACCTTCTGAGTAAGATGCAAATATTATATTTATAATAAAAATCATATAATTTGCATCTATTTATGAAACTTATTAAACTCAAATTTAACACATAATAATTACATCTATTTAAGTTATATCAATTAAGATGCCCTCCGTCTTTAGTGTTTTCAGATTGACGCTTTCATGTTTTCCTCAAACTGGGCCTTTAGTACTCAACTCTACCTACCTTCAACAGTCTGTTGTCCTTCAGTTATAGTAGGGGGGTGTGGTGTTTTCAAAACGCAGGGTTTGTTGAATAGGTTAGTCACTTCAATATCAAAAACTTTTAAAGGTCCGTAGGACACTTAAAAGTTCAGCGAAATCTTTGTCCCAATGCATTGATACTTTTTGACTTCTAGTTGGGTATTTCAAAATTTGAAAATCTTTTGCAGAGGGTGCAGGAAGCATATAATTGTTTTTTGCATGATGATAATATATTATTTTTTACCAGCTTCATTATTTCTTGTCATCTGTGTGCTGTTTTACTCTGTTTTATATAAGTGAAATATGTATTCGACGAGTGACTTTAGTAAGGAAATTTTGCTAGTAAATTGAAGTCCGAAATAATAACTTTTAAAAGAAAGAATGAAAAAACACCAAAGTAGATGATAATTTGAATATTTTGCGTAAAAAGAAATGGTAGAAACAAACTTTGATACTTTTATTGGGACATCAAATTCAGATGAAGGTGCAGAATTGCTGCAATCTTTCTGTAAATGGTTCACATGCAGTGTCAGTAACTATAATATATTTGATCTATCCAAGAGGCAAAGCCAGAAAGTATGAGCTCTCAATAGACTAAGACTTAGAAATGAATTATATACAATAATAATATTTATGAAACTTAGAGATGATTTCTTTTTGTCCATTTTCTTTGTTACATGATGATGAACTTTCCAGGTACGTGAAGAGCCGGAGTGATGAGCAGCTAAAAGACCCCAAAAGTGAGAATGAAATAAGTGATTGTAAACCTGAAGATGACGCTAATGGGAAGCCGATTGTGCCTTGTGGCCTTATAGCGTGGAGTATGTTCAATGATACCTATAGCTTCTCCCGCACCAGCCAACCAGTGACAGTAAACAAGAAGGATATTTCGTGGAAGAGTGATAGGGATCACAAGTTTGGGAAAGATGTCTTCCCTAAGAATTTTCAAAATGGAACTATTATCGGTGGCGCACATCTCAATTCGTCAATCCCAGTAAGCTTTTATCTGAAACTTCTTACAAAAATGCTGAAAAGATAACTCATAATGCAGTTAGATGAACACCAATTAGAAGAATTCAAATTGTTTTCTCTAGAGAATTTCAAGTGGAGCCCAATATTAGTATATTTTATTATTTATATTCATCACTTGAAAAGAAATCATAGAAGACAACATATCTTTCTTAGTTTTGAAACATCCCAAAGAGGAAAGTGTTGACAAGTAAATTGAAAGGACGAGAGTGTCTATGTTCGACTTCAGTAGAGACTCTAATAACGTTTCACACTTGTCAGAAATCATTTTAGCGAGTGACCTTTGTTCGACTAAATTAATTTTCTTAGTAATTTATTGAAGAAGTCTATAAATTATTCTGTCATTAGTATTGTGGAGTCGGCAAGTAGCTGATGTGAAGACTTTTACTTCTTTTGTTTTTTTTAATGTATATCTTATTTTTCTTATGTTTTCTTTCGAGGGGTAATAGTTGAATAAGCAGGAGGACCTCATTGTTTGGATGCGAACTGCAGCTCTTCCAACTTTTAGGAAGCTGTATGGAAAGATAGAGGTGGATCTTAAGAAAGGTGATCTCATTCAGGTAACATTGGAGAACAATTACAACACCTATAGTTTCAATGGCAAGAAGAAGCTGGTGCTCTCTACCACTAGCTGGCTTGGTGGAAAGAATGACTTTATCGGCATTGCATATCTCACTGTTGGTGGGTTGTGCTTCTTACTGGCAATGTCTTTCACCATAATATATCTAGTTAAGCCCAGGTGAATATTCTGAACTACATCTCCATGACTTGTTTTAACATGCTGATTTTAGTTAGAAACCGGGTACTTTTGTAGAGGTGTATCATATGTGCTGATCCTTTCTTCAAACATAATGTGATTCTGAACACATGCCCAACATCTTTCAGGCAACCAAAAATTCCTTCCTGAAGCCTTAATATTATGCTGCATATATAAACTGTAGACATACTTGTCAGAACATTGAACTTTGAGATTTATTTGTTGGAAATTGGCTCTTATGAATTTTAATAATATGCAAAATTGAGGCTAGAATTGTAAGTAATGGTAGTAAAGATAATGTCAATTGAGGGCTCTCTATCCTTTTCTCACCGATAGGTGAGGTGGGCACATAGGTTTATCCTCTTTCTTGTATGTCACTAATAAGGTTGTAGTTGCATTTGTATACCCACCAAGGCAAGCAGCTTACTTTGTTTTTTTCCTTATTTTCATGTTCTCATAGTTGCATCTTTATAGCCCACCTACCTAGGCAAGCTGCTTACTTTGCCTTTTGTCGTTATTTTCATATTATCTACTTCAGATTTGCTAGTTACCTTTTATTTTATCTAAACACAGAAACCATTAATTCCATAAGATAGATGGAGTGAGTCTTGAATAGAAGTTTGGGAGTGAAGATGTGTTGGGCTGGGTAATTGTATTCTCGTGGTTTTTGGGATATTTGGTGTTGATTATTGGGATTTCAATCTGGATAAGGAGAAAAAACTTGGTGGGTGCTTCTCAATTCAGTTTAATTCTGTAGCTTTATCTATTCACATAGTTTTTTGGCATGGAATTTGCTATACACAAAATTTATACTATTTCCACAAGCCCCCCTCCTTTTTTCAAATGAAGGTGGTATGCAGGGTCAGCTCAGCCCACTCTTTATATGAGAGGAGGGGACTAGTCTAATTCCCTCCGCGTAACTTTCAATATCTGATCCCAACTGCATTTCAGAACAATTACATTTGTTCACTTTTCTATCATGTCTAATGTTGTCCGAGGAGGGCAGCTATTGGTGCAGATTCTGGGGAATGTGGTAATATAGGTGAAGGTTACAAATACAATTAGTTTGATGAGACTAATTTTGTTAATTCTTCTCTATTTTAGGCGACTTGGAGATCCTTCTTATCTGTCATGGAACCGGAATCCAGGTGGTCGCTAAGCGAGTTAATAATAACACCTCTGCATCCAACTTGGCTCCGGAGTTTCCAATTATATATTGGTGAATGTAGTTGTATTTGTTTAAGCTTTCAAACTGAATACACGGCGTGTAGCCAAGTCCGCAGCATTTGGGCTGTTCTGGGTTCAAGTTTTTGGACAAGGGTCAGAAGTTTTTATGTAAAATTTCAGATAGAATCTACTATTATCATGTCTCATTCTGATAATTTTGAATGTATATTTTGTTCGTCCATGTTTACTGGCCACTTTTATATGTTTATATGTACATGAGCTTGCATTCTTATAACAATTTTCATTAGGAAATTGATATTTTCACAATATTTTTTGGTATTTTTACATGAAAAGTGTCGCTATAGATCTTATTATACCGTTGTTATTTTACTGTTATTATAGGATCTATAGCGACGGTTTTTATGTGAATAGTTTGTTTAGTAGTGGTGACATTTGATTATTGACCTTTATAAAATCAAGTGATCTAGTTCTCTGATAAAATAATAAAATATTAATTTAGAAATGTGACAATAAAATTATGATAATAAATTTGAGAATATTGCGTCATTCAATATTAGTGTGCAATGTTATTGTGGGTAGAGTTTTTCAGAGGGCAATTTGACTTGTGCAAGTCAAAATTTGTACCAATTAAAGTCAAAAAATTTCATTAAAATTTCAATGGTTAAAATTTTTTTTTGAACTTTTAACCGTGAAAATATTTTTAATTATTCTAATTTTTTTTGGTAAAATTGATCTTAATATTATTAAGCATTTATTAACATATTTTTATCATTACTAACAAAATTATTAAAATAAAATAATTGGTGTATTGAATAGAATCGGAAGAAAAACGTAATGGAGTTGAGCCAAATCCAATTTGACACATTATTTTGTAAACTATTTCTTGTAAGTGTAGCAATACTTAAGTTTTATATGCCAATCAAGCCCCCACCCAATACATAAAAAAATTTATATGGAAAATTAATTATTTTTCTTATAAATAAAATAATTCAAAATAGATTATTTTCTAAAAAAAAGGTCAACTGTTTTCTAACCTAGGACAAAGCAGGGGCACCTCTCATGCTAAGTAAGCTGAGAAAAAATATTCTCTCTTTTATAAAGTAAAATATTAATAATATTTCTATAGGCCTCATAATGACCCACCCCACATGGGAAATATCTTTTTTTGGACATCAAATTGGTCAAAAATTTATCATTTTAGGTAGCATATTTAATATGTTTAGATTGCTATTTAAAGTTTAAACATTTTTTTTTGAAAATAAAGAAAGTGATATTAAGATGTTTTATCCATAAGAAAAGCTATTGATATTGTCAAAAAAATAATAATTCTTAAAGTGAAAATTTATTTAATAATATTATATTTTAAACGATATTTATTATAACATCGTCCTTTAATAATATCAACTTTCATAACAATAATAATCATTATAATTAATCATGCAGTCGGATTATTTTTTTTTATACAAGTCAATTGTTTCTAACCTAAGTTGAAAGTATATATTATCTATTTCTTAATCTTAATTTCTTTATATAAAATTATTTAATAATATATTTCTATTGGCCATTTGGCCTCATGGAAAGAAGCTAATGGTTAAAAGACAATATAAGCACAAATGTGGATAGAAATAATAATCAATAGAAAATGATTTATATATTGACAATCATATGACGAAGTTAAATTGTAATTTATATGAAAACTCTAAGAGCTAATTGATAAGATAAAATAAATCTCATATATTTACACATATCAACATTTAAATTTAATATAAATTTGTGGTCATATATAACAATATTCATAATAAATACATCAGATATAAAGAGAAATTAATAATATTTCAAAACAAATTTATCGTCATATATAATATTTTTGACGAATTTATCTCAAAACTAAATTGAATATCTAGCTTAAATACCAGGTTGGGTATCCCCTACAAATGCTTTTATATTTTCACAAGATTTTTTGATATTTTCATATGAAAATCGTTCTTATATCATAGCGACAGTTTTTATCGTTACTATATATCTATAGCGACATTTTTCATGTGAAAATATCAATTATCTATAATTATTTTTGTCTTTAAAAGAATAAGATAAAATAAATATAGTGAAGGATAATTATGTCATTTAGTGAGGTATATAAAATAAAATAAAATTTCTAATCTCTTTATGAATTTTGTGGGACCACTAAAGATAAATTTAGATATGAAATTTGGATCAGGATCCTCTATGAGGATTTCTTTGTGAGGATCTTGTGAGTAGTTGTGCTCATCGGTAAAAAATCGAATAAGTACCGATCCGAAATTACGGAAAAAATAAGAACCGAAACCGGTACCGAATTATCGGTTTTGGTATCGGTTCGATACAAAATTGGTACCGGTTTTTTCAGTTCGGTTTTCGGCTATACCGCATGGTAATATATATAATTATTAATAATAATTAAATAATTTTTTTATATATTAATACCTTTTTTAAAAACTAAAAAATTATAAACTATTAATAGTAATTAATATATTAAATAAAACTACAAAACATTATTAATATATATAAAAAAATTAATAAAACTACTATTATATATAAATTATTAATATATAAAAAAATTTATTTAATATATAAAATTACAAAACATTAAATATTAATTATTAAATTATTAAATTTCGATATTTTCGGTATTTCGATTTTTACCGAATTCAAAAAAGTCATTACCGCAACCGGTACCGAAAAGTGTTAAAATACCCAAAAATCGGTACCGAAAAAAATCGATACCGCCGATACCGGTAAAAAACCGAAATTTTTGAGCACCCCTACTTGTGAGGGTTTTGTTGTGTGGTTGACAACACATCAAAAAGGAAATTCAATGGCTCATAACTCTCTTTTTTTTTGTGTATCAAAATGATGTCGTTTTGATAGGAAATTTTTTTTACAAGTTGACAAAAAATTAGAAGCCACCAAACGCCGTTTATTTTTACATATAATTATTTTAAATTTATTGATTATTATGTATATGATTTTTTTTATATTTACTAACTTAGCTTGCTATTAATATTATGATAACTACAAACTTGACTCAAAAAAATAAATAAATATATCGGTTATAATTATCGTTAATGTTTTCAATGTGGCTTTAGTTATTTTTCGTTTATTATTGTTTTTGTTTGTTTATTTATATTATTTATTATTATTATTATTATTATTATTTATATTTATATTTATTTGTTCCATAAAAAGAGTTTACTCTCACTATTAAAAATATTATTATTATTTACTCTAACCATTGGGCCATTTGGGTCGACCAATAAAATATTATAGACCTATCAATTATTATTATTTACTTATTCCTTTATATCTTTTTTTATTATTAATAATCGTTTTAATTTACCTCTCTTAATTCACTGTTCAACGAAGACAATCACCATCACAACTCAAATACTATTTTAAATGTACTGTTTTTACTTTACTTCGTTTGTTTGGTAAAAGTAAACTGCGTTTGGTGGCTTCCAATTTTCTATCAACTTGTAAAAAAAAAATTCTATCAAAACGACGTAGTTTTGATACACAGACGAAAAAACAGTTATGAGTCATTTGATCTCTTTTTTAATGTATTGTCAATCACACAATAAAATTTGCTCATGCAAAATATGTGGAAAAATAAACATATAAAAAAAACTAGAATTTGAATTACTTATTTATGTATTTTAGACGGCTGATACTATAATAACAATATTATACCGTTACAAAATAATAAATGTCACCGAAATTATAAATATCATTAAAATAAGTGTGAAAGTATTGCTAAAAATTAGTAAATATTGTTATGATATTATTAACAGCCATATTTAAGATAAATTATGTTTCCATATAGAAATTTTTAGATGAATGTGTGAAAAAAATAAATAAATAAAATTAAGCTTAAAATTTTAATCTTAAATAATATAATGTGTCAACATATTAAATATATATCTCATATAATTGATTATACGATAAATTGTTAATAAAATATTTATTTAAGACAAAAAATTTAAAAACTCCGTCATTACTCAAAGAGTAAAACTCTCGTCCGACTTGGTATATAAATCGTCTTTATTTTGTGCTTGTCCAGTACCTCCGTATAAACAGTATCTTTCATTTATTTGATTCTTTCTATTTATTTCTTCAATGTTTTATGCTTATATATAGACAGAAAATTACCCAGCTTCACCGCTATAATCAACAGCAAGATAGCAGGAGCGCAACATGTCTCTCTTTAACCCAAATACTTTTCCCCTGCGCCATAAAACCCATTTGCCTTTATACCCTTCTTTTTCAGGTATATCTCTCTCTGTATATGTATGTATCTATCATGGAAATGGGTTTTTCAAGCTGTTATAAATTAAAGTTTAAAGTGAGAGATACATATATGATTTGGGTTTTTGATCAGCAAGGAAATTGTGGAGTTTTAAATTGTTTACACTAGAATGCAATTAGTATTATGTGTTCCAAATGGCTTGTTACTAATTACTGAGTTACTGTCAGTTTCAGTGGTGGTTCTTTTGAATTACTAATCAAATTACATGATCATAACTTCTCTTATTCCTTTCTTTCAATTTACCTTTTGGATTTATTTTTTTCAATTTCACATATCAATTTTTATCTGAAGTTAATTGGGTGTTTTTTTTGTTGTTGTGTTAATGATGCATATCTAACATACTGATGATTGCATTAGTGCAACATATTAATCAGTCTACGGATAAACATTGGATGTGATGTAACTTATAGTTTGGAATTAAAATTGTTTAATTCTGATTAGATGATTCTGTTAGTAATGGTTTGGTATGGTTCAATTTATCTTTCCCAGATGTATCTGAAAATTTAAATGCAGTTATAATTGAGCTTCAGTTGGAGAAGATTTTATTTCCCTTGACAGCCTCAGTCCCCTCTTGTTATGTTTTCCATTATATTTGGCTTGCAACAATGATGTTAGAGTATATATCATGTCCCACATGAGTACCTTGAGAAAGTATGTCTAGAATATAATGACTAGGGATTGCCAATTGGTTTTTAGTTGAGCTTAATGTCTTTATATACTATACTTGGACACATTTCATAAATTTAACAGATAAAAAGTAGCGTCTACTATTCTCAGCCAATAAAAAATTTGATATATATTTCTATTTAGTATAAAGTTGGATCCTCCTTATTTGAATTATGTAGGTTTTGTTTTGTTTTTTTTGGATTTATTACATCATATGCAATTAGATTCATTTGCTTTTAGCTTTCTCGTTATCTAACAGTCATCCTGCTAAATATTTTGGAAGCCTTATTATTTTCTTGCCATGCAGCTTCTTTGGAATCTGGAATAAAATTAGCTAACAAAGCTAATGCCGACATCTTGGTACGATTCCCTGCCGCTGGCTATTTTAGTTCTTTATTCCCTTCTCTTTTGTCTCTGCTGATATATACATGAGTGAGGTGATTGATATTGTGTAACTATATGCAGAACTTTGAAGGGAGCAAAGAAAGAATTAGGGGTCTCTTTAACAAGGTTGAACTTTCTGTTTCTTCTTATGACACCGCTTGGGTAGCAATGGTCCCTTCTCCTCAGTATTCTCAGGCCCCTTGTTTCCCGGGTTGTGTGAATTGGATATTGGATAATCAACTTTATGATGGCTCCTGGGGTCTTCCTCAGCACAGTGCCCCATTGCTCAAAGATGCTCTTTCATCTACACTGGCATGTATCCTTGCACTAAAAAGATGGGGAGTGGGTGAAGAACAAATTAACAAAGGTACTGGTCATCTTCTCTGTTTTTCCTGCTCGATATCCTCTATTTATATTAACCAGATAGATATTTGTTTCTTGTTGCAGGTTTACATTTCCTTGAGTTAAATTTCGCTTCAGTTACTGATAAGAATCAACATTCACCAATCGGATTTGACATCATTTTTCCTGGAATGCTCGAGTATGCTAAAAGTTTGGATTTGAAGCTTCCTTTGGAACCAACAATCTTGGATGGCATGCTGAATAAGAGATCCCTAGAGCTCAGAAGGTACATGTTATTCAGTTCTTGGATTTGGCTTTTTGTAACCTTTTTTTAACCAGTTAGATGTTGGGAAAAGTGCACCTAAAATAATCTCAAAACTTTTCCCTCTTTGTGCAATTCAATAGAAAATCAACAAACCTAATAATGATAACGAAAATAACAAATAACCATCCACAAGCTAGACCACAGGTCGAACTCCAAATCTCCATATATCACTAATAATGAGCTTACAATAATCCTCTCAAGTTTTACACCTCCTAAAATTTGAGGGTACACAATAAATTAAGAGAGTACAATTTTACTTTTAGTTCGGTTGACAACCTAATTAACTTCATCACCCAAAAACACCCCAAGTAATAAAGTCTTTAAGCCTTCCAATTAAACGGAGATGACGACGGATATCCATGAACAACAAACTGTAATCCTCTTAATTTATTCTTTCGGTACCTTCTTGCTACCGAACTTCTCTCATGTAAAAAATAAGACTCCCTCATAGCCTTAGTTCTCTTTCTAATCCATTCCTATTATGGATTAGAAACAATTTATACTTCTAATCAAATTAGGGATCACATCTCATTGTCTTGGTTACCAACTAATCTAACAAGTAAATTATTTTTCAACTTGGATTCTTTTCATGGGTGAGGACCCACACCCAACATTAGAAAGATCTCTTCTTCATATATATGCTTGTGATAGAACTTACATTCCTACTAAAAAACATATTAAAGCCTGGGCATGCCTAGTCGAACAACCGTAAAATTTCAACCAGTACTAAAGCAATTAGAATAAAACTTCCATTATTTGATTTCCATAATGTTCTCATAAGAACTTATTCATCTTTGTTTATATATTATCTTCACTTAGATGCTCTGAAAGCCATTCATTGGAGAGCGAATCCTATTTGGCATATGTTTCAGAGGGAATGGGAAATTTACAGAATTGGGAAATGGTCATGAAATATCAGAGGAAGAATGGGTCATTGTTCAATTCACCGTCAACCACAGCTGCTGCTCTAAATCACCTTCAAAATGCTGATTGCCTCAATTACCTCCGGTCCCTCTTGGAGAAGTTTGGAGATGCAGGTGCCTCTTTTATGTCTGTGTTAATTTCTTTTTCAAGTCTTCATATTGCTAAAAATACAACCGCTTCTTTTTGTGATGTTCAGTTCCAACAGTTTATCCTTTGGATATATATGTGCGTCTTTGCATGGTTGACAATCTTGAAAAGTTGGGGATTGATCGACATTTTAGGAAGGAAATCAGAAGTGTGTTGGATGAAACATACAGGTAATCTTCTAATTGAGTGATAACTACGTCCTTGGTGCATTCTTGTAATAACTAATTCAAATTTTTCTCAAGTCTTGCAACTTCTGTTACGTTGTATAATTTTGTAAATGATACAACATGACACTAGCCGAAAAAACAGTTGCTGGCTGCAGGAAGATGAACAGATATTCACAGATGTGGCCACTTGTGCATTAGCTTTTCGTATTTTACGAATGAATGGATATGATGTATTGTCAGGTACAATGTCAACTTACAAGAACATGCGATAATATATTACCGGCTTTGTGCTCTATAACAATTTGATCACTTGAAATGTCACGTAGATACTTTCACTCGAATTGCCAAAGAAATGTATTATTTCGATTCTCTTGGTGAACATTTGAAGGACACAAGTGATGCACTTGAATTATATAGGGCATCACAAATGATTATACATCCAAATGAATCAGCTTTGGAGAAACAAAATTCATGGTCCAGCCAATTCCTGAAACAGAAGTTATCTAATGGTTCAGTTCATTCAGATAGATACCCTCAATATATATTCCAAGAGGTAATTCATGTTTTATGTGGGATATAGACAAGCCCTTTTCACCTAGTATTCTTTTTTAGTTGATATGATAATAAAAACTGAGAAGTAGTTATAATAATTCATTTTTAGGTAGAGGATGCTCTTAAGCTTCCATTCCATGCAAATCTGGAACGCATGGTCAACAGGAGAAATATAGAGCAATACAATGTGGACAGTACAAGAATTTTAAAAACTTCCTACTGGTAAATCTCTTTTAGAATTTTCTAATACTTAAATGTTGGAAACTATTATTGTTACTAATTTTTTAATACCTCTGATCCCTGTTATTCCTATGCTAGTTCATCAAATATTAGCAACACAGACTTCCTAAGGCTGGCAGTGGAAGACTTCAATGGTTGTCAATCTATACAGCGTGAAGAACTCAAACTTCTTGAGAGGTGTGTACCTTTATGTAGCTTCAATTAGTGATTGTTTCATTAACCAGCTTTTTGGGAGGTTATTTGATGATGGGAAAATGTTTGGAGCATGAGTATACAGAAAATTTGGCAAACTCGAGTCTCAAAAAAATTTACTTCGTCCACATCTTATTGATCATTGTTATGGCTGGTCGTCTGATTTCCTGTTTACTTGTATTGAATCCTTACTTGTGGATTCTATTTTTTTCCCATTGAGAGTAAAAAAATTATCATCGTTGCTTCATTGTTGTTTCCATTCAGTTCTATAGTTGATGCATGGTATCCTTTTTCCCACTGGTATTATTGTTTCAATTCAGTTGAATGTAATGCATGATATCCTTACCATGGTGGCAGTTGGGTAGTAGAGAACAAATTGGACAAGCTAAAGTTCGCCCGCCAGAAGGCAGCATACTGTTTCTTCTCTGCTGCGGCTACCCTTTTCCCTCCTGAGCTATCTGATGCACGTATGTCATGGGCGAAAAACGGCATTCTTACCACAGTGGTGGATGACTTCTTTGACATTGGAGGTTCTACAGAGGAACTCTTGAACCTAATCCAGTTGGTTGAAAAGTATCTTTCTCTCTTTTATTTTAACATAACCCGGTACATGATTTCATCAAGTTTCTGATACAAAAGTGGTGATGCAATATATGAACCGCAGATGGAATGTAAATGAGGATACTGATTGCTGTTCTGAGCAAGTTCGCATCATATTCTCAGCTCTTCATTGTACAATATGTGAGATTGGGGACCAAGCATTCAAATGGCAAGCACGTCATGTGACAACACACATAATTGAAATTGTGAGTCGAAATCTTTACTCATTCATCTTCTTCTTATGTTTGACCTTAGTTATCACTTTTTATACAAAATACTTTGACATAACATTTTTTTTTTAACTTCATCCATCTTCCTCTATTTCATCGGTGTAGTAAATAAGGTTGCATTTATTGTTTTCTGTCCTAGTCCAAATTCTCTATAAATTTGATTATAAGTTAAGTATAAGTTCTTGGGGATGATTGTTAACTTCGAATTTCTCTAGCAAAATCTTGATTAAGGAAGTTAAGTTTTATCATATAAAGCCCAGGGGAGATTTCATTCTTGGACCTTCTATGTCTTCACCAACTTCTGACAACGTGAATTTTATTTTCTGGCAGTGGTTGAATTTGCTCAATTCTATGTTAAGAGAAGCGGAATGGGCTAGAGACAATTCGGTGCCAGCATTAGATGAATATATGGAAAATGGTTATGTATCATTTGCCTTGGGGCCAATTGTTCTCCCAGCTCTTTACCTTGTTGGGCCTAAGTTATCAGAGGACGACGTTCAAAATGCTGAACTCAATAACCTATATAAGCTTATGAGCACTTGTGGACGTCTTCTCAATGATATCCAGAGCTTTAAGGTAGACAAAAACGGGTGGATTTATGCATGTTTTAGTCCATTATATTACTTCCTTGAAAAAAAAACATGTTGCCAATTTTACAGAGGGAATCGAAGGAAGGTAAACTGAACGCTGTGTCATTGCACATGATTCATGGGACTGATGCCATTACTGAAGAAGAGGCTGTTCGAGAAATGAAGCGTTCCATCGACAGTAAGAGGAGAGAATTACTGAGATTAGTTTTGCAAGAGAAAGGCAGTGTAGTCCCAAGAGCTTGCAAAGACTTGTTTTGGAAAATGAGCAAAGTGGTGCATAAATTTTATGCCAAGGACGATGGTTTCACCTCAGAACACATGCTCGAGGCTGTTAAGACCGTCATTCACAAGCCTATTTCCCTTGATTACAACTGTAACAAGATATCAGAGAATATCTAAACTCCATGATCATTAGCTGCATATTAGTATTTTTGAGCATCATTGTTTGTCTATGCTCTGTTTCTTTAAAAAAAAATTGAGGGTGACAAGTTATATCCTTTCTTATGCTTCTAGTTCTCTAGCTGCCTAGGCCCTTTATTAGGTAGAGGTCTTTATGCCCTTTATATTTTTGACAATTTAGAAATGAGTAAACATTACTGTATCTGTTTTGGTGTTCCTGTAGAAATATTTGTACGCATGCTATTACATGTTTACATGTAATAGGATAACCAAAAACATATCTCTTGTAGTGTGAAAGTCTTTGGTAAGTAAAATCTTCTGTAATTGTACGTTCTCTGCAACCCAATATTGTTTCTGAACTACGAAATGAGAATGGAACCCAAATCGTAACAATTAGAGCTTGGTCGGTCTGCCTTGGGAGAGCTTCCTGATAATAGCAGTATATTGTCTCTATGTTTGGGTTTTTGGCCAACTGATTTATTGCGATGAACTTGGGAGATGTGGGTATTAAAGGTCGAAGTGATTGAACCACTTCCCTGTAATTACTCCAACTCCCCGTTACTAACTTGGTCAATTGGACAAGCTGATTAATAAACTAAATGGGTCGAATCCTCCATGTGCGTCTCATTTGAATACCTAAAATCCAACATCTCCCGCTCGTCTATGGTGGGGACGTAATTCTTATATCCGTCAAAAACTACTCAAACCAAGACATGTAAACCTATAGTTGTTGAACTGTGTGACCCCTGAGTTCACCTGCAATACGGTAACTTTATATAGAACATATTAGAACAAACATAAAGACATCAACCCTTCTAAAGAAAACAGTGTGGGAGCTCTCACGCCTAACTTAATTAGTTCACATAGAGGGTACAACTCATAGTAATTCAGACACATTTGAATTTTTACTAGATTAAGTATCTAATCTCTTATAGAGCCATACATAACAACCAAACGCTAATAATACCTTTCCTTGTGCTTCTAGTTCTCTTGCAGCCTGCCCGTTCAATTTTTGAAAACTTGGAATGAGGAAACAAGATGGGCTGATCCCAAACCTATATTTGACAACTTTTGTGCAAAACGAGGAAACAGAGAATCGGTTGAAAACACATTTGGCTGGACAGCTTAATTCAATTCCAAAGGCGCAACCAAACTTGCATCTTCGGTAGCAAAAGACGATATAGGACTTCTAAGAGTCCGCTACAAAAAGTTACACATCCCTGAGGTAAATTCAAAATCAAAGGGGGTATGACAGAAAGCAATCTATCTCTCCACAAGATGAACCGATTCACTAACAGGTAAGATTAAGCTTAATAAAAACACTCGGCAATCCAACTCTTTCACAAGATAAGCCAGGAAATTAGAATATTCAGCAAAGATAGAGGTCATTGATAACCTAATGGAACAGTCGTCTTAATTTTACATTGTACATGTGTCTTCGCTTATTATCATCAGCCCAAAGTTTGAGAACTAGTGAATGACATGTACACACTGAACCCATAGGGGTTGAACAATGCAGCTTTTACGCCAAAATCATGAGAAAATAGAACAGGCTCTTCCCTTTTTATGACTATCAAAATGAATTCTTACCGGCCCATGTTAGACTAATCAACTTCACTGTAGAATATATTGCAGACCAACCAATTGGCAGCACCAGCATTCACTAAAGGAGGCATAAGAATTAAGATATCAAAAGGATTTCTTTTCATAAGAAACGAGCCCGTGAACTCCACCTTCCGTTTGTGCCGCTCCAGTTCGAACCTGAACAACCAGAAGAAAATAAAGTAAGATTCCTCCATTCTTATAGAAAAATAAATTGAAATTTTCTCATCGTGTTGTGTCCCTTAATGGTAAACCTCATTTGGAAGGGTTCTTCCAGAGAGAAACTACAAAAATGTTATCCATAAGAAGTTAAAAAAATAAAAATAAACAATTCTAACTTAACAGGGGCTGCAAATAGACGAAATGCAACAATATAAAGAAAAAAATGTTACACTGTTATTTCAAACATAAAGAAGGAATAACCATTGTAACAGTCATGACTGAAAGATAAAAGATACAAATCAAACTGTAGACATACCTCGAGCCTTAAAACTCCTGATCTTAAAAGGTCATGAGCAGATTGGATAGAACTAGCACCAAGATCCTGGAATCCCTGCTTAACAGCTTGCATTGTGTAAGGTATAAACCTCGAAACAGAACCTTTATCTGCAACAGCTCCAACCACCCCCTGAGCAATCTTTAATTTAGCTGTATCACCCAAGTATCGAGCATCGCTTCCTTTAGTCATTGCTTCTAGTGATCCCATGCCTCGATATTTTTTGACACGACAACCATGCTGTCGTGGAGAAATAGAAAAAATAACATAAACAGGGGACAAAGACAGGCCAACCTTGAAGCATACTGAGGTTGAATTCTTCACGAAAGCAAGCCAAATGACATACTCCTCCATTTAACAGAAATTCATATATAAATTACTTTTACTATGCTGGCAAAGAAAAGCTCTTTGTCTACACAATGTTAAAGCATGTGAAACCGCATTATCTCACCTGATATTCATAAGTTCCTGGAGCTTCATGGCTTCCGGCTAAGAAGCTTCCCATCATCACAGTTGATGCCCCTAGGGTCAAAGCTTTAACAATGTGCCCAGAATTTGAAATGCCACCATCAGCAATGATAGGAACACCACTTTGCTCAGCAATGGCCGCCACCTTGTAAACAGCGGTTGCCTAGAAGGAATCAATAAAAACATAACGATTATAAGTATGTAGGAGTATTTGAGTGTAATCACATTATATTTTCAACACATCTTATGAGTGATATCCCCCTTCAATCTTTTAACGCAAGTATAATCACAAACAAGTCCAAAAATGTCAATTTAAGAAAAGCCATAAGACAGCGAAAACACTAAACAAAGCAAGAAACATACCCTCTTGTACTATATTCTGTATTAAGTATTGATATAAGCACACATATATCATGCTCAATATCATTAATATTTTAAACACCACCAATTATCACTATATATATATACAAAATAGTTCTATCTTTTAATTTCAACCTTCACTGTCAATAATTAAAAGATAGCCATTCAACAAGTGCTTGCAAATTAATTAGTGATCATCGCAAATGGTACTGATATTAACTAATTACCTGTCCACGCCCCACGGCACAGACTTCCTGTGTGGTACAAATAGAACCAGATCCCATCCCAACTCTTAACCCATCAACCCCAGCCTTAATCAAATTCTGCGCCTGGTACATCGTCACCACATTCCCACCAATCACATCCAACTCTGGATATGTCTTCTTCACATACTTTATCATCTCAATTTGATAAATCGAATTCCCTTGAGAACTATCCAATACTATCACATCCGCCCCTGCCTTCACCAAATGTTCCAACCTCTCCTTGTCCGATTCCCTTGTTCCAATCGATGCACCCACCATAAACTCCCCATTCGATCCCAACGAGGGTAACCCTCCCGATTTCGGAAATCCCTGAACCCTCTCCACATCCGAATTCGTCACCAAATCAACAACTTCTCCATTTCTCTCATTCACTAAAGGTACAAATTCAAGATTTTTGGCAGCTAAATAACCAGCAACATCCTCGAAATTATAACTCGATGGAACATGTGCAGTCGTCCTAATCATATAATCAGAAACCCTAGCTTCCTTATTTTCAATTGATTTCTCCCAATCCGATCTCGTAACTACCCCTAAAAGCTTAGATTTTTGGGTTCCGGACTCGGTGACAAAAATACAGGGCGAGGAGGCGAATTCGTGGGCGGAGTGGACGGAATCGGAGGGGGATTTGAAGATGAGATCGGAGACGAATGGAATACGGTAAGATTTCGCAGATTGCACTAAGGAAACTTGATCGGAAACGGAGTTATTAGAGTGGATAATGCCGATGGAGCCGAGAGCGGCCATGGAGACGGCCATGGAGGACTCGGTGACGGTGTCCATCGGAGAAGCGACGCAGGGAGTGGAAAGGTTGATGTTTCGGGTGAGTTTGGTGGCGAGTTGGACTGAGTCGGTTGGGAAATCGATGTAGTGAGGGAGGAAGATTACGTCGTCGTACGTGTAAGAGTATCCCTGATTGAAGAGCCTGGTTGCTGGAAACCCATCTTCGAATTGAGCTAAGGCGGTCATGGCGGAAGCTGGGAACTGGAGAGAGAGAGGTAGGGCTTTGTCTAGTACAGACTTTCCTCAGGCTCATAGATTCATAAACCCTTTGGCTTTGATTTGTTTGTATGGGCGAGCTGTCGACAAGACTTTCAAAGTTTGGAGGGAAAAATCCAAATGAGTTACGTTACTGACGTGGCGTTCTTTAGATAGATAATGTTTTTATAAATAAATGGAAGGCCGTGTTTGGCGCTGGCGCATCGGATTTTGGACTCATTTTTGCAAAATCTATTTATACACATTTTCTTTCCAAAAATATTTACTCTCTTCGTCTCTTTAATTTTTTTTATTTTTTACCATTTTCTCTCTAAATTGTTTCTCTCACTAAATTTTTTTTTTCCATAATATTTATTGTAATCACTTTGTATCTCAAAATTTTTCTACTAATTTTATCTCTTTAATAATTTTATTTACTCTCTCTCTAAAATTTTTTATTCATTTTCTCTATCTAAATTTTTATTCATTTTTTATCTACATTTTGTTATTTACTCTGTCTCTCTGTCTCTCTATAATAATTTTCATTCATTTTCTCCTTGCATACATTTTTATTCAATTTCTCGTTAGCTTATTTATTCACATTTTCTCTATAAAAAGTTTTATCTCTCTATATTTTGTTATCCAATTTATGTTTTTTTTAAATTAATCCCACTTTTTGTCTTTAAACTTTTACTAGAAATTATACGCTCATATTGTTTACCCATTTGTCATATTTAATTATGTTATATTTTTTTATTAATAGTAATTTATCTAAAAATTTATAATATTTATTTTCATTAAATGAGCATTACAAATGTTGAATAAAAATTTGACACATAATTCCTAATATATTCAAACATTAAAATAAAGATATTCAATTCCCACCATTCTTAAACCCAAGTATGATTTCCATTCTCGATCAAATATTCCCAAGTGCCAAATATCACTTAATTGTTATTTTTACTCTCTCATTTAAATTTTACAATTATTTCTATAATTATTTTTTTAAAAAAAAGTTCTTATTGCGCAAGATAAATGAATATTCAATTGATAAAATTTATTAAAAATTATAAAATAATAAATATGGTAATTAGTAATATTTTTAAAATAATTTATAATATTAACCTAAAGTGCTTTCTTTTATCTCAATATTAGATATGCATATTAAGTCAATTTGCGAACTCTTAAATTTAAAATTTTGGTATGAATTTATTTAATTTTAACTTAAAAAGTATATAAATAACTATTGTATATACTAGCTACATGAACAATTATTTATGATTTTTGTTACTTTTAAAATTTAATTAAATTTATATTAATTTTTACTTTTATGATTTTAATTGTTAATGGCTCTCCAAAATTAGAAGAGGGTTTTTGCCAACAGTTGGGGTTGTATTTAATTTAAAAGACCAGTCGTGTGCCCGACCCGGCCCATCTTTAGCTTCTTCCTTCATGACAATCGTAAAGGTGACCAAGCAATATTTCATCATTTCCACCAAAGCTAGGGTTTAGGGTTTAAGGCATTATGTCCCTGAGAGAAGACCTCAGTAATATTCCTCTGACGGTAAGAACTCAAAACCTTAACTCCTTATAAGATTTATGTAAGATTTCTTTATACAATGATAGGTCGCAGCCTTCTTTTCTCTAGAAATCTTAAACAAACCAGGTCCATTTTTAACAATCTTCTCCCACTTGATGAAAAAATCAGCTCAAATTCAAACACCAATTTGGTCAATGATTATTTCATAAATTTAAGATTTTTAGTTGGGGGTTTTCTTTCTGTGCAAAAGAACACAAGTTATGTCAGAAGTTACTGTTCTGGGAAAAATGGTGAAGGCTCCAATGAATGGGCTGAAGATATAGACTATTTGGATGAATCGGGAAGGGTTATTTATAGGGGTAAGGGGGTAAGGTCGGTTGAGCCTGGAATTGATGATCATGTAATGGTGGGTGGGGTAAAGAAGCCGTTTTCGAATGCCTCGGCGGTTGCAAAGATTGTTGAGATTGTGAAGAGGTGGAGATGGGGGCCTGATATGGAGACCCAATTGGATAAACTTCAGTTTGTGCCAAATATGATTCATATTACTCAGGCCTTGAAGATTATTGGAGATGGGGATGCTTCACTGAGTTTGTTTCGATGGGCGAAGAGGCAATCTTGGTATTTACCAAGTGATGAGTGTTATGTTACTTTGTTTGATTCGCTGAATGAGAGTAGAGATTTTGATGGGATTCAGTCTATGTTTGATGAGTTGATTCGTGATTCTGGTGAAATGGGGATTTCTTCTTCGTTTAGTGCATACAATAGGGTTATTCAGTATTTAGCAAAAGCCGAGAAATTGGAGGTGTCGTTCTGTTGTTTCAAAAAGGTTCAGGAGTCTAGTTGTAAAATTGATACCCAAACGTACAATTCTCTTATAACTTTGTTTCTTAACAAGGGTTTACCTTATAAAGCATTTGAGATATATGAGAGCATGGAAGCAGGTGGGTGTTCGTTGGATGGATCGACTTATGAGCTGATGATACCAAGTCTGGCTAAATCAGGCCGTCTTGATGCTGCATCCAAGCTCTTCCAAGAGATGAAATCCAAGAACCTCCAGCCTGGATATTCAATATTTGCGGCACTTGTTGATTCGATGGGCAAAGCTGGGAGGTTGGACACGTCAATGAAGGTGTACATGGAAATGCAAGGATTTGGCCTCAGGCCATCAGCAACCATGTTTGTTTCATTAATTGGGTCGTTTGTTAAGGCTGGGAAGTTAGAGACAGCTCTCAGGCTCTTGGATGAGATGAAGAAAGCAGGATTTAGGCCTAATTATGGACTGTATACTATGGTTGTTGAGTCTCATGCAAAATCTGGGAAGCTTGAGATTGCAATGTCTGCGTTCTCAGATATGGAGAAGGCTGGATTTCTGCCCACCCCATCTACCTATTCTTGTCTGTTGGAGATGCATGCTGCTTCTGGCCAGGTAGATGCTGCCATGAAGCTGTATAATTCTATGACCAATGCTGGTCTAAGACCAGGACTAAGTACTTATACTTCCTTGTTGACGCTCCTGGCTAAAAAGAAGCTTGTGGATGTGGCTGCAAAGGTTTTACTTGAAATGAAAGCCATGGGATATTCTGTTGATGTGAGTGCTAGTGATGTTCTAATGGTTTATATCAAGGATGCTTCTGTTGATCTTGCCCTCAGATGGTTACGTTTCATGGGTTCGTCTGGGATAAGAACAAATAATTTCATAGTCAGACAGCTCTTTGAGTCATGCATGAAGAATGGTCTGTACGAGTCTGCGAAGCCTCTCCTTGAAACTTATGTGAATTCTGCTGCAAAGGTTGATCTTATACTTTACACGTCAATTCTAGCCTATCTTGTAAGATGTCAGGAAGAGGACAACGAGAAGCATCTGATGTTAATCCTCAGTGCTACAAAACATAAGGCTCACACTTTCATGTGTGGACTTTTTACAGGCCCGGAACAAAGGAAGCAGCCAGTTTTATCCTATGTGCGGGAATTCTTCCAGGGTATTGATTATGAACTGGAAGAGGGAGCTGCAAAGTACTTTGTTAATGTTCTCCTCAATTACCTTGTTCTAATGGGACAGATAAATCGAGCTCGTTGTGTATGGAAAGTTTCCTATGAGAACAAGCTCTTCCCAAAGGCAATTGTATTTGATCAGCATATTGCTTGGTCCCTTGATGTCAGAAACTTATCAGTTGGTGCAGCCCTTATAGCAGTCGTTCACACCCTCCATCGATTCAGGAAGCGGATGTTATACTATGGTGTTGTCCCTAGACGCATCAAGTTGGTGACTGGACCGACGTTGAAAATTGTGATTGCACAGATGCTTAGCTCAGTAGAGTCACCATTTGAGGTTAGTAAAGTTGTTCTGAGGGCCCCAGGAGATTCTGTCTTGGATTGGTTTAAAAAACCAATCGTTCAGCAATTCCTTTTAAATGAGATCCCGTCAAGGGCAGACATTCTGATGCACAAGCTTAACACACTTTTTCCTAGTTCTGCTCCTGAAATTAGATCTCTATCCCCTCCTAAACCTCTTGTTGCAAACAAAATGGTGTAACCATAGAAGATATATGGGATAGTTATTGGATATGTATTTGAAATGAAGTTGTAAGTTATTCTTTTCTAGATGTTGCTGTTCGTTCTCCTATCATCTTTCTTTATTTGTTAATTATCATGGAATTTGAATTAGTTTTTAACTGATGATATTTAAAGACTTAAGGTCTGACATAGTCAGTATTTAAGTAATAGAATCTTGGCTACATTAACTGTGTTGAAATGAATACTATTCACAAAACTTTCACTAGCTTCAGATATAATATTGATTTGTGAAATAAAAATAGCTTATTAGTATAATATGTCATGTTTTGCTATCTCATCTTGGTCGATTAGACTCCTGGATGTTCCTGTTGCTTTCCCTTATAACGTGGCTCTTAGCTGTAATTTTTTTCAGCTCTTAAATGGTTATAAAACTTCTCTTCCCATTCCCCACCCTCCTTAGAAATTTGAATTAGTCATTGTCCCCATTCAAACTTTCATGCCTAGCAGCAGATCATGACAAACAATTAAAACTGTTGTTCTCAGAACTGTTGTACAACTATTATCTCTATAAGCATTTTTTTTGAGCTGGAAGTTCTAATTTCTTACTTAATGTCTATCACCTATTTGTCAATTACATCAAAATTTCACATTCTATTAGTTTCGGATGGCAATTGGATAGTGTTGAACTGATCTCACACAGGGCACTTCTTATTGCCAAAGTTTTGGACTATAACTTATTTGTAATTGTCACATGTGTTATTGGTGAAGCCTGATCCAAACTTTAATTCAGAGGTGATTATAAAGATATCCTAAAGGTAACTAGGCTCGTTCCTAGTGTGGAGGGCCGGTATCGTCGTTTGATTGCAGCTACACTACGAATAATTTAGCGGAGGTCGGGGGCAGCCCTCCCAGCCCAAATCTAGAGGGGTAGTTTTGTACTTTCGAATGAATTAGGGTTACTTATATTCGTTATATATAAGGAGGTATATGATGTACAAATTTTTTAAGAGATAATGAAACTGTCAACCGCCGACCATAGACTAGCCCAAACATTTTGGGTGAACCACGTAAATCTTGTGTCTTGTGTGATTGTTTTCTTTCGATTTTTATGTTATTGTTTTCGCTGTG
This sequence comes from Panax notoginseng, assembly GCA_016801055.1. NCBI lineage: Eukaryota > Viridiplantae > Streptophyta > Magnoliopsida > Apiales > Araliaceae > Panax > Panax notoginseng. The sequence continues at coordinate 14,955,318 of CM029018.1, forward strand.
TTGTTATTCTCTAACAATATATTGTGTATTGAAACATGTTTGTGAATTCTATTGCAGGTATGAATTATCATTTGGTTGACATCTTTTACATAGGACTCCATACAAACCTAGCAGTAGGGTGGCCTAGCTTTGTATTTTATACAGCCGATACTGGAGTCAAATTATGTTAATCGTAATAAAGATTGGGTTAACTGCTATTGGATGAACTCGAACTTGAACTCAGATTCACGCAGCTTGTTCTTGGTTCATTAGTCTAGAAAACAAGATTGAGCAAGCCATCACCTGAGTCGAGATCATAAACAGTATTTTTTTTTTTGCAAACCTAAAGAGTTCTTGCAGACGACATATTAATATTTTACGAGTCCTGTTATGTATTGTGATAAATTTATGCCGAATTATAATTGCGAAACATATCAATACATAGTATTGGATAGAATTATAAGAGGGCCCCACTTATCACAAATCTCTCCAAAGGATTACCATTATTACTTATCCACGTAATTGACAATCAAAAAGTCGACGTAAATATTTGCAATATATATCATTTTTCCATATTTTATATGTTTGGAGATTGAAGGCCTGATTTACTTGCATTGTCATGTCTAGGGGTAATCAAGACATTTTCTTGGTTCTCCTCTTAAATTCATTATGCGTATTGACCATCTTCTTTTGTTTAGCAGACAATAGGGGAGGAAGGACAAGTGGGAGCTTAGAGTAGGATGAGGGAGTTCTGACGGCTTAGTGTTGACAAATTGAGAAGTATAGAAGAAGGTGAAAACCAATACTTCAAATTTCTCTCAACACCTTTCGTGGTTGCCTCTAGTGATTTTGTATTTCTATGGAGACGGAGGTATGCAATTTATTTATTCTTGAGAAAAAAAAAGTTACTTTGCAAGCTAACACTTCTTAAGTCTTACTCCTAGACTACATTTGGGCACTTTCGATTAATTGTTTATTTTTGTCACTTTGTTAGACTCATCATATTTTGATATATTTACTTGTTCTTCTTTGTAGTGTGATGCAAATTTTGCGTTTTGGTGAACTTTTGATGGGAACGAATCCAATGATTATGAATATGGTACTTACTCTAGCCCAATTCCAAAATTATGTGATGAGGCATTTACTTATAATATTCTTCTTTTCTTAAAACTTCCCTTTAGATGCTGTATAACAATTTAGAAAAAAAAACTAAATTAAAATATAGATGATCTAAATGTGTATTTGCATGCCTTGTAATCCAATCCGTATGCTGAAATCATTTTTTTCAAGAAGACAATTTGGAATGGAGGGAGTAAGATTTTGGTGTTATCTGGATGACGCCTTGATGGATATTCTTTTATTTCCCCTGATTGTAACCCAGCGATTATCAACTAGATTGATAGTACTTCTATTTACTAATGGAAAACGTCTGTTTCCACTTTTTGAGGGTATGGATGTATGGTAAAGATGTTTGAAAATAAAAACAATCCTTTAGTGATTTTTGCCTCTTTGGTGTGCGGCAGAGGGGAGGGGTACAATGTGGGAAGATTAAAACAAAAGACTGAATAACTAAGTCGAACTATTAGGTGAGTTCTTAATTTGGAAGAGTTGGTTTAATTACAATATTATGTACATCGACTCTCTTTAACTCTAATTAGGGGTGGACATTTTTTTCGATTTTTTCAGTTAACTGAACCGGTTCAAAACAAAACGAAACCAGCTCGGTATCGGTATAAGTAATCGGTATATACTCGCGGAAGGTATTTTGGAAGTTCAGTACATACCGTACCAAATCGGTATACCGGTTGAATTATGAATACCGGCCTAATCCAAAAAACTTCCTCCATTAATTCTCCAAGAAGCTCAGTCAACAACCACATGTAGAAAGCCAACTAATTTTAGTAAACTCCGTGAAGAGATCAGACAGTGAAGAAGGGTATGAGACGAGGTTTCTAATGGTGGCAAATGAAAGAGGAGGGTGTAAGTTGGTCTTCTTCAGAAGGCTTGACGACGAATTCAATAAAGTTGTTAAATTCTACAAATCTAAAGTGGAAGATGTGATGAAGGAGGCGGCTGTGTTGAATACTCAAATGGAAGGTTTGATTGCTTTTCATATTAAAGTGGATACCTCTATAGAGATAGAGTGACTCTAGTTTCGGATATTGAAGCTTCAGCCGCAGCTGCTAGTACTTCTGGGATCAGAGCAAGCAGTAAGTATTATAGTGTTTTTAATTATATCTTCTTTGTTTGTTTGTTTTCTTAAAAAGTTAAAAAAAAAAAACACAAACACACTAAACAAAATGTATCTAGAAATAACATAACACATTTCTAAACAGAATTTAATTATAAACATATTTTTGCAATAATAAAGAGAGAATGTTTATGGGTCTAACCAGATTTTGGAATAAAAGTCATTTCTTATGAAATTTCGGTACAAAATTGGTTTTTACCAGTACTAAACCGGTCCTAACCAGTCCGGTATACCGGTAATTCGGTACCCATTTTATTCGGTACGGTAAATTATCGATGAACACTCCTAACTTTAATCCTTTAGATTTTGTATTCTTGCGTATTTGTAAGTGTTGTAGTTTGATAAAATCTCCAGGATAATCCAAAAAAATAAAGGAAAAAGAAATTAGTGAATAGATCAAGGTACATATATCCCACCATCTTGGAAAGTTTAGAAACAAAAGCTAATGGTCAACCCCTTTCTATTAGGTGAGTTTTTCATCTGAAAATTTTTGTTGAGTATGTTTATGCCACTCTTTTATAGATTTTCTATTTTTGCATCTAAGACTATAAACGAGCCCAAACCGTTAAGGGTTGGCCCATAATCAACTCGATTTTTTTCCGAACGGCCTTTGTATTCGAATAAAACCAACTCCAAATATGAGAGCCCATTTAGGGCTCGATGCTCATAGTGAATTGAATGTGAGAGTGATGATGCTCGCTCAGTTTCCTCTCCGGATTGCTCGTCTGCTTCCCAGTTTCTCGATCAAGTATTTGATCGAACGTATATCGTTGTTTTCCTTAGTTTGTGAATCTGTGATACGGTTGTGCTATATGGAGAAGTGCAAGGGTCATCTAAGCTTTAATCTCTTGACTTCTCAAGTCATTATTCATGTTTTTAGTCTCTAATCAATACTTTTTATTTAGCAAAAAAAAAAACTTCAATACTTTTTGATATTGGTAACCTATGGACAAAATCGAGGAGAATATTTAAATGACGAGTAAGTGATTCAACTCAATTCCAATATTCAGATGAATATTTATAGTGTAATAGTCCTAACCCCCAAACCATTTTCTCCAATTTTTACATCAAATACCCTAATCTCTCGCATCTGTTTCTGTTCTCTGAAAAATTCTGCCTTGTTTTTTTAATAAATGAAAGTTTTATGTATAGTGATGAATTTTGGACTTCTGGTATGCACAAGGACTTCTGTTATTTCTCTTATGTTCAAGCTTGTATGTAGTGTTCTTCAGCATCCATTCTATTTGCTATGTTGTGTTCCTCTCCTTCTAGTATGATTCTGCCAAAGTGCCAATGAGTAACCTACTTTGAGCCTGCTCGAATTTGTATTCAATCATGAGTAGTTTGTTTGTGAATTCAAGTCGAGCCCCAAACGAATCAGAGTCGAATATGAGCAATGCAAAAAATTATAGCTTCGAATCCAAAACGAATACGAATACTTGAAAATGAAAACGAGCATAATCTGAGCATAGTAGTGTTCGCTCGTATTCGACTCATTTTAACCCCTATTTGCATCTTTCTTATTGCTTAAATTTGCTAAAAACTCCAGGGTAGTTTAACCTCCAAAAGAATAAGGGAAAACGAACCAGGGGAATACATATTGAGGGGATATCATGTATGTAGTGATTCAAATCAACAAAGATTCAGTGTGTGAAGTGTGAACACCCTAGCTTTGTGAGCAAATCACTACCTTTTTTTTGCACAATGGAAGTTTTGGGATAGTTGTTTAGTACGCAGAAGCAATTTATAGGGCAAGAGGTTTGGGTTTTAGATATTCAAGAAATACTAGCTGAAATGCACACCTGCATTATCTTTTTAATCTTATTAAAGAAATAACATGGTTCTTAAAATATTTAAATACAGAACCATAAGGCTTGTAGGATAATAAATTAATCACCTAAATACATCCTTCTCCAAATAGTAGGGTTCAAATAACATTTTCATATTATTAATAAAACATTCTCTGTATAAGGTGAAAAGGAGTCGATGTTTAGCAACACTTCAAGCCCCCTAATATTTTCCTCCTTTCTTTTTCTCTCCACCATCAAAAGTTAAAATTAAAACTAAATTCTAACATTGTACTCCCTCCATCCTTAAATGGAAGTCCTTGACTTCTTCTTTATACATATTAAGGTTTTCCTACGACACACAGACGTTTTCTTTTTGGTTTAAATAAATTACTACATTAAATTATTGACCTTTTTCACTTCGGTGATTGACCTTTCAATTTTTTCAATAAGATCATTAAACTATCAATTTTTTTCTACTTATATCCAATTGAAATGTCTCGTCAGAAATTAATGATATGACCCTCTATACGGCAAATAAAATGCTTGTGTAAAAAAAAATCTACCTGCCTTTTCAATGTTATCAGAAAAAAGAGATAAAAGATAAAAGATAATTTCATCATCCCAACTCCATAGCCGATTGCCGATTAAGCGCAGGCTTTTTCCCCGGACCATCCTCTCCATCCCCATTTGAGACCTTACTTTCTTATTCATTGAACCACTGCCATTTTGTTGTCTTAGCTGGGCGCTTGGCAGATGGCTTCAATTAGGTGGGTTTCTTGAGTTTTGGGGAAATTTCCATGGGCTTAGAAGCAGTGTGTTTGACTGTAAAAGCAGAGGCAATGGGAGAGTTTAGGGTTCCATCATAATCGGAACCAGAATCAGACCATTCACTCGATTTGATTGTGGAGGTGACGGGTACTTTTGAACGAACTATTTTTTCAGAACAAGCTCTTTTTCTTCATCATCAGACTCTTCAGATTCGTCTTCATCTTGTTCAGGGTCCGATTTTTGGGACTTGGATTCTTCATGTCGGTGCTTTTCTTCTTCATCGCTGGAGTCTTCCTCTTGTTCTTCTTATTCATCATCAAATGAAGTAATAGCAGGAAGATCATCAATTTGAGGGTATCACTTAGGTGTCATTGTCGCTTGTGGTTCTTAAGAGGAGATGGGGATCGGGAGAGACATAGTAGGGTTTTAGCGTTGTTATTAGAAAAAAAAAAGATATATATATATATATATATATATATATTTTTTTTCTCATAACATTGAAATGCCAGGTAGATTTTTTTTTTACACAAACATTTTATTTGCCATGTATAGCGGGTTGATGTGGCATTTCAATTAGATATAAATGGAAAAAATTGAAAGGTCAATTACCAAAATAGAAAAAGGTCAATAATTTAGGATAATAATTTATATTTAAGTCTTTTTTTTTCAATATTTTTCCCTAATAACAAGTCATAGTCGTAATTTAATACTGGATAAAGTTAAAAACTCGTAGAAAAATTATTGTCTAAAATGCATCCTAGTCACACCTTATAAAGCATAAAAAAGTCAAAAGGTTAGATAGAACTTTCATTTTGTACGTTGGAGTAATAAATAGATGCCTCATTGTATGAGATTGTAGAAGCTTCAGCCTTCTTTAGTCTAAATTGGAAATTTTCACAATAGAAGTATGTCTTCAATGCGTAACTTTTTTCTGTACCAAGCCTTGTGAAAAATAAGACTTTATTAAATTTTACGCTGGTTTTAGTTTGTTGACCATTGAAACAAAACTAAAGTAATATATCTTTTCGTGCTAGTAAGATTATTTTGCAGAAAAACAAAGAGAATTAGTGCTCCCGGTATAATTTAGACTTACAAGACTAGGAAAAGTGATGGAGCATAGTATCAGACAGTTAAATTTTGAGGAGCTAGTACAATGGCGGACAGAGGTTGGGGTAAGGGGGTCACCTGGTCCCCCCTTGATTTTTGGATTTGTTTTGTTAACATGGGGATATATGTGTTGGGGGGGGGGGAACATATTGTGCCCACCCTTTAAAAAAAATTATACTCCATCACTTCCACAAAAAGGTTTGTAAAAAAATTATTGTTTAAAAAAATGTACTATTTTATTGATTGTCAGTAGTATAAAATGGCACAAAATACGTTGTTAACATTTGTAGATATTTTACAAATGACTCTTTGTGAAAGGGAAAGAACAAAAACAAAAACACATCAAAAACGTAAAATAGCAAACCAATGGAATTAATAGGTTTAAGTATTACTTTCGGATATTTTTAGATAAAGCAGGGGTTAGGATTAAAGCACCCCCCCCCCCCCTCCTTTCTGTAAATATTTCTTAAAAATTCAACTTAAAATTATAATCTGGTTGATACCCCTTTACCTTGAAGACTGCCTGCAGATTTCTGAGGCAAGGTTATGGAGCGTGCAAGTCCTCAAAAACCTGGGAGTAGACCCTATGTCCATGGAGGGACCAAAATAGCTCAGTGGGAACTTTTAGAGTTCTCTTTTTCTACTTCTTATAGTCTGAGCTTACAGAGAGTTGGAGCCTTCTTGGAAGTTACCATGGAGGGACCAAAATAGCTGAACTTTTGAACTTGCCATTCTGGAATTCTACTAAAGTTAGGCTCCTTTCTGTAGTCATGGTAATATCTTATTGCATGTTGATATAACCACAGAAGAATGTTGTTTGCTTTTTTTGCATTTGTTTGAAAAGGTAAATGTCCTTTTTGTCATGCTAGGTTCTTGAAATTTAATTACCTTTGGTCTTTAGAAAGTGATTCCACTCTTCTCCACTTCAATTGTCGGATTTTATATATTTTATTATGAACTTGCATGTTACTGCTATCAAAAATGAACAAAAGCACTTTGATGGGAACTGCTTTTTGAGTTTATGCTTTGTGTGTAGGCAAACTGAATGGTGCAGATTGTAGTGATGACATTTCAACATGCATCACTTTGAGGATCTGCCTCCTTGTATAACATGGCTAGCAAGATCTCACCATTGAGTGGGACCACTATATATAATTCTGTTATTCAACATCATTAAGAAAAAAAATTACCGAATCCTTCCATATCTGTCATGAATCATGCTAAAGTGTTTCCATAGAGAATTACTCTTTCAGTATAAATTTAATCTTTTGTCTTTGCTGTTAACTTGGGGGAGGAGGAAGGGCTTCTTTGTCAATTAAAGGCTGGTTGGCTAACTTTGTACCCTTGCAGGGCCATAGGTGAGGGAGGTCCATTCTGGCAGAGATCAAGCTGTTTTACAAATTTTTGGAAGACATGATTTTGTAAGGATTTGATTCCAGCACTCTGCATTTTACTATGATAGTAATGTTATATTATAGCAAGCACTTTTTTTCCACGTTGATACCTGGGTTGCATTATTATTCCTCTGGTTGAAGATTCTTTTACTTCTGCAGATAACTGCAAAAGGAGGAATAATTCTTTTTCATCACATAGGCTTACATTTTATTGGTTTTGTTGGTTTTGTGCATGAATGGTGGTGCTATAAAGAGGATTTAGCAATTAATTTCATATTTTTCAGTTGTTAGGTTATAGTAAACAAATTTCAACTGTTTCTTCTTTAAACAAGTTTACTCAAAGGTACTGGGTGGTCTAGCTTTAAAAAAATAGCGCGAAAGTGCATAGTGATGTATAAAAATTCATTACTGTACATTTATATCTACAAAACCACAAACTCCAGCCATGGAAATGATTTCTATTTTTCAGCATTGCTCTCTTGTATGTAATGACGTGTTAGAGATGCTAGAATAGTTTTCTTTCTTCTTTTTGTCTTCAGCTGAAAGAGTGGCATACATGATCCATGAGAACCGCCCCTTATTGGTAATCTCCTCATATCCACTCTGCTTCTTCCAACCTCGGCTTGAACCCTTCTCTAGAAGAAATAGCCTAGGATTTTTCATTTAAATTTTACTTCCTCCGTTCCAAAATATAAGATCATTATTGACTTTTTAAAGTCGACTCAAGGCATTTTCTAACTCAAATTGACATGGATTCCTTTAGTTTTAATCAATATAATGATGAATTTTATAAACTATCTAAAAGTATTACTCAGTGTGAGATTTATTATTTCATAATTTATAATGAATCATCTCAATTTAGAATTTAAAAATGTTTCAAAGTGACTTTCAAAAGTTAATAATGATCTTATAATTTGGAATGGAGGGAATATTTTAGTTTGTTGACTGCCTGAGAGGCTAAGATTGTTTTTGAGCAAACTATTGGGATCCTAGAATAAGGAGCATAGATACTTAATGGGAACTGATTTTTCCACATGTTTGTTTGATATTTTCACATAGTCCTCTCTCACATGAGCATACTATGGGTCCCACTTTCATGTAAAAAGGAACCATGTGAAAATATCAAAAATACATGTGGAAATAGTGTAATGGGTACCATCTAATTTTAAGGTTCAAGCCCACTTGGCCAAAACAGACATACAACCTGCTCCCTGAAGTAGTGAAACGTTTGCCGCTATTTGAAGCCTTGCATTGTTTTGAATCTTTGTGTCCATGAAATCTGCTGCTAGTAGGTCCACAAGTGCCATGTATATCAAAATCCCAGCAGAAGCAGAATTGAATATCCCTTGAACAATTAGAGCAGTGGGGGTATTTTCACTGTAAACACTCGATATTCCTATACCAATAGCAATCCCTAAGGGGGTGGTGAGGGAGAAAAATACCGCCATAAATATCGTGTGTAGAGATTTGAATTTTGCCTGCATATGAAGTGAAAAGGAAAAGGTTGAAGAAGACATTATAGATTTGAATTTTGTCTGTCATAAGACTTTCTGTTCATTAGAAATAGAAAATACACGAGGCTCTAGTATGTTGCATATTTATTTAACTATAGAGTAATGGAATAAATGTTTTGCTTTTACTTATTATACATGATAGTGCACCCTATTAAAGCGAAAAGTTATACAGCCCTGCCACCCATAAAGGTTATCATCAATGTAAATTTTGAATTGCAACGTCGTTAGAAATTCCAGGATAAAATTTTATTTGTGCTCTTACAGAAACTGTAGCTCGATTTTAATGTTTTCTATTCGTTGAGTTACAATTTCATCAGAATAATTGACAATAGTCACTTTTGTCTTTTTTCTTTTTCTTTTTCTTTTTTCTCTTTTCAGGGTGAGTAAAAACATCGATGCTATCAAGCTAAGATTCTAGATAGAATTGAAGAGGTGGTGATACCTGTGAGATGCATCCACCAAGTCCCAATCCCTCAAAAAATTGATGGAAAGACAAGGCTGCCAGTAGAGTCTTTATTGTGTCTGGACTTTCCGAAGCTCCCAAGGTGATTCCAATGATTATTGAATGGACAATTATTCCCAACTCCAGAACCTATCAACAATGCCATTGTAAGTTTGGCCTTATGCAGTTATGCTACGTGCTTTCTAAAAATTACCACACAAAAAAGAAGAATAATAAAAAATCATAATTAGCTTTCTTGTGATATGATGTGCTGCCTTATAAGCTCTGGTAATCTAGTTTGTTGATCTTGAGAAGAGATGGCAGAGCCATGAGCATGATCATGTGTGGCATGAGTATGAATGCGTGCATGACCCCCATGTTCATCACGATCAACATTCTCTTCATCAACAATCGCTCGCTTATCCTTGTTAAAGTTTACCCTTTTATAGAAACCAGATGCCAATGAGTCTACCATCAGCGTCCCAATCGCTGACATCATTGCTATAAACCCCGTAAATGGGAACTTTCTCCGCGGATTCTCCTCGAGGCATGGCGATGTCAGTGTGTGAAACGCGTCTGGTAGTATGTGAACAAATCCAGTTGCCAGAATCACGCCTGCTGCAAAGGCCTTGATCATTAAGAATATATCATTCTCTGGGTTAAGGGCTTCGATTTTCTTCCCCAGATGTGGCAGGCTCACCCCAATTCCCCCGGCCACCAGAATTGAAGCAATGGTAATTAGTTTAAATTTAAGCGACTCGCTTCTGTTATGCTCTTGCCCTGCTTCATCCTCACAGCTGGACTCCCCCGAGACTATTGCAGGAAGCAGAAGAAAGAAAAAGGTATATTGTTTTTGTATAATTATTTGACAAAACTTGATGGTAAACCATGGTGAAAGAGGCTTATTGTTGGGTTCTTGAGGAGGAATTGGCTGTGTTTTATATACTGTGTACTGGTGATGATGGCTGTTCAGAACATATGGGCGGCCATTTAACAAGAGAACCCCATGCAGGCAGGCAGGCAGAGGCAGAGCACACAAAGTGAACGAGTGAGGAGGCACAAGATGTAGTGTTTTACTATTTATACATTACCTATGCTAGTGCAATTCATGTAACATGTATGTCACATACTAATCTTAATTTCTTTTCTTTTTGAATATTTATCTACCACTTTATTTCTCTTTACTTCATTCTGATATGCCATGTGTGTTACAGATGATGACATGGTATGAGCGTTGTGTTGTATTAACTATTACGTAATTCGTTTTATTGATGTTACATGTAAGATGTGTTATATGGGGAAAAAAATAAATTTGTAGGATGAGAAGTGAGATTGGATAATTAAGTTATGAAATTTAGATATAAAAGAAGCAACCTGAGGCTGACATATGTTTTGGATGGTCTAATCAATGCTCATAAAGATGAGTTGATTTGTTGGTGTGAGTGTCAAGTGTTGGCATAATGTCGTCATTTGATCCCTTAAACAACGGAATTTAGGGGTGTTTGTTTAGAGCTGAATGACTGAGGGTAGAGTGTTGGCGTTTGTTTTGAATAAAAATAGTAAGAATGATTTTGAATAAAAATAGTCAGAATGGATGAATCGGTTAGATTTTCGGACTGAATGATTAAGTGTAATTTTTTTTGTTGAATGAAATATTTTATATTTAATATTTTTTTACAATATTAAGTAATCTGTTATTTAGATGTTTCAGACATGTCAGTTATCAAATAATTTTTTTCATTCAAAATTCTGCTTCATACCGTTCATTCAGATTACTTAAACATTGAGAACAATTTCATTCAATAACATGAGGAGGTGTTTGATAAAATTGAATGACCGAATCTGACCAAAAATCTAAATTCAAAACAAACACACGGAATGACTGATCGATTCAGTCATTAAGTTCTAAACAAACACTCCTGACTCGGTATTTATGTAACTAAAGCTTATGATTCGCACAGTAAACCTCATAATGTCGTTATTATGTCCTAACCATCTCCTTTCTCATTCACTTACCCACAAAAGTAAAATTTGCTTCTCTTTTCCAACAAAGTGTCAATGCTTTTTTTTAAAACAAAATTAGTGGAAAAAATTACCAACCATGATTAATGGCCATCAGCTGGAGGAAATATTTCTGGGGCGATTTTTTTAAGCAAACAGTCCAATTGACTGTTAAGTTATTTAATAAGGGGATTGATATTTACACTAGTAAGTAAAAGTAATAGTTTATAATATTTTAATGTCTTATTTCACGTGAAAATTATATCTTGAGTCCTACAATCATGTGAGAGCCAAGTTATGAAAAATATTAAATTTTATTTGTGAAAATGTCAATTCTTAAAATTGAATTTGTTATAAATTTTGAAAAAAATTAAAATGATAAAAAAAAATCTTTTCAAATATATATTAGATTTCAAATTAGTGAGTGCCAATGGTGAAATCAGTTGGGGAACACAACACTCAACAACTACCCTAAAAATATACTCCCTCCGTCCCAAATTATCTGCTTTTTTAGAGTTTCACACGCATACCAATATGTGTAATAAAAATACTAAAATACCCTTATGTGCTGACTTTTTTGTTTTATGTGCATGAATCCTTATTGGTGGGAATATGAAACGATGCTTTAAAAAGAGGAGAGGCATGAATGAGAGTAATGACTATCATTAATTAGGGTAAAGGGGCAAACTTGAAAAACAAAAGGAAAAAATGCATTGAAATTTTGAAAAATTAGATAGTGGGACGAATTTTTTTTGCTAAAACAGCAGATAATTTGAAACGGAGGGAGTAGTGAAGCTTTTTACTTTTCTATTTTACCTTATAAAAATAGGAGTTCTTACTTCTTAAACTGAATAACTTTCATTTTCTCCCTCCTCACTCCTTTATTAATTTCTATTTTCTCTTCATTCATTTTACATACGTAATGTGTGCCCAGAATACTAGTAAAAAATAGAATAGGCATGTTTGAGTAAGACTGTAAAATAAGTAAACAGTTCGGGTTCGATTCGTATTTGTTTAATTAAAAGTTCGATTTGAACTCGACTCGAAATATAAATGAGTCAAATATGAGCAAATTTTAAAATTCGATAAATTACTCGAACCTCCTCAAATTGTAATTTTCTATTAATACTTGGATCGTATTCGTTCAAAAAGTTCAAACTGCTCGGGTTCAATTCGAAATCTTACTCGACTCGGTAACTAAATGAGTCTCAATTAAACTTTATTTTATACCCGATAAATTTTGTGAACTAAATCTGAACAACTCAATACTCGACTCGACTCGACTTAATTCATTTACACCCTTAATTTGAGCAATTCTTCAACTATGAGGTGAGAGACACACTGGCCGGTTGGAACCCCCCGATCGTTGTAGACTTATTGTATCCTACATGGATTTAGTGTACTAGAGTTTGAATTCTCCCCCCTCTCCCCTCTCCCCTCTCCCTTCTCATTTCAACTTTACAGCCTCCTTCTTTCCTTATTTTATTTTCATTTGTAATTTTATTTTAGTTTGATTTTATTGTAATTTTAAATGAAAAAAATTGATCATTATTAAGAAATTATATGCACTTGTATTATAAAATTTTATGAACTTGTAATTTCTTACCATAGTGTGAGTTTAAAAAATAAATACATAAATAATCAGCCTTTTATTTGTCTTATCCTGTAATTAATTTACTCTTTTATTAGCATTCATATTTCCTATTGATTATTACACTATACAATTAACAACTAACAAATACTGATAGTGTTAGGGTGTGAGTTACTTTTTACTAAGTAACAAATACTCAATTATAAATATTATTATTGACTTTTAAAAATAACTGTATAATATTTTCAAATTTAAAATTAATATATTTTATTTAAAATTATAAAATAATAAATTTTATAATTAGTATTTAATATTTGATCCTCAATACTTATTGTATACTTTATACGCCACTCGCGGAGGATTCTCGAGTTTTGGTCACCGTATCAATGTGCTACAATTCATTCGAATTGCGCTACAATTCATTCGAATTGCGTATAGTTGTTGTATATGCAATGTACTATTGAAATATCATACATTTTTCCATTTTCTAAGGGGGGAAAAAATAAAAAATAAAATGAGATAGTTTACGGTTGTCAATTGGGCCGGTCAAGCCCAAAGTTCGATCATTTGATCTGTTAAAAATTCGTTCGAATTTAATTTGAGAGTGAATCAAGTTGAGTTTGAACAAAAAATTCAAATCCAAAATAAAATTCGAGTCGAATTTAGTCAATTGATCGTTCAACCCATTATAAACCTGATCGGATTGTAATGTTAAAAACATATAAATATATAGACTATTTATATTAATTATTATATATTTACACACTCAATTTGTATAGATAGTCTTTAATTAAAATTTAAGTTCTATGTTTTATTTAAACTTTTTCACTTTTTAAATGTTGAGAACTTATATTTTCACAAGTGAAATTAATATTTCTACAAGGTTTCCCTCACATTCACGCGAGTGAAAAATTGCGAAAATATCAATTATTCCTTGTGAAAGTACTAATTCCCTAAATATTTATTATTTTAACTAATTTAAATAATCTAGAGTTGTATTATTACCATGATTAGTTGTATATTTTAAGTTCAAATCCTTTATTTATTGATAATATTTGTTCTTATGAATTGTAAATTTTTTAATACTTTTATCAATAGTTTTTCAAAATGAACTAATGTCATTTTAATAATGAGTTATATTAGTTTTTTATCATTCATATTTAGTTTATTAATTTTGATTCTGTTTTGTTTGGGCTTGTCCAAAAATAGGCCCGAATGGGTTAAACCCGAGTCCGAACTCAAGCATATTTGAATGATAATATATGTAAAAATAAATAAAAAATATTTTAGTCTAAAACTCTAATGAAACTCAAAGAGGTGCTTTGAGTTTGGGGTCGAGGCTTATAGAGAGAGAGATGATATATAGATTATAGACAGATTAAACGGTCACTCTCACAGTCTCATTAGTGTCTGCAGCTGCAGATCAATCTCAGATCTCGGATTCACCGAGGTACATTTCTTCCTCAATTTCAGCCATATATATATAAATGTATGTATATATGTATTTATGTATATTTTGTTAGGATATTGCCTCTATAAGTTTTTGATTTGGGTTCGCCATTGCTTCCCGGATTGAATTATGACACAATTGAAATTTATTCGGGGATGATTAATGAATGTATATACTCCATATGTGTAAGTAGACAACTAAATTTGTTAAATTTATTTACTGCATAATAGACTCTCAAATCCATGCGTCAAGGTTCAAATTCAAGTCTCAAAAACTGATTGTTAACACTCTGCTCTTTTCTGCAAAATTGCTGAAAACATTTGCAATTATAGCATTTTGAGAATTGTTTAATTAAGGAAGACTTGCCCAAAGTAGCATTATACTGTGCTCTTAATCTACCTGAGAAATCTCGACGACAAATACACATAGTTACACAATTTTTCAAGGTTCATTAATAATCGTAAATCATAATACAAAAAATTCAGACCATGGTGCTCTTATGATTTTCTTCATTTATATTGTAAGTCTAAAGATTGTGTTTTGGTATCCTAAAATTGCAGCTTTTTCTTTGTACAGAAAGCTTTACCTAGGTAGAGAAAAAATAAACCTTGGATGGATTCATCAACAGTATTATTCAACCAGCTCAAGGTTTGAGCGTTGTCATCTCATTCCGTATTTATTTAGTTACTTGAGCTGTTTTTCTCATTTCAAGGGCATGACAATCATTTATATTTTACACTGCCAACTTAATATTTTTATTTGCTGTTAACCTTGTAACAGTCAGCAGAACCATTTTTCTTATTAGCTGGTCCTAATGTGATCGAATCAGAGGAGCACATTTTACGTATGGCCAAGCACATTAAGGCTATCACGTCAAAGTATGTTGTCTCTCATTTATGATACGCTAATACATGTGTACTAAGAACCATGTTTGAGTATGTTTATTAGATAAGTGAAGTTTATTTAGATATAAGAGAGAGTACAAAAAGGGAGGACAATGAGTCCTCAAAAGAAATAAAAGTAGGAAAATAAAGAAAAGCTAATGAAGCACTACCTGACAATCTCAATGAAGCATGAAAATTTGAAGTAGCAACTCCTATAAAAGAATAAAAGTTTCAGTAGCCAAAGCCCAAAGCCTCAAGCAAAGCAAGAAATGATACCATGAGTTTGTTTCCCCTTAGTCCTTACGGAAGATGCCGTATGTAGCATGTTTCTGTCTATGATATGATGTAATTTATACGGTTGTTCTTTCTTCTTTATTTTTTTCTGCTTATTTATATTAAAAAAAGTGTTTAAATCTTTGATGTCAATTTACTTTTGCAAGTGTTTTTTTTAATTTTATTTTTCTTATAATTAATTTAGATATGATTGAGATTTCACTTGTGCACTTCTAGACTTGGGCTGCCATTGGTTTTCAAGTCCAGCTTTGACAAAGCTAATAGAACATCCTCTAAGTCGTTCCGCGGTCCTGGGTTAGCTGAAGGCTTGAAGGTATTATCCATACTTCTTTGTTCTCAGGCATTCTTTCTATGAAAAGTAGCTACATACTCTCGTTTCCTTTGATCGACAACATCTTCCAAATAGTTGTGTTCCACCTGCACCTTTTTTTTTTTGTTTAGATTCTCTTACGTTTTGTGATTTGTTTGAATTCACTAGGGAGTTTGGATATCCCATAAACATGAACGGCTCTGCTGATTTCTACCAAGATCTTGAGTGATACTCCTAGGATAAAATTGGTGGCATCTGAATGATGATGTCGAATATTTTTAAATAATTATTCTCCCT
Source organism: Panax notoginseng (assembly GCA_016801055.1). Classification (NCBI taxonomy): domain Eukaryota; kingdom Viridiplantae; phylum Streptophyta; class Magnoliopsida; order Apiales; family Araliaceae; genus Panax; species Panax notoginseng. Next base: position 14,971,390 of record CM029018.1, read on the forward strand.
AGAACCAAAAAATAGTAATGTTCATTGACCCCTCAATGGTTGCAGATTCTTGAAAAGGTGAAAGTAGCATATGACCTACCAATTGTGACTGATGTACATGAAGCTAACCAGGCAAGCTTAATCTTTCCTCCTAACTTTGACAAATCCCAAATTTCAATTATGTTGTTTCTTTATAAGTTTCAATATGTCATTCATCAACACTAATAGAACTCTTCTGTTTTCCTATCTTTGTGCTTTTTAATTTTAAAATGGTGCAGTTGCTATTGAGGGTCTGTGACTGGCTATTTGGAATTTGTTCTTAGCATCAATAATGCCCCTCTTGTCACCTGTTGCTATTTCTTTGTGTTCGTTGAAAAAAATAAAAATAAAACAAAAAAGTAAAAAAAAATCCCCTCAATAGATCATAAAAGGTTCACCCTTCCTTCACATGCACATTTGGTGACCTAGATAAGACACCAGTTGATTTTAATGCATGATAAAATTCCTGTATATGGATGATAAGTTGATACAAACTTTTTTCACTTTACCTGTTTGTGAGGATGGTATTAATCCCAAATCCCACTATTTGGAGTTCAAGCAATTAGGACAAATGAGTGACTTCATATGGTCATTTTTGTTAGGAATTATAGAAATGTAATGTATCTAATATCATGATGTACTCCCTCTCTCCCTCCTATTTTAGTTGTCCCTTTTTTTGACATGCCAAAAACACATGTACATATTTATATGTTATTGCTTCAACTATAATAAAACGTATAAACAAAATTAATACATATATTTCAATATGTTGTTAGATCCGTGCCACACACACTAAAAGACGCCAACTACGAGGGATGGAGAGAAAGTGCTTGTTATTATATCAAAACTGTTGTTGCACTCAATTGACAACCTTGTTATTCTCTAATTGTTGGGGAGAACACGTTGGCCCAGCATTATTATCTGAAACTTTCTGGCCCTTTCCCTTCCATTCTGCATGTTTTTTCTTATAAGTATAATACATTATTAAGATGCAATGTTGATGGAAGTGTCCCTATAGAGCTGGTGTTCAACATTGCATAACTGTATTTAGCATTTCATTTTTCAGTGTGATGCAGTTGGCCGGGTAGCAGATATAATCCAGATTCCAGCTTTTCTGTGCCGGCAGGTTAGATAATGAATCTTAAGTGTTTCCACTTATCCAATGCTATCATTAGCTAGAGGTTGCATTATTCAGGGCATGAGGTTGTGTTAATTGTAGATTTTAATATGTGGAGGTTGAACTAATGTGTTTTATTGCCTATTGGAATAATAGACAGATCTCTTAGTTGCAGCTGCGCAGACCGGAAAGATTATAAACATCAAGAAAGGCCAATTTTGTGCTCCTTCTGTAAGTGAATTCTGTTTTCCCCCTTCACTAGTCATTTGAAATCTTTATAGACATGATTACCGGCTTTAAGCCTTTAACTGGATGTCTGATTGGGTTCCATTTGTCATATTGATGATCAACTTTATTTACAGGTGATGGCAAAATCTGCTGAAAAGGTTAGGCTATCTGGAAATCAAAATGTTATGGTTTGTGAGCGAGGAACTATGTTCGGCTATAGTAAGTCATCTAAATTTGCCATCTTCTCCTTTATGCCTCAGTTTAGTGAATAGTTTGATTTGGTGGCTATTTATCTTATTAAAAGCCTCTTAGGATCAGTGCCAGATTTAAAACCTTAACATATCAAAGATTCAAAACGAGTCAGATTTTTCTATCTTTTGAAGGAAGAGAGAAGGGGTGGGGGGTTTCTGCAGGCAAGATCATAAGTTGCAGGATGTTACTCATCAGATTATAGCTTTTTTAAGCGTCTGCTTATTACTCGTACTGGCTATCTGATCAAAGCTATCTAAAATTCAAAATTTGAATTTGAGTTCGATAACTGAAAGTTGATGTAGGACAAGATGGATGAAGGAACACAAATAAAAATAAAAAGGAGAATAATAAGTTTAAAATCCATAAGCACAGGGCTGGAAATCAAAAGTATCAGTTTTATCTATTGTAATAATGGGTTACATCAACTTATATAGGATAATAAGAAAACCCTAAACTTAACGACCAAGTTGGAGAATTAAATAGTATTTGTTAATTATCACCTTAAAAGAGAAATATATTGATGACGCATGATTAAATAATTACTAATATAAGTAAATATATATCCTAATATTATCTACTAAATAACCTAATTACATTTAATTTATTGATAAACAGTAATATAAAATAATTAACTAATAATATTTTAGTTCTCCTATTTCCATCCTCATCAAAGTCTCAAACTAGTAACTTTTTACTAAACTTCCATGAAATTGAGCTCTCATAAGTAACTAAAGTCTGATATAAAGCTAAAGGTTTACAATATACTAATGTTCTAATTGAAATTCTGTATGTGTGAACACCTAGAAGGGGGATGAATAGGTATGTGCATGTGTCAATTTTTTCTTGCACAGGTGTAATCCAGACAAATAAGTTAGCTGTCTACTTTGAGCTGTCTGCTTTGAATTATTGTTGTATTACTTCAGAATAAAATTACTTACGCATGCACCATGCAGTGATGATTCCTAATGCAAGAAATAAATAATAATCACAATAAGATAAGCAGAATATGCAAAGTAAATTCCAAACACACAAGCACACCGATATTTATACTTGGTTCGGCCCCTTAGTTATCCAAGGTCAGGTATCAATTGATACCCAGCAGGTTTCATTTAATATTAATAAATCAATTATAATATATCAACTCCTTATACAATAGAATTCAGAAAACTTCCTGAGCACAAAGCTCTCTTAAGGAAACCTCCTCCCTTAAATACCTCTGCTCACTTGAGTACCATTACTCCCTTGGACACCTCTGCCCTCTTGAACTCTCGTTATACAATATTAAGAGAAATCCTTGCTTCACTCCGAAGCCCCCCTTTTACAAGATATGAAATTAGAGATGAAAATGGATTACAACTGAACACTATGATTTCAGCAATTATAAGGGACTTATAATTTTGCTAGAAAGATTGTAACTTAGTAAAGTTTTGTTCAATATGTATATATCAATTGTGGGTTACTTAATAAAATTCCAAGTAATATATATATATATATATATATATATATATATATATATATATATATAACCAAAAGTCCAACGAATACCTTTTTGAAAAACCAAGGGCCTGTTCGGGAATAATTTATTTTAAAATGACTTTTAAGTTAAAATATAAGTTCTGACTTATAAGTAAAAGCGTTCGACATCAATTTGACTTATAAGTCAGAAATTAAGTTAAAACAAATTATGAAGGTGTTCAGCTCATAATGACTTATAAGTTAAAATAAATGTAAAAATTGGGCAAAATAAGCATTACATTTGGTCATACTAACTTATTTTTAAATGACTTATAAGTCATTTTTAAATAAGTCACAAATAGTTTTTTTTTATACTTAAAACTCAACTTATAAGTCAAAAAATAAGTGGTTGTAAAACACCTTAATAGTGAAAAACAACTTATAAACAAACCAACTTATAAGTTGTTGCCGAACAGGGTCTAACAAAGTTTGTTTAAAAGAATTAGGAAGATTTTGAAATATAATAAACTTTTGTCTTCAATGGACCAACTCAATAACAAATTATACATAACAAAATAAGTCTGTGAGGAACAATTTTTATAAGAATCTTTGTAAGACTAGCAGACCAAGTCTTTAAACTCATATCATAACCTCATTGGATTGGATAGACCAAGTCTTTTAGACTACTGAGATAACATTACTTTCCCAATAGGATTCTTATTATAAGGAATAAAAATATGGAAGGATAAAAACTTAAAACTCAACCAATTTCTTTTTGAAAGACCCCGACAATAAGTTGTTTTAAAACAAATTTCTTTTGAATTCAATATGTTAAAAAAAACTTTCCTAATTGTTTACAAGAATAATAAATAACTTTCAAAACAGATTTTACCAAGTGAAGATTTTAACAAAATCTGTTTATTAATATTAATTATAATACGTCTTGATTCTAGGAAAAATGCTAAAAACCTTACATTTATTTCCTAGACCCAATCAATCTTTGATCTTCATAATTCACTGCACTTGAGCAATATTCTAGCAGCTTTATATCAACAATTCTTGAGAATTTTCCAGCCCAATCTATAAATCTGTAACAACATATAAGATATTACAAAAGCCCAAGTTGTCGTCATTAAAACCAAAAGCATATAAACCAACACTAATATGCCATCTTTAGAGTTTCAATTGATGCATCATTGATATATTTCTCTTTCACTTTATTAAGGTAATGCTTGTGCACTCTTATGTAGATGATTTAATCGTTGATCCACGAAACTTGGAATGGATGAGGGAAGCTAATTGTCCAATCGTAAGTATATTACAAATTATCTGCTTCATAAAGTGTAATACTTTTATATGAAACACACCCTTGGGTTAGTACTGTCATTTTCTGCTTAAGATTGCATCCTATTTTTTGATGGTCTTAATCATTTAATTGAAGTACTCTTATTCAGGTAGCTGATATCACACATTCATTACAACAACCTGCTGGGAAAAAGGTGTGAATCATCTTCTGACTCATGTGTAACAATTAGATCATTGAATTGAGAAGCGTCTTTAATAGAGTATATTGGATTAAGCAAGGCTCTTCATTCTAATTTTTCAGAAGCTGTAGATGATAAAGTCTCTACAAAAATTTGACAAGAATGAAGCAAATGAGTTCTCTTTCATAATTCTTGAAGCATCACATCAATTGTTTTAAATTGTTTGAGTGAGATGCAGATTTGAGTGCACTGGTGGTTGGGTGGCATGAAGGCTTAGAATATAAAGAATTGTATCATTTGAATAGTGTCTCTTTTTGCTACAAATTCAGGCTATGTTTTTGGCAAGGACTATTTTTAAGGGATTATAATCCCATGGACTATAGTCCTCGAACTAATAATCCTATCACTATTTTATCCTCTAATAAAATAGTCATATGTTTGTTTAGAGAGGGATTATGTGTGGGATAGCTAAATAAAGGTATTTTTGTCGTAAGTTTTTTTTAGTTGGGTCATTTAACTGAAGGATTATATAATACATAGGAGGAGGGGGAATTATATAGTCCCCCATTTTGGGGGATTATAATATTCTAGGACTAATATTGTACAAATTTAGAAATAAACATGGTAAAATTTTAAAGGACTAAATAGTCCTATTCCCTTCTTAGTCCTTGCAAACAAACATAGCCTTGGTTCCTTGAGTTAGATATAGTACTGTAAATCAAATTTGTTTGTTGTCTTGTCGATATTACTTGGTTATATTTCTTTTCGAGTTTTCTTTATCATACAAATGAGTGACAGCTTTGCTTTCTCAATATAGTTAGAAGGTGGTGGTGTTGCCAGTGGAGGTCTTCGTGAATTAATACCTTGCATTGCGAGGACAGCAGTTGCCGTTGGAGTGGATGGAATCTTTATGGAGGTACAGGATCAGAATCTATTCTCGTTAATATTTTTGTCTCTCTCTAATACTCAAAATCTGCTTATAGACGAATAAATAGGAAGTGATGATATGAGATTCTCATTACTGAGAAATGGAAGTCGTCTTAGTATCCACTAATGAAGGATAAAAAGATCTTGAGCTAATGACAAAACTGTCCCCCCAAGTTTGGAGCTAATGACCCTTAAGGTTTGGGAATAGTCAATCAATTCGTATTTAAAAATAATTATTATGTTCCTTTTTGCCATTCCGGCCAATTAAATCGCCGGAGATAGACACATGTCAACAAATTAGCTAATTTTTACGAATTTAATACTGATGCATACATACGCATATATATAATCGCATATGCAAAACGCATACATATTCATATACATATGGCTATTTGAAAAGGGGAAATGGATTTTAAATGATTGAAAAAGAAATTCTAATCTCTAATATAGAGAAATTAAATTCCCAAACCCTCTACACAAAATCCACTCTAACTACAAATTCACACCCAAAATTCAAAAACACAAAACTCATCTCAAATATTGAAAAACAAAATCTAACCCACAAACCCAATTCAGAATTTTTTGTAGGAAAACAGAAACACCCAATTGCATACATATACATATATACAAAGAAAAAAACACAATCTTTAGAACTACTTATCAAAAAAAGATACTAACCTGTTTGCCAAGAATAAGAAGCCCAGGTTTTTCAGCATCAACAAGAACTTTACGAATCTTCGCAACGTAAGTGGGTACAAAGTCGCCAGAGCATCCACATGAATCGCCCGGTTGGCGCCCATGGCGAGACCAGTCCGGAGAGTATCAACACACTGGGTGGGACCTAAACTGACAGCGACCACCTCCGACGCCAAACTAGATTCTTTGATCCGAAGTGCTTCTTCCAAAGCAATTTCAGAAAATGGGTTCATAGACATCTCATGTATACGTTTTGCATACGACTTTATGTATATGAATATGTATACGTTTTGCATATGCCTATATAATACAATATACATATGCATCCGTATTAAATTCGTAGAAATTAGCTAATTTGTTGACACGTGTCTATCTCCGGCAATTTATTTGGCCAAAATGGCCAAAAGTAACATAATTGTTGTTTTTAAATACTTAGAGGTATTGATTGACGATTCCCAAACTTTGAGGGTCAAATTGATTTTCTTCCAAACTTGGGGGGACAGTATTGTCATTAGCCCAAAGATCTTTCTGAACTTTTGGAGATTTTCGAACTTGTAGTTTGACTCTGCGAATTTAGAGTTTGGCCAACTCTCCTTTCTTTATTCTGCAATTGGATTCCCCTAGGTATATTTGCTTTTGTTAGTAGCAGGAAATATGTCTTTCTCTGAAGTTACTTAAGTACAGAAAGCCAAGCTTGAGATGCCCTTGTGGCCTTGTCTTTAGTTTCCTTGTGATTCAATTATTCTGTGCTTTCTTTTGTCAATTCCTTCTATCTAAAAACTGATTATTTTGAAAATATCTTACATATTTGTTAAAGGTCCTGCTACTTATGCTGCAATGCATCTGATTTGAATTCTTCAAGTTACAGTATATAAGCTTTGTGGTTCTTCAAAACCTGGCTCACTGTGTTTCAATCAGTTTATTATTTTGTTCTATCTACTTATGCAGTTTTGGACTTCTAAAAACATTTTTCTGGGTCATTTAGGTTCATGATGATCCTCTAAATGCTCCAGTTGATGGTCCAACACAGTGGGTAAGTTTCTTGACACTGCAGGTAGCTGGTAGATTATCTTATTGTGGACTAACAGATTTTTTGACTTCTGTGGACACAGCCTCTACGCCATTTGGAGGAACTGCTAGAAGAGCTTGTAGCAATTGCTGTAAGTTCTTCTGCCCCTCTTTTGGAATGCATGGTTACATACTTAAAACTCGAGGAATACTTTGTTGGAAAATATAGCGGAAAGTAATGGGTCTAGAGTTTCTAGAGAAAAACAGAAAAACTTATGTCTGAAATCTGTTCATAATTCTCATATGATTTCCTCATTACTAATACAGCATATGTATATATATATATATAAGTCATAAGAGAGTTCTGTATGCCTAGCTTTAATTACAATTGCAGGAACATACGATGCATGAATCTAGAACAAGTAAATGAATCATGAATCTGGAATGGATATAACAAGAAGCCTAACAGACTGATGTACTCCAGATTTTCAGAATTACTTAATTTCTAATATACTTGTATTAAGATATTAGTTGGAGCTAACACATTATACGTTTGACACGACACGGCAGACATGTACGCACGATTTTTGCTTCAGCCCTTCAAACCTTGAACAGTTGGACTTGTGCTTTCTGAGTTGGGTGTGGTCATGTAATTTGACCAGTTCCATAATAAGAATTTTTTTAACAAGAAGAGGTCTGATTTTACACTATTGGGACACTTCTTTACATCTAATAAATTGTGATGTTTGGAGATCAGTGCTTAACATAGGAAGGACACTACTACAGTTTAGCATATAGAGTTGTCCTAAAAGCCATTTTTTTAATTCCTTCAGGATGGCTTCAGTGAAAGCACTAATGGATAAACAATTCATTTGAAGAAATTCTTTATCTCTATTCTCATGCTCTCCCAATATATGTGCATATACTTTTATCATCCTCAAGATTCCTTGGCAACTGTATGACCATACTGTGTTTTTGTTTCACTTCAAAGGCACAATTTTGGCCCGTTCAGCATTTAAAGAAACTGGAGCCTTTAACTAATTGATAGTTGGACTCAGATATTTTCCTTTCAAAATCTCTATATGTGATCCTCAAGTAACATGGTCCATTTTGTACTTGCTTTATCATCTTGTTTCATATGCTTCTACAATCCAATTTAATGATTTTATTCACTTCTTTTAAGCTAAAGGGTGAGAAAAGTACATATTAGATATTAGACCTCAATAACTGATTAATAGTGGCTACTCTGTCTTCTTTTACCTAAAAATAATAGGTTTTCTTAGCTCTGAGGAATACGCATTGTGCTCTTATACAATCCATTTTGGTTTATGAAAAAATTACCTTCTTTGGGGGGAGGGGGGAGGGGGGAGGGGGGGACTTACCGAGTAATGACCCCTCCCATGTGCATTTATTTAGGCAAGTTTTTAAGTTAATATTATTTGTTGTTGCATTGCACCAGAAGGTATGAAAAGAAAAAGTTTTTTCTTCAATTTTAATAATAATTTATTTACTGCTTCTAAATTCTTCGTCTCATGTTATTTCTTTTCACTGTTGCTTCCTTAAAGAGGGTTACCAAGGGAAAACAACAGTTCAAGATTGATCTCACTCCATTCCGTGATTAGACAGAATTTGAGGCTATTCTCAATGGTAAGCAAGCTAAAACTACCGTGCTGTAAGATTGCATATTTCTTCTCTCTCACTGATCAGTGTATCTATGTGAGATGTGTACAATGTAACTAAGAACTACTGTACTGTTGCCTTCAAATATCAGTGTGTGAATTGTGATAACTGATAAGCCATCTATGGGTCTGTGGTTCAAACTTATCTGCTTAAAAAGTGAACTTCAATGTGTTTAGCGAATAGTAAGAATTCATCAACCATACATAACATTTCAGTATGGTCATGCATATTTCGGGATCCGGTTATCGTGAAGTTGACTTCATGGTAAGTTGGTCAATTGATCAATACAGTGCTGACACGCAGAGAGAGATCACCTCCCGGCTTGCGTGTCAACACTGTATTGGTCAATTGACCAAAGTTAACTTCATGCTAACCACTCCCCGTATTTCGATATCTGGATTGAATTATTAACAAAAACGGAACTACCTTTTTCACAAGGAATAGAATCCATGTGTTAGGATTTAGTGTGCATTTCCGCTGTAAGCAACAATCCAAACAATGGCTGCACAAATGCTTCATCATCTCATCTTCTCTCACAAACGCTTCATCAAGTTCTCTCTCTTTTGTTGCAGCACTGCATTTACATGGTAATTTCAAAGCTAGGAGTTTAATTTGCTTCAACATAATTCAATTTTCATTCATACAGGTGAACTCTACCAATGGCTGTCTACAGACAAGATCCTGCCTCCACCTCCAATGTGTCCGAATTTGACATTAATATAATTATGTTTATCATTTTTACTCTCTTTTTTCAGTTTAATCGAGTGGTTTTTCAGTTTATTTGTAGTTTTGGTATGTTTACTCCATCCTTCGCCTTGTGAGCATCATCAAGTTTTTGTTGATTCGAAAAGTAATGGGATTGTCTATGCTGGGCAAATAGGCCTCAAATACTTACTTGTTTGATGTTTTTACCTTCATTTCGTCTGAGCTATTGGTCATGGAAAGAAAATGCTGATTTTCAGAGGCAGATTCGATTTTAATTTTTCCTGTCCACCAAAAGAAATTATAATGCTACGTTTGGATTAAAGGAATGGAATGGAAAGTGAAACGATTTATTCCATTTTAGTTGAAATGAGTTGTTTCATACTCTTCTTTTCAAAAAAATAAAATTCATAAATTTGGGTGGAATAAGAACCATTCTAGTCGTAAACAAACATAATTTTTTTCATTTCATATAAATGAGTCATTTCATTCTCATCTTTATTACCCAATCCAAATGTAGGATAAGTCCTTTGTTTGTGAGTTTACTAAGAACATAAAATAAAAAAGAGGGAGATTTGAAGAAAATTCCCTTTGAAGATATGAGATGAAATTGATCAAGCTTGCTTTTTAAAGTCAATTTAAAAGATTTTTAAATTCAAAAAAATTTATGTAGATTTTTTTTAATTTTAATTAATACGTTGATGAATATTATAAATTATTTAAAAAAACACTTATTATTCATCGTAAATTTTATTGTTTCATAATTTTTAATGAAAATGTCCTAAATTGACTTTTAAAAATCAATAATGGTCATATAATTTGGAATGATGGAAAAATGTCCCTATTTAGTTTATGACAATTTATTTTATAAGGATAAAATAACACTACCATTTCTCTTCCTTCATTAACACTCTTATCTTCTTTTTCTATTTTTTTGTTGTTGTTTATTTTCATTCATTTTCCTAAAATATTCTTTATAATCTTTTTTTTTTCTTTTCATATATTCTTTCAGATCGATCACTCTTTCAACTTGAAAAGTTCAGAATAAATAATTTATTAAATGTGTGAAGTGAATTATTTTTCTCCATATATATTTAATTTCAAATTGTTTATAGACTATGATCATGCTTTACTATTTTGGTGTTTTATAGAGAAATTCAATTTCGTTTTTTCTTTATAAAGTTGTTACAAGTGCAGTACTTTATTATTTTTATTATTTATACTTTCATTTTCTTTATAGGAAAAATTAAAGAAAATGTCATTATTAGAAGAGAACCACGTCTCAGTATTATATCATAATTGTTTATTTCATTTTTTTGGGTATGGAAACATAGGAAAAATATTATTTTCAGCAATATTTTTAATTTGTTAAAAGTCAATTCAACAAAATGTTTGTCTAAAATAAAAAACAATTTGACAAATTTCACCATTTACGCTCTGTTTCTGAGTTTTAAAAATGACAGAAAAGAAAAGAATTGGACGGAAAATTTAAGTTTTCTTTCCAATTCTTATGTTTCTAGTTTTTTAATAAACGGAAACAAAAAATGAATAAAAAACTTGGCCACTTTTCGTGTCAAAGTTTTCCGTCCAAAATTAGCCTGATTTTGACGGAAAAGAAATTGGCATAAATAATATTTTTATAATTCCCATATTATCCTCAACTGTTAATATAATAAATTTTAAATTACAAATCATGTCCTCAATTTTAAATTTTCTATTATTTTTTATTAAAAACTCATAAACAACACAAAAGAAAACTTTAAATTTTCTATTATTTTATTTTCTGTTCTAATTTAAGTTTTCTATTATTTTATTTTCTATTTAAAACTCATAAACGGAGTGTTAATGAATATGAGCCTTTTTCATTAAATTTTTTTTTTTATTTTAGAATTGACTATCATGAAATATCTGTAAACATAAATGGACCTTTACTAACAAATAATACTATATCAGTTCCAAAATTAAAGATATAATTTGACTTTTAAAGTCAAATGACAATATATTAAATTTTTAAATTTAATTTTAATTGATATAATTATTATAATTGATATAATTATTATAATTGTATAACAAATACTACTAATCACAAAATTTATTTTATTTTAAACTTTTATGGGTCATATTAATTTTAAAGTTTAACATGTTATCGTTTTACTTCAAAAATAAAATTGTATCTCTAATTTTAGAACGAAATGAGTATAAAACATGATACATTGAACAAAATTTATGAAGAAGTGTATTTTAGGGGAGTCACATTCTCTTTGTAGCTTTTAACCACTTTTTATATACCTCAATATATTGTGAATATTTACTTTAATTTTTTTATTGTTAATTATGTGGATAAATATTACTAGTAATTTTTTGAAATTGATGTTTAATAAGTGGGATCCTCGTATATGTAAGACCCCGAATTTTATGAAATAAAAGTATTCAATTTTTCTTATTAATTACTATTCAGTAAATGGTTAAATTGATAAAAGTTTAAAGTTATGGGTGAAATATGAATTTTTTTTCAAAATAAGCAAGTGGTTATAAAATAATCATTGTTGTCGGGGAATATTCGCTTGGTCGTGGAATATTCTTTCTGTCGGGGAATATTCGTACGACGGCGCAGCTATTTGTGGGCCCCATAACGAATAACTGTCGGATGAAGAAAACGACAAATTTGAGTTTTTACAAATAACGGCGTAGTTGTTACCGTTAACACTGTTGGAATACCCGGTGGTTAAAATACAGTAATACGCGTTATTGCACAGTAGCACACGGTATTGCATAGTATTTTTGAAATTATTGATTCTTACGTAAGAAGACACTACTCAATAATTGTTACAGTAGTTACTGTTCAATATTTTATTTTATTGATTCAATAATTGTTGCGTTGATATTTTATATTATTGTTGTTTCAATAATTGTTGCTGCACAGTATTTTCCTTTATCAGATCAATAATTCATATTATTTGAATAATATTATTAGATAACATTATTGTCAATGTCTAGAAAGTTCTGTCTAAGGAGAGGTTCGGTCATCTAATTGCGCGCCAGTAAGGAGAAATTCTTATTGGAAAGCCCCCTCTTTCCTGGGAACGGCCTGGTTGTCATAAATGTGATTCTGTAATATTATTTGTGAATAATTAATTATTGATTCATATGATAAGGAAATATTTATATTATGTGGATATAAATGAGGGATATATTTTTGTGGTTAAAAATGAAGGAGTTAATGTTGAGGTTTTTATCAGTATTTTTGTCGGAATGGAGGTATTAAAAATTAGGGTTTTTGAGATATTTTGCGGGGGTTATAATTTTTAATCCGACCGTTGGATCGTGGTAATTTTTGAATATGTTATACATATATAAGTTGAGTATATGTCCATAAATTTTGAACCGTTAAAAATGAACGTATGATTTGTTATGAATTTTAAGAGGTGGCTGATTCGGAAATCAGGTTATAAATCATTTTTGGTGGAAAATTCTAGAATTGGTGGGCCCCACTTGTGGTTGGTGAAGAAATGTACTGAATTATATTTTAAATGTGGTGGGTGGGAATAGTAGCAGGTAAAGCCATCAGGTTGCAGGTCAAACCTACTAAAATTTTACTATAAATAGAGGGCTAAGTTCGAATTGAAAATTACACCAGAAACATAAGCTTTCTCTCTTTCTCTCTCTAGATTATTGAGTGTATTTTGTGATTATTTAGATACTTGGTAAGTTGCTATTCATCAGTGCAAGTTTCCTTCAGCCTTATACCGATCAGAAGTACTACTCTTTTGAGGTAAGGGATAGTAAGGGATTTTAAGGGTTGTTATGATTTTTAATTTCGTAATTTTTCTGACCTTCAAAAATTCTGAAAAAATTTGAAATGATATTTTGATGAGTTTTCTTGATTGTGTCCAAAAATGATGATTTTTGGATGTATAGATTGAGAGTTATGAATTTTATGAGAAAAGACTATTTTAAAAGTAACAGCTTATAATTCCTTGTGGTTAACTCCAAAATTGATGAAATTTTTATTGGGAGTACATGTATATGATAGAAGTATACTCTGTAAATTTCAGAATTTTTAGACAAAAGTACAATTTTTGATAAATGTCTAAATATTCGGCTATTTTGGCCATATGAAAAATAGTAAATGACTTTTAAAAATTCTGAGAAAAATATATGTTCACTATGAGACTATATTATGCTAAATCCCAGAAAAGAAATATTTTTGGAACGGATTTGGTATTTTTCATAAAAATAGTCTAGTTATGAGAAAATGAATTAAATATGTTATGTGAAGTAAGAAAATTGGAAAATAGGATTTTATGGCTTGAGAATCCTATATATGAGGTATATGCAGATTTTTGATGAGGGTTTTGGTTATTGATGATAAAATCTTAAGAGTTGGCATTTTATGATGATTAGATACATTAATTAGTAAAGTGTAAACAATTAAAATAAATTGTTTATAAATTTAAGTAATGTTATTCTTTCAATATCATTATACCGAAATATTGGTATGAATTTTATTGTAGAATTTCTATCTTTTGTGTCGAGGTTACTATTCATGAGTTACGAATATTACTCTTGAGATTAAAACTATATGTTGATCATATTATTTTTATCATCATATATAACATTTTTATAACCCTGATGTTGAAATTCTCTTTCACTGGAGTGTAAAGATGGGTAGATTACTGGTATGATCATGACTAGAGTTCTCTTTGGCCTGTAGTGCAAAGTTGAATTGTGACTGGTATGATCATGACCATTGAATTTATAATTGAATATCTTAAGCTTAAGTGCAAATGTGAATTGATCAACATGGTTATAATTATTGTTTATATAAATTCTGAAATGATTATATATTTATTTGAGATATGAATATATTTGGCCTGTAGTGCAAATATGAATTGTTGATGAATATATTTGGCATGTAGTGCAAAGATGAATTGTTGATGAATATCTTTGGCCCGTAGTGCAAATATGACATGTTGTTGAATATCTTTGGCCAGTAGTGCAAAGATGAACAGATGTTGAGATAAACATGACCAACTGGTGATACAAATGAATATCTTTGGTCGTAGTGCAAAGATGGATTTATTAGTATGATTATGAACAGGAAATGTGATTTGGTATAACCATGATCTTTGATGTTTCAGGTAAAGATAGGTGATGAAAATTATCTTCGTCCTAGATGAGAAGAGGAATTTAGAACTACAGTTATGATTACGAGTTATTCATATGATTGTGGACCAGAATTGTTGATTGATGTTACAGGGATAAAACATTGTTGGTGGATTTTTAACATGGAGAATATAATAGACTTTATAGTCTATTTGACTCTTCTAACGGATTGCTCGTTCCGCTGCAACTATGGTTGAAATTTTTATCATTTACCATATGTTCTAAATCTCTGATTTATTATTGATGAAAGCTATTGATAATTTAATTATCTTTAGTCATGATATTCTTTACTGAGCTAGTTGTGCTCACCCTTTTGCTTCACAATTCCTTTCAGGTAATAAGAGTGTAGCTGGGTCGAGCGAGGGTAACGGGAAAATAGAACGGTGGTCTCTAGCTGTGGATGTTCTCCCGAAACAGTATAGAAAAGTTCATTTAGTAATTATATTTGGTGAATCCAATAGGGTAAGGTGTACCCAACGTTGGAAGGGTGGTTTGCCACTATCATACAAGATGTCTAACGACATACAACCTCGTGTCATCATAAGACAGGGATGTGCACATCCACTTGCTGAGTATATATACAAGCACTACCTATATAATCTTGGTGTTTGTTTGAAGTATAATTCTCAGTTAGATAAAGTGGAGATAATGTTAAGTCAAGAGAAGACTCACCATTGGGAAGAATATGATAGTAATCTTCTCGTTTTTTTTTTGGGGTCTATTGGGTCAACCAAAGATAATTCTGTGGCCATATGATATCTATCATAACCTAGACGCATGGCCTCCCATGTACGAAGGTTTCCTTAAGCACTTCCCAAAGATTCTAATTTCTAAAACAGTTTTTGACTATACCTTTATGTAAGGTGTCATTGTGAGGTGATGTCCACGATTGGAACATGAGTCATATTTGGTATATATTTGTATCCAAACTCACAGCATATGTGTTGTTGTATTTTGCACGACAATTGTTGTAATAAAGTTGTAGTTGTTTTCTGTACCATGTATTTGGCGACTCAGAATAGGTTGGATGGAATGGACCTATTTTGGGGTTGTCACAGTATAATTATATTGAAACCCATGCAGTAATATGTTTTGCAATTATAATTCAATGCAAAATTATCGTCGTATACAACAACATTTATTTTTTGAATAATGCTAGAGACACAAACTATTTTACAAATATTTTACAAACTGCTGATGTGACATACTCCACCTCAACATATTGTGTGGAACCGAAGACTGCATTGAAACAACTTATTGATCAATACGCTAAGGTGGAGTATGCCACATCAGCAGTTTGTAAAATAGTTTGTGTCTGTAGCACTACTTATTTTTTATATCACTAATGTTGTAATTTGTGTATTATATTTACTAATACATTAATGTGCATTAATTAATTAAATTATTTTTATATAAAATATTAAGCTTATTCAAGTTTCAATGTTTATTGTAAAATAAGATTAAATTTGGATTTTTAGTATTTAAGCATAGGTAAAAGAAAAGAATTTGAGAGTGAGGACAGTTATGTAAAAAAACCTTTTAGGCGATTCAAACTTTGTTAGCCCCCGCCTTGGTTTTGAACTCATTCTCTTAGCAACGGTAGATTTTTCTTACAATTTACATTACATCAATACATTCCGTTCCCAAGTTTCATATCATTCTCCCTCTCCTTGAAGATCGGAAGAAATAATTGCTAATGGATTCCTTGAAGGTAATCTTCAACACTTTATCAATCTATTTAGTTTTAATTATTTTTTTTTGAAAATTATTTGTGCTCATAATTTCATGTACAAATTATTAGGAAACTTGAATCGGCTGAGAGAGAAGCCTTCTGAACTTTCTTACAAATTGTTAGTCGAAATCGGAATTGCCAAGAAGAAGTAGCTACGAGCACAATATGGTGGCTGTCAAAGTACGAAGAAACCCTAATTTTGTGATTTAAAGTTCTTTCACTTTTATTTTTAGGGTTGATTGACGCTCCGTTATCTTGTGAATTTTTAGGGGAAACTGAACTCGTTCAATAAGAATCGAGTTATGGAAGGCCCTGGCACTGGCACTGGCACTGGCACTAGCAAGAGCGGTACACTATTTATTGTTTCCATAATATTCTTTACATAGTTTCTTTTGAGTACATTATTCCTGATGATTTTGTTTCCTGTTCAATTTTTAAGAAACAGTTGGAGTCAGAAATTTCAAGGTTTATGCAGAAAATGATAAGGTTAAACCTCGTGGTCGTGGTTATGTTACCGAAATAAAGTAAGTCTGCTCAGTATGTTCTTACACATATTATGTAGATGGTTAATTTAGTTTTACTATAAAAAGTCAAAAACAATGAATCCTTCACGGCTCTACTTTTCCTTTATGTAAATTTATATAGTTTAAGTGATTTTGGTACTCTTTTGAGATAATCATTTTTCAAAATCGTTGGTCCTTTAACTGCCTGAAAGTAAATGAAAGAAGGATGTGAGAAAATTAATGATATTGAATTCTGGGTCTCATATTTTGAGAAAGATAAATAGGCAATAGCTGCACAGGTAAGGCAGGGTAGTCTTTTACAAGTTATATTTATGTGTTCACCATATTAATATTTATTGATATCAATATTGCGGGAGAAATAATGGTGATTCATTACTCCTTATCTTTTTCTTCTGTGCAGAAGAAAATCCGTTCCTGTCAACAGTGGGATTTCTCAGGTCACTGCAACTGATTCCAAGGTTATTACATTTCCATTTATTTTTAAAAGTACTTTCCCTGTATGTGATGATCATGATTGTGGTAGTAATTTAATATGTACATCACTTTCTCAAGTACCTCTAATTTTTTTTCTTTCTGTTTTACTTCTTATAAGATAAAGGGGGGTCTCAAGAATTTTGAGAGGACTAAAGGAAAGAATGATAATTCTGGTAAGGGTTAACCATCATTTATAAAATTTTGATTTTATGCTTGAAGATTGAAGAACCCTTTACCAATCCATATCCATCCCCAGCTACGATAAACATTGGAAGAAAAGTTCTAGCTGATATCAGCAATGTCCGGGCTGATGCTTCAAGTACTGTATTACACGACGGTGCCAAACCAGTGTAAGTGATATTGATATATTTCACTTTGAAGGAATTCTTCCTTTGAGTAGTTCTTTTGGACTCTGTTTAAGGAAAAGGAAAAAGAGAGGAGGATTAATTGGCTTCTTTGATTAATTGAGCATCAACTTCCATTTAATCTCATCGTGTCTTGTTCTCCTATGTGATAGAAAAGTGAACAATTGGAAAAATGTCTGACCTATTCATATATTTTTAAATCAAGATGTCATTATTTTAAAGTTGCATGCTCTTTTATGGTGCAGGAAGACTATAAGCAAAAACATTACGTATTCACAACGGGAGGCACAGCTTCCTTTTATTGTTAGCTTCTTGGGTCTTTTAAGATCATTTTAATACTCCCTCATCCCTTAAAACACACTATTTTTTGAATGTTTTTCGGCACAAATTTAAGACTAGAGAAAAATACATTTCTGCAATGTAGTTTGGATATATCCTTAATATACTTGAAAATACACATGTAAACATACCGCGAATATAAAATTATATTATAATCATAATGCATACATATATGTTTTTGGCATGTCTGAAATATGTGCCAATAAACATTTCCACAATTTGTTGTTTAAAATAGGACAGAGGTAGCAATTAATATAAGATAGGTTTGATACTGAAAGGCCTTTCTTTGCTTCTCAGGACATGATTGTCTAAATAGAGGACCTCGTTAATTTGTAGCACTATTTAAATTAGTGGGATGGATAATACTCTCTTTTAAGTTTTTATTATTCTTTAGGTACGTCTTTAAGTTTTGAATGATCTTGTTCTTTCCTTCCGGTAATTTCTACATTATTTCTCTAGGTCTTCAATTGGTACAGGTCTTAGGATTGCAAGTTCTTCTTCATCCAGCAAACCGTTGATGGTATGTCTAATAAATATTTTTTTTTCAACTTTTTCTAAATGCAATTTTTCTTGATGTTCAATTACTGTATTCGGAAATTACTCTTGCTATTCCTTATGCAGTCTGCAGTTTATTGTCCAAATTGATTTTTCCATAAATTATAGAAAATATATATTTATTGGGATAGCTAAAGTATTGGTATATAATTATGTTTGTTGCATGTATATTGTTACTACTACAACAGCTGTCAAGCAATATGTCTCGGCTTGAATTTGAAACTGCACCTTCCACATTGGAAATGGCAGTTATGGATGCTGTATCTTTAGAAAGGATAAATGCCTGTTTTACTTTCAGTAATATTAAAGTTGACATGTATAAACAGTTCGAGAATCCCAATTCCCAATTTGTTGACTTCCAAAGATGTAGGTGAATAATGTTAGCATCAAAACCTTCTTGGAGGGATATATTGTGGAACAAAGTTTGAACCATTTTCCCTTCTAGTTTCACTCAAGCCATTAGTTTTGGATCAGGGAGAGAAATGCACTTGTGCTCGTATGTAGACAAAGTGTTTATAAGAAAGGATGAAGTAAAAACAAGAAAGAGGAGCTTAGGTATTAAAACTACCAGAAGATATAACAGTTTGTTGTTATGGTTGCTATAGTGTCAGAAAAGTTAAATTGCATTGTACTTTCACTAAAGTCTAAGTTAACATTTTACTAGTTTGGGAAGCACATTATAATAGTTTGGGAAACAATTATAAAATCCTACTTCTGTAAGAAGTGGACAAATATTATGTTGACTTAGGAACCTTACTGGTGGAGGATATTTTAAAATAAAGTTCAGACCATTTTACATTGAACTTCGTCTCAAGTCATTAACTTAAACTTTGGATGGAGGGGTAGACACATGAACTAGAGCACATATAGATAAAAAGCTCTTAAAAAGAGAAAGAGCAGCCTTTAGGTATTAGAACTACCAGTAAATTTGGCAAAATTAAATATATTGACTGCATAGGAGGTGCATTTTCCAAGTAAAAGCATTCTATAGACTCTAGTCTTCACCTCTCTTTTTCTTTACACCAGTTCCTGATAATCAATCACCAATTGCTATGTTGTGTCGTTTTAAAATAGGGAAAATTAAGGGCGAACCTGAGTCAATCGACTGGTGACCATCATACCCTTAAGAAAGGTAACTTTTACTTTTAAGATTGTTTTCTTTTTTTGATTGAACAATGTATTATAATTTATACGTTTCCTTGTTTTGGGCAACAGTGGATAAAAATGACGTGAAGGTCTCTTCTGATTACATAGGGACCAGGGTTCAGGGTCGTAAATCTTTCAATAATGTAGGCAGGTACGTGTGCAATGTAGTTTGTTAGTTGTTACTTTCTCAATAATTACAAGCTTAAGTACCTAGGCCAGTCAAGCTTTTCTGATTGCTTTAATGTGAAATTCAGTTTAATTTCTCCCATAGTGTTAGACATGTGTTACTTGAAGAATTTCTGACAATTTTGTCAATTGTTTTGTCAGGAAATCTGTGATTCCTCTGCCGCCAACGAGGTTTAATTTGTTGAAGAATATGGTTTTTTATTTTTTTCTGTTGTTGTGTTTTGCTAGATAATATTTCACCCCATATTATGGTTTTTTTATATAAAAAATGTGTTTCATTTTGAAGGAATTCTTTACCAGTGTTAAAGCGAGTGAACAAAGTGGGTTCAAGAGATGTAGAGAAGGTTAGAGTTATGTAGTGATTTTTTTCTTTCTTTTTATTGTTGGTAAGTATGCTTGGGTAGAAAATCATGTAAAATACATAGGTTATAGTTCTTCTGCAGATTCCTACTGCCTTTTTGTCTTCAATCTCTGATAATTGTTGCTTGTAGGAACATGCTGAAAATCCAGGAAAAAGTAAAGAGAAGTATGGTTTTTCTGGTGAGAAGCTGTACTCTAAGCTTATTATTGTTTCCCAGTAAGTCCAATCTATTAAAACTGTATTGACGATATGCTGTTGTTTTCCATTGTTGACTTAAGTTAAGCTCAAAGTTGGTAGGAGAGTCTTACCCTCAGGAAGCAGTAGCGGGAGTCATCTTTCAAGGAATCAAGTTTGTGATGGCTTCATAAAGACGTGAGCACAATGAACTGTAAATCTATTTTAGAAGTTATGTGTATATCATTTTAAAACTATATATAATATTTGTTGAAAGAAATGTTTGACTCATGAGTCAATAGTCAAGACATTGACTATGTTATCTGCCTTTTCACTTTGTTGCTTGCTTGACTTCAGAAAAATCGTACAAGGCTTAAAAGGTTCATATCAGGAATTATGGAATTGGGTATATAGAATGGGAGTTTTCACTTTGGTATAGCAGCTAACTTTTTTGTTTTATTAACTAACGTGTATTTTCATGTTTGTTTCTAGGGCTTTGGGTGGTCAGCGTAAGGTGGATACATGGGCATCATCGAGAAAATTATTGAAGGTTTGAAACATACCACTGCAATTACATATTTATTCTTTGCTTCAAGGTATGTAACATTGCAAAGGCTTGATGTTTAGTTGGTAGACATAATTTAAATTTTAATTTAACCATGAACTAGGGGAAGGGTTTCAACAATATCAATGTAGTTAAGCACATCATTATTCTATTTGAAAGTGAAAAAAATGGAATGAGAAATTAATCAGGATTGGCATGCCACATGCGCTGGTGTGAATTGTGAATAATTTTGATTGAGTTGAAGACTTGAAGTTGAACCTTCAGTTATTTTCGATGTGGATGCAAAGTGCAACCAGGAATAATAAATTCTAGATCTCCATGCCAAGGAAAATTGTAAAATGGGTTAGCTTGTGATGTGCATTTATATAAACAGCACTTGTGTAGTGTAGCACTTCATCTTTCATTTAGTTCTTGCTTAAAACAGCAGAAAAATAGTTAAGAGATACCCAGTATAAAGAAATATGCAATTAGGATTATTTCCCGCAGACATGAAACCGTGCATGAGCTATTGTTTTTGCCATTGGTTACTAGTTGAGCCACTGGAATGGAATGAGATGAGAATATCTGGAGATATTTCCTACATTCATCAAGGGAAGAATTTCCAGTTTTAGAAGTTGGAAATCCAAATTTTGTTTTGTAGATGTCAGCATAAATTGAATTTGGAGTGAACCCACAATCTGATTCCCAGCTTGGACCTCTTCTTTTAAAACTTGGAAGTTAAATAGAGCTATGAAGTTATGTAAGTAGGGATACTTCATGAAACTCTTTACTTTAACTTGCAGTCCACATGTGTGCTCTCTAGTTTGTAAAGAGAAAGCTACTCTTATCTTAAAATAGTCCAACTGTATATACTTCCATATACTCCAAAGAAGGGAGAATATTGATTCGTCAATCCTCCAAAATTTTGAAAATCCGATCCATAAAAATATCTTTTTTCCAATTTCAATACAAGTATTTGTCTGAAATCTCTTCAACGGTGTTTGACTGAACCCATTAGTTTGTCTCCTTCACTGAAGTATACCAAGCACCATTTAAATACTCATTGACTCCCTCAACAAGAAGCTCTTCACTTAATTTAAAAGAACTGAAGGTTTATAATTCTTTTCTAATTTTTTCCACAGGGTATAAGTGCTAAAAGAGCTGGGTTACATGCTTTACTACAAGTGAATTATTATTTTTCCCTTGAACATGATTAATTCATCTGAATCTGATCATTTTCTTTTTAGATTTGAAAGAAACACACCGTTGGCCTTTTGTTTTTGAAAGTCTTTTAAGTACTTCTGTGGGAATAGTAAACTTTTTCTTATTCACTCAGCTAGTCTATGGTCTTTGGACCAATTATTGGCCAATATATGGGACAATGGAGTGATAAAGACCTTACTGTTGTACTTCTATATTAATGCCTGATTGAATTATACCTCTCAATGCCTCTGAATTCATGCTTATTGTGGGTTCAGCCATCCAGCAAAGGTTTTGTGCTGGAGGTAAGCAACTTATCATGATTCACCTTTTCTTAGGCTTGTTAATTGTTATCGGGTCTGTGCTAGACACTGAGAATTAATCTACTGAGTTTCATGATAACTTTGATAGCTGTTTAAAACGGAACTCACACATTGAAAGTTGTGCAACTGTGTATTTGTTCCAGTTTTGCAACTATAAAATGTTTCTCTCAAACACAAGATATATTTAAGATTGCAGTTGATTGATAGTTGACATTAGCACAATTTATGTTCACTTAGTTACCGGTGATTGGTGAATCTAATATTGCAATTTGCTACCACTATTTAAAACGATCTCGACTTCTTTCTGAATACCAGTACATTTTGGGAAATGCATGTTATTAGATTCCATTAATACAGCTATTTACTCTCTTTGTTCAATTGATATCCCAGCCAATTGTGAAATCCAAGGTCACAATTTCAGATACTCAAACAACTTCAAAATCTGAGACAATTGGTGCTGCAACATTATCTAAGAGAAAGGAGGAAGTGCAGACGTCTTCGTCATTTGCACATAAAGCCTCACTTATCCCCTGTGAACAACATGCTCAAGAAGAGCTTCCTTCAGATTGCAGCAGCAATTTAGTTCAAACTGCATCAGATATCATTGCCAGGGGAAAGTCTGAGCGTAGAAAATCTTATACGTCTTTATTGATGACAAGATCAAAGGTGGACAGCTGGACGCATATTATTTATTACATCTTTTTTGGTCGTTTTTGTTCCTTTCTAGTTATTCATAAGGGTGGACAAAATTCTGCAGCTATTGAAGGAACATGGTGAAATTACAAAGCAAGATTTTCTGCCAAACATTTATGATGATTGCAATCCCCTTGAAGTTTCTGAATATGTCGATGAGATCTACCGTTATTATTGGGTTATGGAGGTAATTTACTTTTCACTCTCTCTCTCTCTCTCTTTTATTTGTAGTTGTGCACATGTCTCTAACACAGTGCTGTTAAATAGGCTTGACATGCCTTTTCATGTACATATATGTGCCTTTAAGCAGACATTAATATTTTTCACTAATTATGATATATTAGTGTTTAAAACTGCTATGAATTATACACCTATTTTAGAAAACAAGGTAAAGCAGAAATGACTAGTGGACTTTTGATCCTCTCAGTTGGGATTCAATTTTTCTGTTCGTCTCATGATGGACCTGATGTGGAGCTGAGCTTCAATTTTTCTGTTTGTTTAATGATTTACTACAGGCCATCTTATGTTGCTTTCGCCTCGTATTATTCTCCATTCTTAACTTATTTTATTTATATAGTTTTTCAACTTTTTGTCTTTGATAATTTGACCACTGTTAGACTGCTGTAGATTAGTTATGAGAAGGAATTTCAAGGTTATTAAAGGTGAAAGAGAGTGAGAACACCAACTTTTTCCTCCTTTGTCAATATGTTGGTATAGACAAAAGAAGAAAAGAAAAAATAATTAGCTAGTTAAAGCTTTTTGATATCATTATGGTCCACAATGCAGCAGCAGGGATCAAAATTTTATTGCAAACTGAAGATTAGGGTGGTGAAAAGTAAAAACATAAGCTTACAAAGCATCTGTCTTAAAATACAGGTGCAACTTAGTGTTTCATAGTTTGCAATGTTCTAAAAGGCGGCCGCCTAGGCGCTAGGCCCTCCTCTGCCGCCTAGCCTAGGCCAAAAAATCCCTCCAAGAAATTGGGCGGGGCCTAGGCAGGAGAAATGAGGCGCCTAGGTTTTTTTTTTAATAACTACCCAAACCAGATCTTGATATATTTATTTTTCTAATGATTTACCATATTTATAATGCATGTTGTAGCATATCAAATCATAACAAGAAGTGAACAAGATTAAGTCAAAATGAATAATTTTATTATAGTTATAATTTTTTGACAGGGCCGACCATGAGTTTTGAAGGGCCTAAAGTGGACAACAAAAAAATGGGCCTTTTGCGAATTTTGCTGTAATTAAACTTTTTTGTACAAATTATATGCTTTAAATATGTAGAATATGTAGTATGCTTTAATATGTTTTTTTTTTCAAAAACAAATAATCAATTGTTTACGGGGACTGTGGTGGTGTCAAGTGTGGTACTGATTTCAGCATAATATATCCAGAGTATTTCTCTCACAAACAGAGTATTTCTCTCATAATATATATATTTTGAAAAGAGAATAAATTGATCTCTTTGTTTTCAAAGTACAGTCCACTAGCTAATGAGGGTACAGAACCACTTGTTTCTAACTTGTTCATGGACTGACGACCCTCTTCGTGCCCTAAGAAACTCAACCATAGACCTTGGCATAGTCCATGCTATCCCAAAGATTGAGAAGAATGCATGCCACAAATATTTAGATGGTTGGATCATTTTGAAGTTTGTAAATTTTTGGGTTTTAGGAAAGCCTAACACTCACCCAGACCTTCTCCTACACTCAACACCTGGACCACATAACTTGAGTAAAGTGGGGAGAGAAAATAAGTAGACAAGAAAAAAAAAAGGACTACAACCTTCAGAATAAGCAGGGATTAAATGGTCCTCCCCTGGTCTTGTTTGTTTTACTGACCCCAATATGCGGAAAGGTTGTACTTTATTCATAATAGCATAAACAAATCCACAGTAGCATAAACAAATCTACTCAATTAGTCATCAAGCCCAATTAAATTAAACAATGCTTCTAAATCTCATAAACAAAACAATTAATTTCAAAACCCTAAAAAATATAATTAATACCTGAAATTAAACAGTGATGAAGGATTGAAGGAGACGAAGTCCGCTGGAGAAGCTCAATTGGTTATTTGTTTTTCAGATTGATTGATTTGTGTGAAGGAGATGAACTATTTGTGTGAAGGAGTTTAGGAGATGAACTATTTGTGTGAACTGAGTCTGTGAAGGAGACTATTTGAGATGAAGGAGACGAACTAAAGCCCGGGCAATTGTGAAGGAGACGAACTGTGAAGGAGACTAATACTATCTGACCAATATGCTATTTAAGGGGGGCCCTAAAAAATTTTGGGCCTAAAACCCGGGCACCTTGGGCTTTAGTCCAGGGCCGGTGCTGTTTTTTGAATTTGTACCAACTTCAAATTATATAAATGATGATACATTTGTAATATTTAGTTTAAATCAATATAATTCTTAAATTTATGTTTAGTTTCTTAAGTTTTAATATTGAATTGAATTCTTGAAATTTTAAATTTTATTATTTAATAGCAATTTTGTTTATGAATAAAATTAATACGTTAAAGATATGTGTTTGAACTTTAAGCAAAAGCTTTTATTATCTTTATTATAGATTGTTTTACTTTATATTATTATTTTGTTTGGATAAATGCAAGATAAAATATTAAAATTGGTTTAAAAAACAAAATCCTGCCTAGGCTCCCTAGGAGCTAGCCCCCCCGGCCGTCCGCCTCTCGCCTAGTACCTTTTAGAACATTGATAGTCTGCTAATGTGATGTACATGTATCAATCTTCTTTTTCTATCAGTAAGACTCAGTAAAAGTTTCCCAAAATGGGATCAACTCATGTTCCATTGGAGCATGTGTTTTATGTATATCATATCCTTGTGATTTTGGAATAAATTTTGTAAGGTCGTTTTGTCGTATTGAATTCATATTCTGGGATCATTGATCTTGGAGAGACGGGCATAGTTATCATGACGAACTTCTGGGGTCTTAAGGTCACTATATGTTCCCGTAAGGAACCCTTTTATAATGTTGGCATTACTTTAGCTTCTATATTTACATAACATACTTATCTTTTACATGCAGACGCACCATCAACCACTGAAAAATTACATGGAAATGCAGAAAGAGATAACACCTCAAATGAGGGGCATATTGGTTAATTGGCTTATTGAAGTAATTTCTTTTTTCATCCTTTTAATGCATTTTCATATGGGTTCATTTTCATTTTTTTTAATTTATATTTTGTGTTATCTTTTATTTTACCATAATTTAAAAAAAAAAAAAAATCTTTTTTCCTATATCTTGTCCCCCTCCTTTTCTTCTTTGTTTCCTTTTAGCATATTTGCTTGTGTTTTTATTTGTTTATAACATTTCACTTCGATTCTTTTAGTTGAAATCATTTTGTTAATCCTTTTCTTAGATTTTAATTTTTAAAAATATTTT
Source organism: Panax notoginseng (assembly GCA_016801055.1). NCBI lineage: Eukaryota > Viridiplantae > Streptophyta > Magnoliopsida > Apiales > Araliaceae > Panax > Panax notoginseng. The sequence goes on from CM029018.1 coordinate 14,998,152, forward strand.
TCTTTCTCTTTTCTTTTTGTTTTACGTACACATAAATTCATTTTCAGCCTACTCCAACTAGTTTGAGATAAAAAGGCATAGTTGAGTTGAGTTCAAGCATTTTTTCTTGCATTCTGTTTATTTTATTTCCTAGTTTTCTTAACAGACCTTCGCCATTTACTAGAGATTTTGATTTAATAATAACCCACTTTGTTACAGGTGCATCTCAAATTTGATTTGATGCAAGAAACTCTATTTCTCATGGTCACATTGTTAGACCAATACTTGTCCCTAGTCAGCATTAAGAAGAATGAAATGCAGTTAGTTGGTCTAACTGCACTCTTGCTGGCATCAAAATACGAGGACTTTTGGCATCCAAGGGTTGGTATTCATGTCATATTCATAATGTTTCTATGAGTTAGTGGAGTTGGTAATCTTTTACGATTAAAGAATCATTATTTGATTGGAGAGTTTTTGACCAATATGTGCCGATCTTATCTTTATTTGTGCAGGTTACAGATCTAATTAACATCTCAGCAGAGTCATACACGAAGGATCAAATGCTTGGAATGGTAAGCCTCTTCAATCTCTCAAATCCATTTGGCAGGGTTTGTGTTTTCTATCTTTTATGAATTAATTTCCTGTATGGTAGTAGTAGTTGTGAATCAGCATGATTAGCTCTTTCTATGTGACTAAGTTTATAGTTTCTGCATTGTTGTCGAGGATAAAATATGTTAGGATTTCCTTACTGAATGTCCAAGATGGCAACATTTTGGTTGTTTGATTTCCATTGAATATCTTACTTAGTGTCTTCTTACGTAAGAATTCATAATTCAAAAATACTGTACAATACTGTGTGCTACTGTACAACAACGCGTATTACTTTACTTTACCTATCGGGTATTCCAACAGTGTTAACGGTAACGATTACGCCGTTATTTATAAAAATTCAAATTTATCGTTTTCTTCATCCGACAGTTATTCTGTTATGGGGCCCACAAATGGCTGCGCCGTCGTACGAATATTCCCCGACAGAAAGAATATTACACGACCAAACGAATATTTCCCGACAACAATGAATATTTTATAACCACTTGCTTATTTTAAAAAATTTGCACATTTCACCTATAGCCAAAGCCCTGGTTAGTTCGCAGTTATTAGTTAAATGCCATACGTAACTATAACAAAGACTTGGGATTTTATCTCAACCTTTACCAAAGTATGGGAGCCTGGGGAAGGCATTACGGTTTATATAAACATATAATAAACAACACATCAAAACTAGGAATATATGAGTGCAACAATTATAAACAATACTCTTTATCTCCATCTTGCACTCACAGCTGGTTGTGTAAACTTAAACAGTGGCTTTACAGTTGGTCATCCGTTGTCCTATTTTTCTGATATAGCTTCTTTTCACAGGAGTCGGCTATTTTAAGGAAGTTGAAGTTCCGTCTAAATGCACCTACTCCATACGTCTTTATGCTAAGATTTCTCAGGGCTGCTCAGTCAGACACAAAGGTAGGTTGTGTATTTTTATGCCAAATAATATAAACGCTTTTCCCTGTACCTTTGTTAAATGTCTGATTGAGTGTGCTGGTTATGTTTTCGATCTTTTTGTCAATCACATTTTTTCAATCATATTTTCTATTGCATTGATTCAGATATACTTAGAATTGACTAGTTGTCCCAGAATCTAATTTAAGGCATTTGATGATATCAGCTTTCGATATCTGACACTGTGTTTAATCATATTTAACCTTATCTTTCTTTATACATTCCAAAATGTAATATTTGCTTACACTTCAAGTGACTAAATCTTTTTTTCTTTTGCTAAATTTGCTGCAGTTTGAACATCTAGCCTTCTACCTCATTGAGCTTTCGTTAGTTGAATATGAAGCTTTGAATTTCAAGCCTTCGTTGCTATGTGCATCAGCCATCTATCTCGCTCGGTGTACACTACATATGGCCCCAGCATGGACCCCACTTCTTGGCAAACATGCACATTATGAAGAATCCCAAATCAGGTTTATCTCTGTTTAATAAATTTTCTGTCAAGATTACGACTTTGTTGGTTATTTTAATTGTGTTTCCGATTGTTACACAGGGACTGTGCGGAGAGTATTTTAAGATTCCACAAAGCTGCTAGACCAGGGATGTTGAAAGTTACTTATGAGAAATTCATGAGACCAGATTACAGCAGGGTTGCAGCCATTAAACCTTTAGAGAGGCTGCCGCTATGATGTAGCCACAGTTGAATTTTCTTTTCGGTGATGAAAAACGTTACTCCTCTTGGCTAACGTAAGTTTCTTTTCTGTAGTTTTATCATCTAATATATATATATATATATGTACGTTACTTTTTGCCAAAATGAAATTCGTACTCTACATCTTGATAACCATTGTGTACTTGAACACTTGCAGGAAGATACAGTGGATACTGTTTTCATCCATCTGCTGTTGTATTTTTCTGTGCTTGTAAATGTATGACTAAGGTATGTTAGTTCGGCGTGTGTTTTGCATTCTTGTGGTTTTGAATCTTGGTGTGTGTAACCTTGAAATGTAAGGCTTCATGGAATTATTTTTATGGTATAGCCAGATTGCTATAAAATCCATTCTCTGTAAGGCTGCCTGTATACCAAGTGAAAAACCATTGAATTACAATATATGAATCAATACCCTCTCACTACACAATGAGAGTTTGTTTTATAGATGATGTTTATCTGCCCTTCTAATGCACTCTTTTTCCTTTCAAAACCTAGAATTGTTATTTCTGTATGCATAATACATATCCCAGTTTCCGACCATTAATACTCCATTTTCTAAATTTAACAACTCCAAGAACTTCTCCCAGGCTTAATAGAGAGAGCTACAACATGAAAGACTTAAACTATGCTCGATTAAAACATAGCACAGGATACATGAGTTAACAATTAATTTCGCTCCCTTTTGAGCCTAGGCATCTGTTGGATGACGTATACTTTATATGCCCATCTTTTCCCATAAGCTTTGAGTTTGTGTTGTCAAATTAGTGGAAATACATTGGAAATAGATAGACCTGTGCCTGTTAAAGGTTTGCTACTTGGCCTGTTGGCCATCTTTTAGTATTATCCATTTCAAACAAGAGTAGGATACTTCAGTTCCGTCGACTTGTGGTATTGAGATGGCCCGTTGACCATCTTTTAGTATTATCCATTTCAAAAAAGGACTCTCACTATACAGGATCATAGAAAGTTATCTGCCACTTGCTTCAGATCAAATGATGTGTTACTAAGCAATGATATCCTAGATAGATCCTTCACTTGACTACTGCAGAGAAATAATAACCTAATGCAGGAAAAAAAAATGTCTGACAGAGTAGAACGAGGGAAATAAATGAAATTGCATGTCAACAGACTTTTCAGGAACTAATCTTTTTTAAAATGCTGCTCAACGTATCGACTTAAAAAGAAGGAAAGAGCCTAAATATGTAAGACTCATTTACAAAGAAGGGGGGACGGGTGGGTAAAACCTTAGAAGTGTTACATGGATTGAGTTCGAAGTCTGGATATAATGAGTTTTCCCAACTATAGAAATACAACAAACTTGTTTTAAAATTCTAGTTATGCTTTAAAACTACTTTTCAAACATGTAAATAAGAATAAATATTTTCTGGTCCTTTAATCAAAACAATGGTAGGAGCAAACAAGAAAAACCAATCATATATTGCAGAATGGAGGTAAAAGTGATGTGTATTACTTTAACTACAACCTATTGTATACAACTATACATATATTTTCAAACCTAATTCATGTGAGTAAGCTTTTGTGCTACTATCACCACCCCAAGAAGTATATTCAACCCCCCTTACATCTCTGTTACTCCACATGACCTCTGGCCCAATAAAAAATCCATTACATGTATCTATAAACCATAATTATACCTGATACATAGGTGTGGAAGATAAACAGATTGCATATTACTTACGCCATGCCATCCAGCCACAAAAAAGAACCCACTGCATATTGGGAATTTGAAGTAGTTTATTCGTATACAGAATAATAAATGTTCAAGAAGTACCTCCCTCACTATGAACAAGTAACTAGGCAGCCTTGCGCAATCATAGAAGAACTTTCATTATCCAAAGTCTCCCTAACCGCGCGATAGAACTTCAGCCACGACGATGAGTAGTTGTCAACTGGACCCCACAAGAACGTGGGGTTGGGACTTGCTGAAGCACCCACCAAATCCAACACGGATGCAGCCGGTTTCAGCTGCTGTGGAAAATTGAATGCTAAATTATCCACTTTGTGTTCATAAATTTTACCATTTCGATCCAACTTATACCGTGAAGTGCCCTGAAACTGGCCCTTGGCCTCCCAGGGTACCCTAGGGACACCCCTCAGATTCCACCTGATCAAGATTACATTCTCTGAAGGCTGCCAAACCCTAAAAATCTCTAGTGAAATCTCTCTAAACAAAATTTTACCATGAAACCTCAATGCCCAGAATATCAACTTGTAATTTTCAATTCCAGTAAATTTGTTCAAAGGGTCTACAAATGTTATATCATTCCTGCCAATAATTCAACAAAAACCCCAATAAATTCAATTACTTAAATAGTACTAATCGATAAGCATGAAATGGGTACCTGTAAATATCGTAATTAAGATCTTTTGCGAAGAGTAGAGGTATATCTTCACGGAGGGTTCGTACAGCCAATCCCAAATTGACATAGAAATCATCATTTTGGTGCTTCTTGTCACCAGGCGGAGCTTGGTTAACCTGCCCGACCCGATTTGGGGGAGAATCCAGCAGCTTGGTGAGAGGAGAGATAATGGAGGAGGAGGTGGGTTTTGTAAGGAGAGAGGTTTGGTGGTGAATTGTGGAATTGGAGGGTTTATCTTTGGATTGAAGTTGTAGTAGAGCAGGAGAGAGATTGGGGAGAACAAAAGCCATGACTACTACTATAATATCTTTTCTGTTTGTTTTCTTGGTTTGGCTTGGCTTGATTTTAGCTTTCTATGAGAGCCGGGATTTGTGTAGGAGGATTCCTTGCAAATTGAGTGGTTTAAAAGAAAGGGCCGAGTTTCACTTTACTTTTTTCTAATTTGAATATTAAAAAAATTTATATGACTTTTACACCATGTTTGTGAGTTTTTAAGTCAAAAAAATAAAATAAGTGATGCTACTGATACAAACTATCTATAAATATTTTACAAAATATGGTATATTCTATCTCGTCATATTGATCAACAAATTATTTTAATATAGTCTTCGGCCCCCATAATATATTGAGATGAAGTATGTCACATCAGCAGTTTATAAAATATTTATAGAATAATTTGTGTCTCTAGAATTATTCAAAAAGAAATTATGTTTATGAGTTTTTTAAGTCAAATAAAGGAAAGAAAAGCAATGAAAAATTTGATTCCTTTCCTGATCAAAATGATTATGAAAGAAAAATGAGTTTAATAAATTTATTTTAATTTCGTAATTACCTTTTTTTTTTGTAAAATATAAGCATGTTATATTCAATAATATGTATGGGTACAACAGTAATAATATATCACAAAATAAAATTACTTTGTTTTTCTTAACAACTCACAAATATAAGGTTAAAAAAAATCTTACTAAACTCACAAACAGAAAAGTTCCTTTCCTATCATTTCTTGAGTTAAAAAAAATAAATCCTTAAGAATCTTAGTATGAAAAACTTACAAATATAGTGTTAGGAATTTAATCATAAATATTGATATAACATACAGATTTGAACAGGTTTTTATTACGAGTGATGGGATAACAAACTCTTATCATAATTTTACTTTTAAATATGAAAATATCTATTATCAATAATCAATATACTTAAAAAAAGCTCTTACAAACAAGAAAAAAATAATCTCTATAAAGAAAAAGAAAAAATATCACAATAGATAATAATGAAACTCTTGTTCAAATTAAAAAAAAAAAAAATAGCCATCATCTCATGAAGAAATAGTATTGTACATAAAGTGAGAATAAAAATACTATCAGACATGAAAAAGAGTAAAGTATAACACAAAATTGTTTTATAAAAAATGTCTAAATTACATAATTCTAATATAAAATAAAATATTGATAAAATATATTTCATCCTTAAAAATAGGTCTATTACTTTTAGCTTGAAAATAAATTTTCTTAATTTAATTACATGTAAATATAAGATCCAGTTTAATTTAAAAAAAATAAAATAATTTAAGATGTTTTCATATTTTAATTTATGAGATTTGTTTAATTTTAAAAAGATAAAATTCAGTTTGTAAATATAAGATCCAGTTTAATTTTTAAAAAATAAATTTAAGATGTTTTCATATTTTAATTTAATGAGATTTTTTTAATTTTAAAAAGAATAAAATTATAAATTAATAATACTTTTTAAATAATTTATACTGTGCATAATTGTATTGTTGAAAATTTATATAAATTTAAATTAAAGTTAAAAATATCTGAACTCGATTCCAAAAAATAAAAATGGATAGGATTAGCTAAAATAAAACAAAAACATAATTAAAATCCAGAATTGATATTCTTACAAATAAATAATTTTGTAAATTATTCTCTAACATGAAGAACCCCGCATATTGTTTAATTTTCAAACTAAATATGGATTAATATTATGAACTTTTAATTTTAAGCTTAAATATGGATTAAAGTTTAGGGTATTAATGCCTTAATTTTTTATATCAAAAATGGTAAAATTACCATTATATTAATTATTGATGATTATAAATAACAAGATTTTAATTAGTAGTATATTTATACATTTTAAAATATTTGTCATTATATTTATTATTGATAATTTTTTAAGATGAGTTTATAATGTGACGCCCCCAAAATTAGGTATACATCACCCATCTTGGGTCGTCAGATACATAGTACAGAATACAAATACAACTGATTAATACATCTGTCGTGTACAATACGACAAAACATAAACTGTGAGTTTGAATACAAATATTATCTTCTAGAGAGTATTCATACTCAAAAGGAGTCCTCATTACATTTATTAACACACCATTACATAGAATAGTGAGGACTACTAACTAATACTATCATTCGGACCATCACTCCGTACCCCGACTTGCCCCAGCTACGTTCTCATTTCCTGAAGAGAACAGTGAAAGAAAGGGTGAGCTCAACTAGCCCAGTAAGAAATATCATGACTAAGATAATGCAGAATAAATTATCATTAGCCTTCAACAATGTTAAACTGATAAAATATAATAGACATCAAGTTTAACTGCAGCGGAACAAGCAATCCATTAAAAGAGTCAAGTAGAAAATAAACTCTACTATCTTTTATGATTTAAAAGATTTTCCAACACTGTGATCGCTGAGACTCAGCTTAATAAAATAATTCACATCATCGAATCACCCCTGCACTACGGCCAAGGATATTCGTATATTCATTAATGGTCATGATCATGCCAACAACTGTCCATCAATGCACTACGGGCCAATGAGGACTTTTACCACATTATTTGTAACATTACGGTCATGATTATACCGAATAATCCCTGGTCATAATCATACCAAGTCCATCTATGCACTACAGGCCACAGATGACTTTCAACATTTTATAAACATGAGGATGATGACAATGATATAAGAATTCAATAAAACAAGTTCAAGAATTAATTTATCCAGGAATTAACAACGTCCAAATTGTCAACATGATACTGCATTGTGGAGTAAAATTCAAGAATGCTTAGAAGAATATTTTCTTGAAAAGATACTGGATGAAACGCAACCATCAAGGATATTCCACAACTTTCATGGAGTATAGAAGTCAAAACTTAACCAACTGAGTACAATAAAGAATGGAATAACAAAAGAAATCACCATGCATGCGATAGACCGCACAGACAGGTTATTCCAATAGAATAATAAATAATGGAACCAGGTCCGGCGTAAACGCACAGACAGGATATTCCGACAGAATAATAAATAATGGAACCAGGTCCGGTGTAAAACACACAGACAGGATATTCCAACAGAAAAATAATAAAACGGAACCAGGTCCGGTGTAAAACACACAGACAGGATGTTCCAACAGAATAATAATAAAACAGAACCAGGTCCGGTGTAAAACACACAGACAGGATGTTCCAACAGAATAATAAACGGAACCAGGTCCGGTGTAAAACACACAGACAGGATGTTCCAACAGAATAATAATAATAAAAACGGAACCAGGTCCGGTGTAAAACACACAGACAGGATGTTCCAACAGAATAATAGAAGAATATCACCAAGTATAGGGTAGACCACGTATACAGGTTATTCCAACAGAATAATAAGAAATGGAATAACAACAGTTCTCTTCATGAATAAGAAAGAATAACACCCCTTACCGTAAAAGAACTGGATATAAGAGTAGTGAAGTAGCAGAAAACTTTTCTTCTATCTCTATATAATCTCTCTCTATAGTTTCTCTCTCTAGAGTTCAGTGAATTCGTAAGAAAATAATGAAGGAATGAGCTTCTATTTATAGGAAAATGGATTGCATAGTAACTAATCCATGAACGGTCCAGATTGATTACTTTAATCTGATGGTCCATATTTAAAGAAAAATCTTTTAAATAAAATATAATATATTCTATTTATAGAATAACTTTAATAAAGTATTCTGTTTTATATAAAAAGATGTTTCTGTTTTATTACGTTAATAATACGAATAAAACAAAACGTCATTATCGCTAAATAATTCATATTATTAACTGACAATAATGGAATCAAACTGAGTGACTTCTCACATAAGCATTAATAATTAATACTGTGTGCTACTATGCAACCACACGTATTACTGTACTTTTACTACCGAGTAGTTCAACAGTATCAACGGTAAAACTTCCGCCGTTATTTTCATAAAGTATTTTTGTCGTTTTCTCAATCCGACAATAATTCCGTTGTGGGGTCCACCAATAATTGTACCGTCGTACGGATATTCCCCGACAAAAAGAATATTCTCCGACCAATCGAATATAATATGACAACTTGCATACTTTGCAAAATTTATAAATACTACCCATAACTATTATATCAAATCCACACATTAATACAAAAAAAATTATTTCGAGAAAAATTAAATATTTATTCATAAAATCTGGGGTTTCACAATCTCCCCTCCTTATAGAATTTCGCCCTCGAAATTTACGTACGTACTTGGTATGCCGAACATGTGAGGATACCTTGACTTCACTTCAAATTCTAACTCTTGAGGTATAACCTTTAAGCATCGAATATGATCCTTCTTATCCAAGATGTTAACACGTATCTCCTCATACGTTAAATCTTTCGCTATTTCGTCCGGTTTTAAATTAATAATGCGGTTCGGGTCGTCCACATATTTACGGAACATCGATACGTAAAAAAAAATATTCTGAACACGCAACATACTTGGCGGTAAAACGAGTCTATAGGCCACAGTTCCTACTTCATCGAGGATTTCAAATGGGCCAATTAAATCGAGAGTTGAGATTTCCTCTCTTCGTCGATTCTTGCTTCTAGAATAACGCCCTCTTGAACCTTCTTCTTCACATTTATCAGCTCTTAGTATGTAGCTTGAGCGGCTTTAACTTTATCGATTAAAGTCGATTTTAATCGTATATTCGTTATCTTCACGTGGGTTCGAATATTCACACTTGTAACCGTATACGATCTTCTACACAACGCGTCAGCTACCACGTTCACTTTTCCACGATGTTATTGAATGGTACGATCGTAATCTTCAACAGCTCGAGCCAACGTCTTTGGCGCATAATACGTTCGTTTTAGTTGAAGAAATATTTGAGGGTTTAAGAAATGGGTTTTGTACTGGGGTCAATACAAAATTCAATTTTACGCTCTGGGGTAGGCTAAGAAGTCTTTAAGAATACGTCAAGAAATTTATTAACAATAGAAATATCGTTCAAAACTGTGACCCTCATCCAAGACTTGGATTGCACGTCACATTGATACCTATCAACTTGTCATCGTCATTCACGACGTCGCCTACAGAAAGTCTGGCTTCGGTGCATTCCACACAAGGAAGTCATCAGCGAAAGGATCGGGGCTCTTTGTTTATGGCTTGATATGACAATGATTGACTTTAGTGGTTTGGTTACTTTGAATTTGTATAACAGATTGGTTAGGAATATGAAAGCTAACAACCTTACGAAAAGCATGATAAGCAGTTAACCAATCGTTTTCAAAAATCACATCAATGCAAGTATTTTCAAAGAGATAAGATCAACAGGTAACGTGAAAGTGTTGATTTGAACAAGATTTATAAATAGTAGAGGTAACGAAGGTTTCTCCCAACTGAGTTTAAATAGACATATCAAAGTCTAAGTTCTCCGGAGTTAACTTCAAACATTTAACACAACTAGGTGAAATAAAAGAGTGAGTAGAACCGGTATCTAACACGGTATAGACTTCGCAAGAGTTTATGACTAACATACCCGTGATAATTTTATTCAGGTTCCTCGTCACGAAAAAAAAAATACTCTCTCTTAAACTACTGGCTTTGGCTTTTCTGGGACGGTCTTTGGTGCCTCCATCCTATCTGAACTTGTCTTCTGTGAACGACAAAATCGGGCTAAATGACCTTCTCTTCCACAATTATAACATGTTTTGGACGGCATCGCGCAGTTTGGACTGATGTGCCCCTCCCCTCCGCATTTGAAACATATGATAGGTGATCGTTCTCCTTCCTTAACGACAGGTGCTGGTGCTGACATCTTTCCATCATTGTTGAATCTCCTCTTCTTAAAATGTTCATTCTTATTGTTTTGGCCCTGATTACCACCGAAGTGGTTACCATTTCTGGCCTGTTGATTCCCTCCACGCTTGTTGTCACCGCTTCGATGACTGCTCTCACTGGTATTATCATTTTGCCGGCTGCTCTCTTTTGGTTGCGTTGACTCGTTATCGCGCTCCACTAACTGAGCCCTATTCACAACATCTGAATACAAACACAGTTTATGAGAAATAAGATGTTGACGTATCTCAGGTTTCAAACCTCGTAAAAACATTCGCGTCATTCGCTCTTCATTATCCACCAAGTGGGACGCAAATCGGGACAACTCGGCAAACTTGGCTTCGTACTGCGACACGGTCATGTTGTTTTGCTCCAACTTGATGAACTCCACCTCCTTCATGTGACGAATGCTTTCGGGAAAGTACTTGTCATTGAACATCTCTTGGAACTTCTCCCAAGACATCTTGAGTGCGTCAGGCTGGGTACGTTTTACAGATTCCCACCAGTAATCTACCTCTTCACGTAACATAAAGGTGGCAAAGGGAATCTTTTGCTCCTCGGAGCATCCCAAGACATCAAATATCTTGGTGATCTGCTTTAACCACGTCTCCGCCTTAAGTGGTTCTGGCTTTCCCAAAAACTCCAGTGGTCCCAGCTCCTTGAATTGCTTAGCGGTGACCAACCGAGAGTTATTTTGTTGTTGCATGAATTGCATAAAGTCTCTGACCATCCCATCATTCACCATTTCATCGGTGTTATTATTTTCATGAGGATTATTGTCCTCTGGTTGCACATTACCCTGAGCATTGATCGTTGGTGATTCAATGGTCTCATGTGCTTCATTGTTTATCTCAACATTTTCGGATGCCATTTGCAAATACTGCAACAAAACAAGGGTTAATTAACATATAACGTATTATCCATATACTTTGACCGACCAATTAAATACCAAATAAACTTAGGTAGGTCATACTAGTGAAGGAATTCCCCGTCTCTCCCCTCCTAGTTCTATTCTCACATCCTAGCCAGGGATCATATCCCTAAGCTCTGATACCAACTGTGACGCCCCCAAAATTAGGTATACATCACCCATCTTGGGTCGTCAGATACATAGTACAGAATACAAATACAACTGATTAATACATCTGTCGTGTACAATACGACAAAACATAAACTGTGAGTTTGAATACAAATATTATCTTCTAGAGAGTATTCATACTCAAAAGGAGTCCTCATTACATTTATTAACACACCATTACATAGAATAGTGAGGACTACTAACTAATACTATCATTCGGACCATCACTCCGTACCCCGACTTGCCCCAGCTACGTTCTCATTTCCTGAAGAGAACAGTGAAAGAAAGGGTGAGCTCAACTAGCCCAGTAAGAAATATCATGACTAAGATAATGCAGAATAAATTATCATTAGCCTTCAACAATGTTAAACTGATAAAATATAATAGACATCAAGTTTAACTGCAGCGGAACAAGCAATCCATTAAAAGAGTCAAGTAGAAAATAAACTCTACTATCTTTTATGATTTAAAAGATTTTCCAACACTGTGATCGCTGAGACTCAGCTTAATAAAATAATTCACATCATCGAATCACCCCTGCACTACGGCCAAGGATATTCGTATATTCATTAATGGTCATGATCATGCCAACAACTGTCCATCAATGCACTACGGGCCAATGAGGACTTTTACCACATTATTTGTAACATTACGGTCATGATTATACCGAATAATCCCTGGTCATAATCATACCAAGTCCATCTATGCACTACAGGCCACAGATGACTTTCAACATTTTATAAACATGAGGATGATGACAATGATATAAGAATTCAATAAAACAAGTTCAAGAATTAATTTATCCAGGAATTAACAACGTCCAAATTGTCAACATGATACTGCATTGTGGAGTAAAATTCAAGAATGCTTAGAAGAATATTTTCTTGAAAAGATACTGGATGAAACGCAACCATCAAGGATATTCCACAACTTTCATGGAGTATAGAAGTCAAAACTTAACCAACTGAGTACAATAAAGAATGGAATAACAAAAGAAATCACCATGCATGCGATAGACCGCACAGACAGGTTATTCCAATAGAATAATAAATAATGGAACCAGGTCCGGCGTAAACGCACAGACAGGATATTCCGACAGAATAATAAATAATGGAACCAGGTCCGGTGTAAAACACACAGACAGGATATTCCAACAGAAAAATAATAAAACGGAACCAGGTCCGGTGTAAAACACACAGACAGGATGTTCCAACAGAATAATAATAAAACAGAACCAGGTCCGGTGTAAAACACACAGACAGGATGTTCCAACAGAATAATAAACGGAACCAGGTCCGGTGTAAAACACACAGACAGGATGTTCCAACAGAATAATAATAATAAAAACGGAACCAGGTCCGGTGTAAAACACACAGACAGGATGTTCCAACAGAATAATAGAAGAATATCACCAAGTATAGGGTAGACCACGTATACAGGTTATTCCAACAGAATAATAAGAAATGGAATAACAACAGTTCTCTTCATGAATAAGAAAGAATAACACCCCTTACCGTAAAAGAACTGGATATAAGAGTAGTGAAGTAGCAGAAAACTTTTCTTCTATCTCTATATAATCTCTCTCTATAGTTTCTCTCTCTAGAGTTCAGTGAATTCGTAAGAAAATAATGAAGGAATGAGCTTCTATTTATAGGAAAATGGATTGCATAGTAACTAATCCATGAACGGTCCAGATTGATTACTTTAATCTGATGGTCCATATTTAAAGAAAAATCTTTTAAATAAAATATAATATATTCTATTTATAGAATAACTTTAATAAAGTATTCTGTTTTATATAAAAAGATGTTTCTGTTTTATTACGTTAATAATACGAATAAAACAAAACGTCATTATCGCTAAATAATTCATATTATTAACTGACAATAATGGAATCAAACTGAGTGACTTCTCACATAAGCATTAATAATTAATACTGTGTGCTACTATGCAACCACACGTATTACTGTACTTTTACTACCGAGTAGTTCAACAGTATCAACGGTAAAACTTCCGCCGTTATTTTCATAAAGTATTTTTGTCGTTTTCTCAATCCGACAATAATTCCGTTGTGGGGTCCACCAATAATTGTACCGTCGTACGGATATTCCCCGACAAAAAGAATATTCTCCGACCAATCGAATATAATATGACAACTTGCATACTTTGCAAAATTTATAAATACTACCCATAACTATTATATCAAATCCACACATTAATACAAAAAAAATTATTTCGAGAAAAATTAAATATTTATTCATAAAATCTGGGGTTTCACATATAATGTATTAAATTTACTTTAAAAAATTAATAATGATTTTATATTTACTATCTTTTGGTATAAAAAATTAGTGGAATAAATATTAAAATGAGACTCAATATTACACATAAATATTTTTAATTACATGTAGCCGTCATGTCATCAAATTCGGACATGGTACTATCAATTAGATTTAATCAAAAGAAATTAAAAATTTAAACTTCTAATTAAAAAAAATTAGGTAGACAATCTTAAAATAAAAAAATTAAGAGTTTAATTTTTTAATTAAAAAAAATTAAGAAGACAATCCAAAAAAAAAAGGTTCAGGACTAATAGTCCTTAATTTTGTTTTTTTTTATATTTGCTCTTGCGGTTTATTTCTTCAACTTCTGGTCTGTTGCTGAAAGGAAGAAGAAAAGCATCCAAGAGGAAAACGTATAATCGATTGATTCGATTCAATGTTAGTACTAATCTGCCTTATTATTTTTCTAGTTTTGTTTTGCCCTAATTTCCCCACCCACTTCTTGCATTCTTTGAAACTTACCGTCTCCTACATAAACATAAACACATAATTGGTTCGATTTTTCAATATTTATGGAGTATTTGCATTCCACTTTGACATTTTTGACTCTGCCACCTCCATTCAAAGTTACCCCTCTCCTATTAGCTCGATATATATATATATATATATATATATATATATATATATATATGTGTGTGTGTGTGTGTGTGTGTGTGTGTGTGTGTAAGTTTATATGTAAAATAGTAGCCAGATAACTTGAATTGTAGGCAAAAAATTATTGTGGTATCTATATTTGTGTTCTTGTAAAATATTCAACAATATAAAGTTTGAATTTACATGTTTGAACAGGAAAATTGTGAAAATTAATAGTTTGACTAGTTAATGAAACAGGTATAATCCCTTTTATTTACCCCAAAAAAGTTGAACGAACTATAGAATGAGTGATGTGTGCAATGAAGTCATGATCATAAAAACAAGAAAAACAATCGGCCATGATCGGTACTATACAACATTTTAAAAAAAAATCTTTATAAAAATTGAGAAGTATATTTACGGAAAGAGTTTTGGTAGAGTTACAGTAAGAAGATCATTTGAATCTTTGTTGTGTTCATTTTATCATTTATATAATCTAAACTTGATAGTTAAACATATAGGATTCAATTTATACAATTCCTGAGGTTTTATAAGTAATCATTTGAAACACTCCCAAGAATAATATGAAATGCAGAATCTTACAGTAATCAAGCTAATAAAAAAAAAGGTTGTAATGAACAAGTTGTTAGAGAGGTGTTCCTTGATGTTTTGACCAGGCTTTACGTGTTATTCAATAGTCCATGTTTATAGTTAAATGTAAATCTGTCAATCAAGTTAAAGATTTGAATATTATGGAACACAATAGATTTGATAAATAGAATATCTGAAACTGAGTTTCTCATGAAAACTAAATACACTACATATATGATCTCTATTTGAGTTTGGAGCTTGTAATGTGTGTCTTTATGTATCACTATGGTTTTTGTTGACTTGATAAGGTATACTTTGCTGGAGTGCAGAAATTGAATTTGTGCATGTGGGTGAGGTAGACTACACAAGTACTTTATGTTCCTCACATTATTTGTTTGATGTTTCCATTCGTGTGCTTTTATTTATTTTTACTATATTTTCTTCTTGAATGCTATGTAAGAGATTCTCTTATTGTTTTCTCATTTTTGTTGATATGTTGCATACTTGGCCTATGATTTTTTATCTAATTTTTTTATTCTCAAACACTTCCACAGTCGATGATAGTTGGGCTATTGACAATTTAAAGATGGATACAGTAAAAATTGCGATTTGGGAAATGTGGAAAATTTTTATGATGGTAGTAAATCATCAGGTAAGAACAAGACAACTACTCCTACTGTTTGTTTTGTGCCTTTATCTAGATTCCATGAATATAAAGCGTAAACGTCGTAGGGAAGAATCTAGAAAGGAACATTGCATGTCCCGACAGAGAGTAAGAGATGGATTTGAAGGAGCTGGTCCTATGCCAAAAGTCGAAGCACTATCTCACAGTAGGGCTACTTCAAAACCGAAGAAAAGGAGAGTTTCATCTGATAATGCTGCTGAAGAATATGTTTCCATCTTAGCTATTGAAAAAGTTGCGAATACAATCAATGATGGTAACAAGGAGATAATCAATGCCTTCGCTAATGCGACTGTAACAATGTCAAATGCCATTTCAACTTCACAACAGTGTATCCACTCAGCATCAGAAATTTATGCTGAATTGATTCAAATGAAGCTTGAGAAGCCCTTCCTTGATGAAGCCTATTTTTGGCTGGCGGATAATGAGAAGATGGTCAAGTTACTTTTTGGGTTTCCTCCTGAGAGGCGCAAAGATGTTTTACAAAGTATGATGAATTCGTCAAAGGGTTGTTGATGGGTTTCTACTTGAGTTAGAATTTCATATTTTTTGTTGTTTCCATTTGGACACGTATATATGGGTTTTCACTCAAGTTAGTATTTCCATTCAAGTGATGTTTTTTGTTATACGAATGGGAATTACAATCTTGAATTCTACTTTTTGTTAAAACATGTATACATAGCAACTTTTGGTTGCCATTTGGCATAAATTTATGTCCTGAAATTGTGATATGGCCTTATGTTATATGCAAAGAAAAATTAGTTGGATGATATCCACAGGTTCGCCCAAAAGGTCATGAATGAAGATAACTTTATTCGTATATATTATATACGGAATGTGGAACTGATGTGTTACATTACGTGTATTCGTATTTGTTTGTGTGTGTTTGTTCTTGGAGCAGCCTGATGCTGAGAATGCAGTTGAATCTACTTCAAAAAGTGAGCAATGAAGATGCACTGAAAGATCGAGAGTGTAAGAACTCTTTTATCTTTCTGTGAATATCTTCCTGCCTCGTACTAAATGTGTATTTACATTGCATTGTGGTACTGTTTATTTGAGAAATTGGTGCCACTAGAGAGTACTTCCTGGTAAAACTACTATTAGCCACAAAATGGAGCGATTTGGATTTATATTCAATCAAATTAGTTGGCTCATGCGTAAGACTTCCTGTGAGAGGATTTCAAATGAACTCTCATGAGCATGGAATGGAATATTATATCTTGAGATTTGTTCCATACCATGATTATCAGAAGGCTGGGCATGTATTTTGTAACGCCTAGAAAGAGAGGTTACACCAACATAGCTGATAAAATTATAATAAGATTTTAAGCCAAAAGAAAATTAATAAATGTTACCAGACAAATCGTAATAAATGTCAAACCGACTAAATCCATAATTTAATATATTTATTACAACTCCGAATAAATCAAAATATCACAATCTAAACAAAATATTAAAGGAGCTCTGATCACACTTGTCCCTCATCTCTAATTCCCTGCAGGAAGGAAAAAACACAGCATGAGTTATGTTCAGTACGGATATAGAGTGCAAAAAAAATAATGAACCGTAACAAATAACTCAATTAACCTAAATTGAACTAAACGAAACTATCACAACGAAATAGTAGGCTGAATCAAATAATTGTATTATTTCATACCGAGTTCAAAATAAAACATAATATATCTTGCCACTCATGCAAAGTCAAATAAAGGCAAGTAACATACATTGGACTGTGAATCCAAATGCATGCGTGCTTGACACAAACATCACCAATCCATATAACATAACATAACAAAAAAGTAAAGCCTACCCATACGTCTCTCACAACAAAATCACTATATGACCAACTCCCATCGGAGCACAAAATAAAGACGTCGTAAATTGATCACACCACCACGGAAGGTGTTATGCCTTAGTGCCAAGAGAACATACTTGTGGTATCCCACATGTGGTTATAACTCAGGTATACCCTACATTATATTCTAACAAAGATATAATGTCATAACACATGTGACACCATACTAACGAAATGGTTCCAAGTGTACATGTAACACAAAAACAAATATAAATACTAAGCTCCAAAGATACATTAACATATACATCTCTAAAAGATTAAAATAAATACTACATACGACAACCTAATTCAAAGAGTATAAATACAAGTTCTATGTATCAATGCCAACATGAAACTATCATATTAATTTCACAAAGAACAATTATGTGAAACAATAACCAAATTCAAAATGAGTAACAAAACGAACTAATTAAATTTCGAACTAATTACACAAAATAATAATAAATATTAGTACATTTGTAAAAATATTCCAACCATCTTTAACCCGTTAATTAACTCATTTTATTATTATTCTAATAAAATAATATGTAGCTTCATGTTCCATAATATATACACAGATTAGGCCAAATATATATATATATATATATATATATATATATATGTTGCCTTCCGTTACAAAATAATAAACATGAGGTTCACATCTCTTGCACTCTCTGTTATTGTTGTGACTGCAATTCCATACATGATCACCTAATAATTTAATTTCCATGTGCGGTTCCATTTAACTTTAAATTAAGTCAAAAATACAACTAATCCGAATACATTACTAGTAATGGTTTTACCTTAATCGGATGAGTCCAATTAAAATGCTTTTAAATATTATTTATTTATTTACTAGGTATTACATATTTTTTTATAGAGTATTATATAATGAGATGATATGATGTTGAAGTATACATTAACAGTAAATTGCCCATAGAAATAAGGTGATAGCATGATACACTTCAACCATGTGATGCTCTGTGTGTTTGGAAGTGGTTTACTGGTTTACATTTAAATAGTTTGATGGCTATGAAAGCTAACTCTTTTTTGTAACAAATGGATTTGATGATCATTACATACATACTGTAAGAATGTGTCATGCCCCTAGAACCAAAACTAGAGCACAACATTTCACACTATTGGCATCAACCAGATCCTGCCTGCCTGCATCCACAGGTTTCCTCTCTCACAAGTTCTAATAGTACCATCCCAACAAAAAAGTTGTAAGCTACCCAAATAGAAAGAAAATAAGGAAAATTACTGGGATCAGTTTAGGGTGTTGTCAAGCTAGCGATTAGGGTAGCACTTACATGGACTTGCTGAGAGAAGAAACATGTGGGATGCCAAACCACAGTTGTTAGGCTGCTGCTGCTGCTGCTGAAAAGCTCAGAAAACAACACATTCAACAAAGGCCTAAAGAGGCATGCATTTATAAAGAAACAAGTTCATTAAAACAAAAAATTGAAAATATTTCAAAATAGGGGAAGCAAGTGTTATCTGGCATCGGATAATGCTCACGGATTCCTGAACATCCTCAATCAAGTAGAATTCCTCTTCTAATGCTCAATATCTTCTATCCTGACACAAATAAATACAGAATATCATGCCTGCATAATGTAAGACATGTCTAAACAGTATAATCTTTATGCAAATAATCTGCAACTCTAGAAGGAAAGATGTCAAATTCTTGCACATTCCAGCTTTATGACCTCTTTTTCAGTTTTCTCAGCAAAATATAAATGCTTGCATAACAAGAAAAAACTACTCTCACACACCTAACGATAATATATTAATACTTTTTTTTGTTTATATTACTGACATTAACATGTCATATTTTTGGCAATCAAAATAAAATTCGAAATCATTCATTTAGATCGCACTACAAACATATGGACAGCCAAAAACAAAATAAAGCACTAGTTTTTTATGTGAAAAATATAAATATATATATATATATATATATATATATATATATATATTTTAATGAGTCGCAACCAATTGTATCTAAGAATCTCAAGCTATTAAAACATGTGCCTGTAAATGTAACAGAGCAGCTACTTTCCATAGTATTAAACAAACACGTAAACAATTCTTTAGTTCCATATAAGAATTTGGAAGACACCTCATTACAAAATCTAGAATAGATCAAAGTAACATTCTTCTAGTAGTGTAGGAAGTTCCATATAAGAATTTAGAAGACACCTAATTACAAAATCTAAATTACATCAGAGTAACATTCTTCTACTAGTGTAGGAAGGGATGGACAACGGGGACATTCACCTCGACCATTTGGATTTTGCTATCCACAATTAAAACTTAAAAGGGGAAAGTCAACCTGATCCTGGTGGGGGTATGAGGGGGAAAGAATGGGAACCATTCACCTTCAAATTCTGATTCTGGCCTTTGGCATCCAAAACTGTAGACCTTTGGCACTCAGTAAACTGCCATCCATACTTCTAATTGACAAAATATAAATAAACCTACATGAGAACTCAGCTGTGCCTACATTTCAAATCTTCTATCGAAAATACTTTGTTGTGTAAGCAAATAATTATCTGAGGCCATTTTACACATAAGATAAATACAAGAAAAGATGACGAGATGATACCATCGCATAAACAAAACTTGAAACACCAACTCCACAAATAATTCCATCAATACTTCTTTGTTTTTTCTTCCCGTAGGTACTAATTACTTGGCTATCAACAACATAAGTATCCTCTTATCCCCTAGTAAATACGGATACTCTTTTTTGGAACATGCAAAGAAAAAAAATATATATATATATATAGTTGCAATCATAAAGAACCTTTACATTACAAAACCATGAATGCTACTTAAAATGAACTAAAATAGAATTTAAGATATTCAATCCAAAAGCCAACATTATTATAATTAGATCCGGGTGGATTTGAACCACCAACCTCTCAGATCAAGGTCTGAGTGCTCTTGCCATTCTAAGCCTATGGATCTTGAAGAATAGCGAAGGCGAGGTAATGTTTTAAGTTATGTCGCTCAGCATTATTTTTCAATTGTCAGCACCTACAGCTGGTTATACTCTCCAACATGCAAATATACTGATGGCTGCCAAACTGTAAATCAGGTTTACAAATCTCACTCTTTCAGTCCTTCTCACAGATTTGGTGAAAATAGTGGACTTCTGAGAACCATGTTAGAAACCAATTTTCATGCTGAGAAATATTTAATCTGGAAATCATCATATATATATATATATATATATATATATATATATATACACACACACACACACACACACACAAAACATCCTAACAATAATATAAATATACTACGTACAAAAGAAAAAAATTGAATAATATTATGACAGCGTAAATAAATAGGGTTACTCGGAATAATAAGAAATTAAGCAGGCAAGAAATAGAATCTACACACCAAGTTTAAACAGAAGACTTTAAGCACTCTATTGTATAGATCAAAACCAATTGGTAAAGCGCTAAAGTGCAAAACCCTATCAATGAATTACAGTGATGGATGTGCATTAAAAAATTGCAAAAGTCTTATCAGAATTAAAAACAATTTACAACAAAGTTTGTATTTTCAACGTTAAAAACTAACAACACCAGCAGAGTTCAATTGGATAGCAAAATGTGAAATGCTCACCCTTCAACACATGAAGAAACAATCACCTGCTTCAAAATCTTCTGAGCAGGGTTCAATTGGACATCAAATGTGTGAAATAGTCACCTTTGTTTCACAGATCATTTTCAACACATAATGCATGACACCTTCAGGAACAATCACCTGCTTCAAAATCCTCCACTTAATATAGTTCCCAATTGAGAGACAAAAGAACTTTATCCTTACAAGCACCTTCAATCTCCTATGAGTGCCTATTGGCTTAAGCCCAACCAATCTTTTGAATTGAACACCATTAAGGGAGAAACAAGAACAAAAAACAAATAGGCTTTTTACAAGTCGCCAACAGTTCCAAATATCAATTACTAAAAGCTAAAAGTAATAATATAATGATCACAATAGATCATCACATACATACCCTTCTTCAGAAAAATATCACATGTATCACAATATTGATTATTGAGATCTTTCTGTCAGTTTATTAAATGAAATTGCAAAACAAAATTAATTAACTCAAAAACTAACCAAATGTTACTGGAGACTTATTACAGGACACTGTGAGTCATTCCGTTGTAATTTGTAAATAAACGATGTTATCATAGATCTGTTGTTAATTTTGCTCAGTGTCATTGTTGTAACTTGCTCCAACTTTTCAATACAAAAAGATCTCATTTGCTAAATTTTTTTGTTCCACATAAAAAGTCTCACATTTATTAATGATGGTATAAAATGACAACAAGTCCTCAAGTTTAATAACATCACAATTTTATTATACTGACATCGCCACTAAACTAAACAATCATTATATGTAGGTTAAACATTGAAGAAAAATATAAGGCCTAAAGATCACCTAAAAACCATAAAGTTTGCAATTTTCACAAATGGGAATGGAGGGAGTAATGACAGTATACCGTGTTGTCGGTCTATAATATGTGGTTCATATCCAGCTGCGCTGTAAGACATGTTACATTTTTAGCTTTACCTATTTAGAGACCATGCTTACGAGGTTCAGAGCAGCAGCCTTGCCCATCTCTGAACTGGTGCAAATTAGATAGTCCATAATTAAGAGAATGACAGGGTGCAAAATGGAACTCTTTCAAGGTACTTGTTCTATTGGTCTTTGACTTATTCAATATGATGTACTGGATCACTGGCTTGCACAATTTTTATACAAATTTTTTAAAGCGTAATCTAAGAAAGTAAGTTCCTCAATAGGTGAAGGAGGAAATATAATATCAAAGATCCTAAAATTTATGAGCATCAGGATATGCAAATTAATTGGCTTATAAAAAAGTTGGACAAAACTGTACCTTTTTCAACATATTGAGAGCCTTGCTTATTCATTCATATCTTTTGAGTGCAGATTTTGTTGTCTGTTTATGTTGTGGCTGGTGAATTTGATCAAGGGCGAGTTAAATCAAACACCAATAGATTTAGCAACAACCAAAAAAAAACAGCATGGGACACAGGAACACCAAACACCAGAGGGGAGAATCCGGTTCAAAAATCCCGGAGAATTTCTCCCCTCAAAAACAAAAAACCTCTGCTTCCCTTTTATTAAATTTTGAGTGGCCTGCCATGCAAGCGCACCTGCAATGGCAAAGGCCGGTTGTAGCACATCATCAGAAACAGAATCCCTAATCCCCTTCCACACCCCCCATTGCCAAACATATGCGACTCCCTCATCTCCATACTTCATACCCATAAAATTACAAACAAAGTATCTCGACAAAATTTCTATAAATTTGCATAAATATGAAAGATTTGTACTTTTTCTCATCTTTCAATAACCAACAGAAATCATAACCCTAGATCCTGCTACAAAACCTGCAGAAAAACTTGGAAAGAAAAAACCAGAGAGCAAAATTAAAGATATATACATAGAAAAGTAGGAATCAACGTACCCTTCACCTGAATTTGCCACTATTTGCCTAGCATTACATAGGAATCTTTATATATATTTAATCATAATGAAAAATTCTTTTTAAAAAAAAAAAAAAATGATATACTATACTTACTTTAAAAATATATATACTGACTTTATACTGTTATAATATTAGTGCTACATAAGCTCAAATCAAATTAAATTTTGTTTATTATTATATTTTTACATATTCATTATGTAATAATGTATTTTTACATCAATAAATATTGAATATTTTGGTAGGAATGATTATAGTTTATATAAAATTTGAATAAAAAATTTCTCATGAATGCTTTATTATTAATTAATTAATATTAATATATAGCTAAATTTTAACGTCAAATATTATAACGAACAAAATCAAAAAATAATATTTACTCCGTTTTAAAATATAAAATCAATATTTTTTGAAGTTAAATAGAGATATTTTTAAATTAAAGCCGATATGAATTAACATATGTATAATTTTCAAAATTTTAATTGATCACATTAATTTTGAATTTAAAAATATCTTAAATTAATTTTGAAAAGTAAAAAATTGATATTTTTTTTATATTTTTAGGACGGAGAATAAAATTTGGCTATAATAATTAGGTATAAGAAGATCATGAAAATATTTATTTCAATGAGTTAAAATAATAATTAAAAAAAAGGTTAGTGAAAAAACAGCGTAATAAAAAGGGACAAACCTTCAAAATTAGGGCATGATTTTCAACGTAAGTGATGCCCCCAACAAAATCTGTTCAATCGGAATTGTTGTAGTAGAAGAGAATTTGAAGACCTTCAAAACAAATAAAAACAATAAATAAGGAGAAAAAAAATTGATAAATCCTTCGTAGTTATGAGTTGTTAGTATTGGTTGGTATTTATAGAAGAAAAATTGCCAAAAGTTGGATCCAACTAGAATTAATGTTCCCTTTGTTTAATAGGGGTAGGATTGTTGTAATTATACTTTTGCTTAATGGATTGTAATTTAAATAATTAATTTTGACTTTTTAAAATAAAATTAACAAGGTGATCAACCCCGAGCACCAACGATATGGATAATGATTTATTATATTATTAAATAAATAAATAAATATTTTATTAGGATTTTAAAAAGATAATTACAATTATTAAATTGCTAAAAAAATATTTAAATAATAAATTATTAAACTATATATTATAGGTTCCTTCGATTAATTATTAAGTTTAATATTTAAATGAATTGCATATTTCTTAGTTTTGATTATGGAAAATAAATATTTTAGTTTTATTTAAGTTTATAATGAAATTTTATATTAATGTTTATATGGACAAAATTTGCTTGAAATTCTAATCCGAACAGAAGTATTAAAGTCGAACTTTAAAAAAATTAATTTAATTATGACAATTAATTAGATATGAATAGACTATAATTTGTCAACAAATAACTGCAGCGGAGTGAGCAATCTATTAAAAGAGTCAAATAGATCATAATGTCTACTATTTTCTCCAATTAAAAAATTTAACATCAATATTTTATCATTGTAACACCAATTAATAGTTCCTTTTTGCACCAAGGCCAAAGATAAATTTTCACAAATTGTCTGTCTGTAACACCAAAGATCATGATTATATTAATTCATAGTTTCTGATAATAATCATGTCATTCAACAATTTTTTTTGTCATAATCATGCCAATCAATTCATATTTATACCCAAGTCAAAGATATTCAATTGTAATATCAACGGTCATGATTATGTCAATCAACAATTACACTTTACACCCAGGCTAAAGAGAATTTTCACCACGTGTCTTTGTCACACAAGCTAAAGACACTCAACAATCATAATGTCTTTGCACCTAGGCCAAAGACATTTACAACAACTTAGTATTGATAATTAGTACAATTAACCATGATATGATGGATTGACATAAATAATCAAAATAATAATATAAAAAATAAATATTAATGATTTTTTATTTATGCACAGTCCAAAATCCAAATTGTCGATATTTAGAAAATCAATTTAAGTTCTTCATATAATATAAAAGTAAATAAAATATAAGGTTCATATTTCAAATATCACGATTAAAATTTAATATGAAGATTCAAGTGAAATGTTATATAAATTACAAACTATTAAAGATATTTTAATCACTTTCAGGAATTTTCACCATTTAATGATAAGGTTGTAAAAATGAATAATACTTTCTTATCATAATATGTAGTATGAAAAAAAATGATAACTCTTACGAATATGAAAAAAAAAATGATATTGCTTATCTTAATAGGAGACTAGATTTGAGTGTTATGTAAGCGATTAACTTGAGAATTCCTTGCACTATTAGCACACTTAGAGTATCATTATACTCAAAATAAATATGTGACGCCCCCAGTGGCGGAACCAGAACCTTTTTGTAGGGAGGCAAAATTTTAAACCAAGCGGTAACGGGGCGGTAGGCGACAGGCGGCAAAATAATACTATAATCTGCGTCAAAATCTAAACTAACTCTCTCCCCAAAACAATACTAATATTTCCAAGTACATGCAATAATTGTTTTTCCTTTTGGGAACGGTAGAGAAAAATTCAATTACATACCCATTTCATCATATCAACTAATCAATCCTATAATCGACTAACAATTCACAAAATATCAACAACTAAACTAACCCGATGAAAAATCAAATCTTTCAACCTCTCTCCACCTTTTTTCCAAACCAGCCAATTAATACAAAAATGTCAAAAATCAACCGAATCCCCAAAAGCCAAAGTACAAAAAAAAAAAATCTCTTAAGCACCTACTAGCTAATCTACTTGGATTTTAATGGGTGAAATCAACACTTTAAGCAAGGCTTTCTTAATTTAAGGTATTAAACCATCTTAATTTTTATAATTAAAAATAGAATCAATTATTCCTAAATTAATAGAAAATCAATTAAAAATAAAATCAAATTTTATTCTTTTTCTTATATCCCTAAATTTATTTGTCATCATCAAAATTACATAAAAAAGTGGAGACCTAATTAACAGAAAACATCAATAGTATACATATTTAGGCTAAATTAAAATTAATAGTACCAAATTTGAAAGACATTTAGGCTAAATTAAAATTAAAAATTAGTTAAATTACTTACCAAAGAGAAAAACAAAGTAGCAGACAAGCAGCCGTGGTTAAGTGGCGGACGGCGGCGGGAGCAGTGGCAGCCGGCCTGGCGCCATGGAGCTGTCAGCTGTGGAGCTTGGAGGCGACTCAGGCGAGGTAAACTGGCAAAGAGATGAAGAGAGGCGAGGTATTTGTGTTAAGAAATAAGAAAGAGTCCCAGCCCTAATAAAAAAAAATTAAAATTTTTTAAATGAAACGACGTCGTTTCAGTTTGAAAAAAAAAAAGAAAAAAAAAAAGAAAAGAAGAAGAAGAACTGCTCTGTTGCTCCGCTCGCTGAACTGCTCTGCTCGCTCGCCGGGCCGTCGGCTGCACCCCCCTCCCCTGCTGGCCTGCTCCTGCTCCGCTGCTCGCCCCTAGCTCCGCCTGCCGTCGGCGCCACCCTACCGGGGGCAGCTGCCCGCCTACCCCCCGCCCCCGCCTAGTTCCGCCACTGCTGCTCAGCCTCCTCCAAACTCCCCCTCGCCGCCGGAGATTCCAGGGGGGTCATATGCCCCCCCTCGACCCCCCTGGTTCCGCCTCTGATTATACATCACCTATTCTGAGTCGCCAAATACATGGTACAGAATACAAATACAATCTTTAATATACCACAAGAGAGCTGTGAGTTTCAATACAAATACTGTCTTCTAGACAATATTCACTCTCAGAATAAGTCATCATTACATTTATTGTCACACTATTTAACAGAATAGTGAGGACTACTAATACTATCATCTGATCCATCACTCCGTTCCCCGACTCGTCCCAGCTATATTCTCATTTCCTGAAGAGAACAGTGAAAGAAAGGGTGCGCTCAACTAGCCCAGTAAGAAATATTATGACTAAGATAATGCAGAATAAATTATCATTAGCCTTAAACAGTGTTAAACTGATACAATATAACAAACATCAAGTTTAACTGCAGCGGAACAACCTATTAGAAGAGTCAAGTAGAGAATAAAGTCTATTATCTTCTATGATTTAAAAGGTTTTTCATGACTTTTTGTGACGCCCCCAAAATTAGGTATTTATCACCCATCTTGGGTCGTCAGATACATGGTACAAAATACAAATACAAACTTAATTATACAAATGTCGTGTAACATACGACAATACATAAACTGAGAGTTATAATAGGAATATTGTCATCTAGACAATATCCATACTCAAGGAGTCCTCATTACATTTATTGTCACACTATTTAACAGAATGGTGAGGACTACTAATGCTATCTTCTGGACCATCACTCCTTTCCCTGACTCGTCCCAGCTATATTCTCATTTCCTGAAGAGAACATTGAAAGAAAGGGTGAGCTCAACTAGCCCAGTAAGAAATATTATGACTAAGATAGTGAAGAATAAATTATCAACAGTCTTCAACAATGTTAAACTGATAAAATACAATAGACATCAAGTTTAACTGCAGCGGAATAAGCAATCCATTAGAAGAGTCAAGTAGAGAATAAAATCTACTATCTTCTATGATTTAAAAATATTTTCATCAACTTTTATCACTGAGACTCAGCTTAATAAATAAACCACATCTTCTAATCATCCTTGTATTATGGGCCAAGGATATTCATTAAATCATCAATGATCATGACTATACCGAAAAATCCCTGGTCATAATCATACCACAAACTGTCTATCAATGCATTACAAGCCACTGAGGACTTTTACCACACCACTTATAACATCACAGTTCATGATTATACCGAATGATCCCTAGTCATAATCATACTAAGTCCATCTATGCACGTAAGCCAAAGATGACTTTTAACATAAAATAAACATGAGGATGATGACAATGTTATAGGAATTCAATTAAACAAGTTCAAGAATTAGTTTATCCAGGAACTAATAATATCCAAATTGTCAACATAATACTTCTTTGTAAAGTAACAGTAAAGAATGCTCAGAAGAATATTTTCATGAAAATATACTGGATGAAGCGCAAATATCAAGGATATTCCACTAATTTCATGGAGTATAGAAATCAAAACTTTAACCAAATGAGTATAATAAAGAATATATGAAACTGCAAATGGATTTTCACCAGCCATGCGGTAATCCACGTATACAGATCATTTCTACAATTTAATAAGGAATGAATATAAAGGATCATTCACCATGCATGTGGCAATCCACATAGACAGGTTATTCCAACAGAATAATAAAGAATAGAATAACAGAAGGATTCACCATGCATGCGATAGAGACCGCACAGACAGGTTATTTCCAACAGAATAATAAATGCGAAATAATAAATATGGAACCAGGTCAGGTGAAATTCACACCGACAGGATATTTCGACAGAATAATAAATAATGGAACCAGGTCCGGTGTAAAACACACAGACAGGATGTTCCAACAGAATAATAACAAGACGGAACCAGGTCCGGTGTAAACGCACAGACAGGATATTCTGACAGAATAATAAATAATGGAACCAGGTCCGGTGTAAAACACACAGACAGGATGTTCCAACAGAATAATAACAAGACTGTCACCAAGTATAGGGTAGACCGCGTATACAGGTTATTCCAACAGAATAATAAGAAATGAAATAACAACAGTTCTCTTCATGAATAAGAAAGAATAACACCCCTTACCATTTTAAAGAAGAACTGAAATAAAGAAGTAGTTAAGTGGCAGAATACTCTTCTTCTTTCTCTCTATAGTTTCTCTCTCTAGAGTTCAGTGAATTCGTAAGAAAATAATGAAGGAATGAGCTTCTATTTATAGAAAAATGGAATGCATAGTAACTAATCCATGAACGGTCCAGATTGATTTACTTTAATCTGACGGTCCATATTTAAAGAAAAATCTTTTAAATAAAATATAATATATTCTATTTATAGAATAACTTTAATAAAGTATTCTGTTTTATATATAAAGATTTTACTATGCAAAATACTATGCACAATAGAATATAATATATTCTATTTATAAAATAACTTTAATAAAGTATTCTGTTTTATATAAAAGGCTTAAATATGAATTAGTACCCTAAACTATAGGTCATATTCCACTTCGGTGATCCACCTTTCAATTTTGTCAATTAGGTTATTAAACTATCAATTTTTTTCAATTAAACAAATTGAACACGCCACGTCAGCAATTGCTGATGTGGCTAATTTAAGTGGGGTCTTAACAAGCTTACGTGGCAAATAAATAATTTAATATACATTACATAAACAAATCATTTTACAGCATGGGCAAAATTGTCAATATCTTAAAAAGCCCTAATTAAAATAAAACAAACCGATCAGACTAAAAGAAATTAAGCAAACACTTCGATCACATCTCTCCCCCAATTCTTGATAGAAAAACCCTAGATTAACCGAAGCGCGAAGAATTGAAGATAATCACCCATTCCGGTACGATTTCATCACGATTCCAACGAATAAGGACCGTGCATGTGCAATATGTACTGAGTCGGCGTTCACCACAAACAACATCGGTCCCCACTGTCGGTCCTCACTGTCGGTCCCCACTTTCGGTCACTACTTTCGAAAGATAGCGAAGTAAGTTTATGTTTATGGTTTGAATATGTGTTATATTTGAACTTTATGTTTGTATTGCTTACAAATCTGTAGCCTCCTAACTGTAAAGTAGTATTCCCCCTCAGTTCCCCATAGTTTTGTCTCCCTAACTCATGTGAGGTCCCCATTTATTTACTTTATGTTTAGTACTTGTTAAATATATATATAATATTTATATATTTTTGGTTAATGCAGAAATGGATGTCATTACTTTAAGATTTCATCATGGTGGTAAACTAATAAATAATGGTGATATAGTTGATTATGTTGGAGGCACTGTTAGTCAATTGTGTAAATATGATCCTGATTATATAACTGGGCCTGAGATTATTGATTATGTTTCAACAGTACTTGGAAGCAAGAATGTGAAAAATGTATATTATCTTATTCCTGGTCAAAGTTTAGCAGAAGGGCTTAGGGCAGTAGGTTATGATAAAGGTGTTATTGACATGTGTGAGTATGCTAAGAAGAATCCTGTTGTTGAGATATACTCAGACCATGACCATGAACAAATAGTAAGTACTGATGATGACAGTGAGGGATTTGTTGAAGTTTTAACAGATGTTAACATTGAAGAACAGACTGATAATGAGGGAGTAGAAGAGATTGAGGTTGATGTGCTTCAGACTGATAATGAGAAGGATATAGAATATGAAGGAGTAGGAGATACAGACTCTGATATAAGTAGTAATTGTGACTGGTTAGTTGAGAGTGATGAAGAGTTACTTGTTGCTAGGAAAAATTTGAGAGCAGCAAAAGAGAGGGAAAAAAGTGAGAAAAAGAGGAACAGAAGAAGAAAAATAGATGAAGATACTGAAGAAGAAAATGAAGAGGGAAATGAAGAGGGAAATGATAAGCATGTTGATGTTGATGAAATTGGGCAGGGACCTGATGATGAAGGTGGGCAGAGACCTGTTGATGAAGGTGGGCAAAGAGCACAAGCTGAAAACTGGGATGAAATTGACTTAGATTCTGATGAGCTGCACACACCTGAAACAAGTGAGAATGAAGATGATGAGGTCAGACCAACCAATATAAGAAAGAGAAAACATCTTGAATTTAATCCAAAGACTGACATTAAAAATGTTGAATTTTCTGTTGGAATGAAATTTACTAACCACAGAGAATTTAAAGAGGCAGTGAAACAATATGCAATTGGAAAAAAGTACAATGTATGGTTTTCAAAAAATGCAAGGGATAAGGTACAAGTGAAGTGTGCAGAGGGCTGTCCTTGGAATTTATGGGCAAGTGTGTTGAAACATGAGAACACTTTTACTGTTAAAAGCTATAACAATGTTCACAAGTGCACAAATAAACAGAAAAATAGACAAGTAAATGCAAGGTTTTTGGCCAAGCACTATTATGATAAAATAAAAGCTTGTCCATTTTGGAAACTCTCAGAATTCCAATGGGATGTGAAGAAGCATTTAAAAGTTAGAGTGTCATTGAGTCAGTGCTACAGGGCTAGAGAAATAGCACTCAAGCGTGCTTATGCAACAATTGATGATATATATGGACAGTTATGGGACTATGAGAAGGAATTGATGAGGGCTAACAAAGGATCAACATTTGAAATTAAAGTAGATAGGCAGTCACCAGAGGAACCAGGGAGATTTCAAAGATTTTATATAGGATTTGATGCTTTGAAAAGAGGCTGGTTGGCAGGTTGTAGGCCAATAATTGGCCTTGATGGATGTTTTCTCAAAGGAATATGCAAGGGTGAGTTGTTATGTGCAGTTGGGAGGGATGCAAATAATCAAATGTATCCCATTGCTTGGGCAGTAGTAGAGGTTGAGAACACAGACAGCTGGACTTGGTTTTTGCATATTTTAATGAATGATCTAGGTTATCTTGGTGGAGGATATGGTCTCACAGTTATTACAGACCAACAAAAGGTACTTAATTTCATTTTATTGTATTTTTCGTTTACCATATTATAAATGTTTGTTATATATAGCTAATGTAGTCATGTTTTTGTGTAGGGTTTGGATAATGCAATCAAGACAATTGTTCCTCAAGCTGAACATAGATGTTGTGCTAGACACATCTACGCAAATTGGAGGAAAAAGAACAAAGGATTTGAGTTGAAAACTGCATTCTGGAAAATATCTAAGTGTTTAACTAGGAAGCATTACATGGATCAAATGGAAGAACTGAAACAGTTAAGTGTAGAAGCACATGAGCAGTTGTCAAAACAAGATGCAAAACAGTGGTGCAAAGCTTTCTTCAGTGACATGTGCAAATGTGATATTAGTACCAACAATTTGTCCGAAACATTCAATGGTTGGATAGTTGCTGCAAGACAAAAGCCAATAATTGAGATGCTTGAGGATATGAGAGAACATATCATGGAGAGATTGGTTAGAAACAAGACAATGATGCAGAGAAGTGATGATGTACTGCCTCCTAGAATTAGAAAAAAATTAGAGGATGCAAAGAATGATAGTTTTTGCTATGAAGCTAAGTGGGATGGTTTTGAGGGGTATGAAGTAAAAAGGGATGGTGGACTTGAAGGTAGGACAGTTAGTTTGGTGAACAGGACTTGTGCTTGCAGAGCTTGGGATCTTGATGGTATCCCTTGTAGACATGCAGTTGCTGCCATTTATGAGCAAAGGGAGGAACCAGAGGAATATGTCTCAGCAATGCTTAAAAGAGATGCTTACTTGGCATCTTATCAGTTTCCATTGAGAGGTATAAATGGACCAGACCTGTGGGAACCTTCAGGCAAGGAGAAGTTATTGTCCCCAAAACTTAAAGTGCTTCCTGGAAGGCCAAAAAAACGAAGGATTAGAGATCTACATGAGGAACATAAGATAGGTGCAAGTGGAAGATTGTCAAAAAAAGGAATATTGATGACATGCCGGAGGTGCAATCAGATTGGTCATAATATGAGAACTTGCAAGAACCCAGCAGTTCAAAAGCTTCAGAAGGAAAAAGGTAAGTAAAATTAACAGTCAAGATACAATTTAATTTAATGTAACTTAATTGGCAAAGAAAATTAACATGCATCTGCATATTATCTTTGAACTGCAAAAGATGGATCAGGTAGAGGAGCATCAACTAGTGCAGAAATAGATGGGGATGTTACAGCTGCAGCAAGTGGAAGAGGCAGAGGAAGAGGAAGGGGTAGGCCCCCAAGCACTGAAGGTCATGGAAGAAGAAGAGGTAGGCCACCAGGGAGAGGGAGAGAGAGAAGTGGAGGTAGAAATGGGTTTGGTGTCTATGTATCTGCAAGTGGGGAGTCTTACATATCAAGTGGGGCACAACATACTAGGGTAAATCATGTTAACTTTATTAAATCTGCAAGTTGTTTTTGTCTGACATGTTACTTTATTAAATCATACATTACTAATTGTTTTTTGTTTAACACTTTTTAGATTTCAACTGGTTCTAATGTAAGTCAAGAAAATCCTCACAATCAAAGCCAAGGCAATACTCAAGGTTCATCATTCATGTCAGCCATGAGGCCATCTACATTCCAATCCAGAGGAAGAAATTGGATTTCTGCAAATCAACTAATCAATGGAAGGAAAACAAGACAAGATGCAAAGGCAAAAGAGAAAGTTGTGGATATCTAGTTCAAGCAATTAAGTAGGACAATATAACTTATGTTTTGGCAAGTGGATATTATTAGTATTAATATTATAGTGCACATTATGATACTATAACTTATGGTTTTGGTATATGTTTTGGCAAGTGGTGCACATCATGTCAGCCAAATAGTTCTGTATTATTTTCTGTTGCCAAACTGTGACAGCTTGGTTTAATTTATGCAAGTGGTGCACATTATGTATGACATCTATGTGGCTTTGTCTGAACATGTTGAACAGAGTGCTTTAATGCAAAAGTTTATGTTTTTGGAAGTATCATTGTATTATTGTTGCTTTTAATATTATGCATCTGTTAATGGAAATAATAGTTGTTTGCACAGGGCTCGAAATTTTATACCAGTTTCATTGTTATGTTTGCAGCAGTTTGTTATGACAAGAGTTTATTATAGAAAAAGGAATAAATGCAGTGCTGTGTACACCATTACCAGATCTGTGCACATATAAACTGCAAGCATTGTTATAAACTTTCACCATTGCAAACTAAAATAATAAAATGATTAATTGAAGTGCAAATTTACATTCATTCATTCATTGCAAAATTTACAATCATTTAGTGCAAATTTACATTCATTCATTGCAAAAAAAATTACAAACTATAAATTTGTACATAATTCAAACTAGTTCATTCACTAGTTCTTTCACCATTCATTGCAAACTTGTTCTTTTATACATAATTCAAACTATAAATTACAATTATTCACCACCATCATTCACATACAGATGTCCTAACATGAATACCAATATCATGCCTAACAATAAGGCTTTAATTGAAGTACTACACATTTTATCCTTCCTTCTCAACAATTCAATCTGCTCTCTCAGTCTTCCAACCTCTTCACTTTGCTCTGCACTTTCAATTTGAAGTTTTTCATTGCTTTTTTCCAATTCATTTATTTTTTCAGTGCCTCTCTCAATTTCATACTTCTTCCTTTCTATTTCTAAATTCAGAGCACTTATCATAAGTTTCAACTCAGGTAAAACTTCTTTGGACCTTTTACAAATCTCTTGGTCATACCAACAAAAGAAGTTGCAGTGTTTGCTTGTCAATTTGTCCTGCATGGTTGATAAAAACCAATTTAAAACATAAATTGAATTCCTATACCTTGCTAAATTCCTATTTTACAGAACCTAGAGAATAAGAGAAAAACTCAGCCAACAAAAATTATATTACTATACCTTGCTCCATTGTGGACAACCAAAAAACCTTCTACCTGGATTACTCTTAGTCCAAGATATCTTCATTCGAGCTCTATACCCACAATAGCACCTTGGAGTCTCACCCATCGAATCAAGACACTCGCCCAACTCCAGTTCATCTTCCATACCAGTAATTTCCATTTTCAGTTAGGGATTTTTGGAGGTAGATAACTGAAACCCTATCTCGCTTGTTTTCCTTAAATCTGTTAAATCACACCAGATGAGTAGGATTATCGTGAGAACTGAGTAGAATTTATGCAAAATTAGGGAACTACAGAGAAGAGCAACAGAGAAGAGCTAAATCACATACTTACTTGATTGTTAAACCGATTATCGTGCCGCCATGGTTGATTATCTTCAGTTCTTCGCGCTTCGGTTGATCTAGGGTTTTTTCTATCGAGAATTGGGGGAGAGCCGAGAGGTGTGATCGAATTGTTTGCTTGATTTCCTTTAGTCTGATAGGTTTGTTTTATTTTAATTAGGACTTTTTAAGATATTGACAATTTTGCCCATGCTGTTAAAATGATTTGTTTATGTAATGTATATTAAATTATTTATTTGCCACGTAAGCTTGTTAAGACCCCACTTAAATTAGCCACATCAGCAATTGCTGACGTGGCGTGTTCAATTTGTTTAATTGAAAAAAATTGATAGTTTAATAACCTAATTGACAAAATTGAAAAGTGGATCACCGAAGTGGAATATGACCTATAGTTTAGGGTACTAATTCATATTTAAGCCTATATAAAAAGATGTTTCTGTTTTATTACGTTAATAATACGAATAAAACAAAACTTCATTATCGCTAAATAATTCATATTATTAATTGACAATAATTGAATCAAACTGAGTGGCTTCTCACATAAGCATCAATACCGTGTGCTACTATGCAACCACACGTATTACTGTACTTTTACTACCGAGTAGTTTAACAGTATCAACGGTAAAACTTCCGCCGTTATTTTTAATAAAATATTTTTGTCGTTTTCTCAATCTGACAATAATTCTGTTGTGGGGTCCACCAATGATTGTACCGTCGTACGAATATTTCCCGTAAATAGTAACTCGTGAATAGTACTTCGACACAAAAAGTATCCCAAATACTCGAGTGAACAATACTAGAGTAAATAGTAATTTGGGTGCATAGTAACCCGTGAATAGTAACTCGTGAATAGTAACTCCTGAATAGTAACTCTGACACAAAAAGTATCTCAAATACTCGAGTGAATAATACTAGAGTGAATAGTATTTTAGATGAATAGTAACCCGTGAATAGTAACTCATGAATAGTAACTCCGACACAAAAAGTGTCCTAAATACTCGAGTGAACAATACTAGAGTGAATATTAATTTGGGTGAATAGTAATTCGTGAATAGTAACTCATGAATAGTACTCTGACACAAAAAGTGTCCCAAATACTCGAGTGAACGATACTAGAGTGAATAGTAATTTGGGTGAATAGTAACCCGTGAATAGTGACCATGTATTTTATGACAACTTGTTTACTTTAAAAAAAAAATTCACATATCACCCTTAACTTTATCCTTTTATCAATTTAACCATTTACCAAAATAGAAAAATTGAATACTTTTATTTCATAAAATTCGGGGTCTCACAATCTCCCCTCCTTATGGAATTTCGCCCTCAAAATTAACGTACGTACCTGATATTCGAAGAGATGAGAATACCTTACTTTCTTTTCGGATTGTACCTTTCCGGATAATTCCGCTCTATCATGATTTTTCAATTTCTCATTTCCTGTATTTCGAATATCATTTTAGAATATACCTTCAAAACAAAGGTTAATCGACATACCACAATTTATCCACTTATTAAGTAAACAATTTCAGCTTAGGTAAGTCACACCCTAGCGAAGTATATTACTCGTCTTCTAGACTAATATCTCCGTCAGTGACCATATCCCTGTAACATCAATCAACAATTTCTGTCCACAATCATATGAATAACTCATAATCATAATTGTGATTTTGAATTACTTTTCGCACCCAAGAAGAAGAAAATTTATATCACCTATTTTCACCTGAAACATAAAAAATTATGGTTATACCAAATCACAATTCCTGCTCATAATCATATTAATAAATTCATCTTTGCACTACGGCTAAAGATTTACAACTGTATAACCAATAATCAACAGTTAATCTTCGCACTACAGGCCAAGGATATACAACTGTAAAATCAATAATGCTGAGACTCAGCTTAATAGTATCACGACTACGAATTATCCATGCACTACGTGCCAAAGATAATCGTATTTTCAATTACGGTCATGATTATACCAAATAATCCCTGATCATAATCATACCAAGTCCATCTATGCACGTAAGCCACAGATGACTTTTACCACATCTATGAATTAATATTTCATTGCTGAGACTCAGCTCAATAATTAATCCACATCATCGAATCATCCCTGCACTATAGGCCAAGGATATTCTTTAGTATCACAACCACGAATTATCCATGCACTACGTGCCAAAGATAATCGTGTTTTCAATTACGGTAATGATTATACCGAACAATCCCTGGTCATAATCATACCAAGTCCATCTATGCACGTAAGCCACAGATGACTTTTACCACATCTATGAATTAATATTTCACTGCTGAGACTCAGCTCAATAATTAATCCACATCATCGAATCACCCTTGCACTCCAGCTAAGGATATTCTTTAGTATCACGACCACGAATTATGCATGCACTACGGCTAAAGATAATCGTGTTTTAATCAACGGTCCTGATCATGCCATAAAATAATTAGTCTTTGCACTACGGCCAAAGAGAATCCATAGCCATAATCATACCAAAAACTGTCCATCAATGCATTACGGGCCAATGAGGACTTTTTTCACATCATTTGTAACATTACGGTCATGATTATACCGAATAATCCCTGGTCATAATCATACCAAGTCCATAT
Organism: Panax notoginseng; assembly: GCA_016801055.1. Taxonomy (NCBI): domain Eukaryota; kingdom Viridiplantae; phylum Streptophyta; class Magnoliopsida; order Apiales; family Araliaceae; genus Panax; species Panax notoginseng. The sequence continues at coordinate 15,035,937 of CM029018.1, forward strand.
GTGCACTACAGGCCACAGATGACTTTCAACAAAATATAAACATGAGAATGAGGTATTGACGTATATAGGGTTTCAAACCTCTTAGAAACTTTCGCGTCATTCGCTCCTCATTATCGACCAAATGGGATGCAAACCGGGATAACTCCGCAAACTTAACCTCGTACTGCGATATGGTCATATTATTTTGCTCCAATGCTTAACTCAACATTGTTAGATGCCATTTTCAAACACTTCCACAAAACAAAGGTTAATAAACATATCACATATTATCCCTATACTCTGACCGACCAATTAAATACCAAATAAACTTAGGTAGGTCATACTAGCGAAGGAATTACCCGTCTCTCCCCTCCTAGTTCTTATTTTACATCTCAGCCAGGGATCATATCCCTAAGCTTTGATACCAACTGTGACGCCCCCAAAATTAGGTATTTATCACCCATCTTGGGTCGTCAGATACATGGTACAAAATACAAATACAAACTTAATTATACAAATGTCGTGTAACATACGACAATACATAAACTGAGAGTTCTAATAGGAATATTGTCATCTAGACAATATCCATACTCAAGGAGTCCTCATTACATTTATTGTCACACTATTTAACAGAATGGTGAGGACTACTAATGCTATCTTCTGGACCATCACTCCTTTCCCTGACTCGTCCCAGCTATATTCTCATTTCCTGAAGAGAACATTGAAAGAAAGGGTGAGCTCAACTAGCCCAGTAAGAAATATTATGACTAAGATAGTGAAGAATAAATTATCAACAGTCTTCAACAATGTTAAACTGATAAAATACAATAGACATCAAGTTTAACTGCAGCGGAATAAGCAATCCATTAGAAGAGTCAAGTAGAGAATAAAATCTACTATCTTCTATGATTTAAAAATATTTTCATCAACTTTTATCACTGAGACTCAGCTTAATAAATAAACCACATCTTCTAATCATCCTTGTATTATGGGCCAAGGATATTCATTAAATCATCAATGATCATGACTATACCGAAAAATCCCTGGTCATAATCATACCACAAACTGTCTATCAATGCATTACAAGCCACTGAGGACTTTTACCACACCACTTATAACATCACAGTTCATGATTATACCGAATGATCCCTAGTCATAATCATACTAAGTCCATCTATGCACGTAAGCCAAAGATGACTTTTAACATAAAATAAACATGAGGATGATGACAATGCTATAGGAATTCAATTAAACAAGTTCAAGAATTAGTTTATCCAGGAACTAATAATATCCAAATTGTCAACATAATACTTCTTTGTAAAGTAACAGTAAAGAATGCTCAGAAGAATATTTTCATGAAAATATACTGGATGAAGCGCAAATATCAAGGATATTCCACTAATTTCATGGAGTATAGAAATCAAAACTTTAACCAAATGAGTATAATAAAGAATATATGAAACTGCAAATGGATTTTCACCAGCCATGCGGTAATCCACGTATACAGATCATTTCTACAATTTAATAAGGAATGAATATAAAGGATCATTCACCATGCATGTGGCAATCCACATAGACAGGTTATTCCAACAGAATAATAAAGAATAGAATAACAGAAGGATTCACCATGCATGCGATAGAGACCGCACAGACAGGTTATTTCCAACAGAATAATAAATGCGAAATAATAAATATGGAACCAGGTCAGGTGAAATTCACACCGACAGGATATTTCGACAGAATAATAAATAATGGAACCAGGTCCGGTGTAAAACACACAGACAGGATGTTCCAACAGAATAATAACAAGACGGAACCAGGTCCGGTGTAAACGCACAGACAGGATATTCTGACAGAATAATAAATAATGGAACCAGGTCCGGTGTAAAATACACAGACAGGATGTTCCAACAGAATAATAACAAGACTGTCACCAAGTATAGGGTAGACCGCGTATACAGGTTATTCCAACAGAATAATAAGAAATGAAATAACAACAGTTCTCTTCATGAATAAGAAAGAATAACACCCCTTACCATTTTAAAGAAGAACTGAAATAAAGAAGTAGTTAAGTGGCAGAATACTCTTCTTCTTTCTCTCTATAGTTTCTCTCTCTAGAGTTCAGTGAATTCGTAAGAAAATAATGAAGGAATGAGCTTCTATTTATAGAAAAATGGAATGCATAGTAACTAATCCATGAACGGTCCAGATTGATTTACTTTAATCTGACGGTCCATATTTAAAGAAAAATCTTTTAAATAAAATATAATATATTCTATTTATAGAATAACTTTAATAAAGTATTCTGTTTTATATAAAAAGATGTTTCTGTTTTATTACGTTAATAATACGAATAAAACAAAACTTCATTATCGCTAAATAATTCATATTATTAATTGACAATAATTGAATCAAACTGAGTGGCTTCTCACATAAGCATCAATACCGTGTGCTACTATGCAACCACACGTATTACTGTACTTTTACTACCGAGTAGTTCAACAGTATCAACGGTAAAACTTCCGCCGTTATTTTTAATAAAATATTTTTGTCGTTTTCTCAATCTGACAATAATTCTGTTGTGGGGTCCACCAATGATTGTACCGTCGTACGAATATTCTCCGTAAATAGTAACTCGTGAATAGTACTTCGACATAAAAAGTATCTCAAATACTCGAGTGAACAATACTAGAGTAAATAGTAATTTGGGTGAATAGTAACCCGTGAATAGTAACTCGTGAATAGTAACTCCTGAATAGTAACTCTGACACAAAAAGTGTCTCAAATACTCGAGTGAATAATACTAAAGTGAATAGTATTTTAGATGAATAGTAACCCGTGAATAGTAACTCATGAATAGTAACTCCGACACAAAAAGTGTCCTAAATACTCGAGTGAACAATACTAGAGTGAATATTAATTTGGGTGAATAGTAACCTGTGAATAGTAATTCGTGAATAGTAACTCATAAATAGTATTCCGACACAAAAAGTGTCCTAAATACTCGAGTGAACGATACTAGAGTGAATAGTAATTTGGGTGAATAGTAACCCGTGAATAGTAACTCGTGAATAGTGACCATGTATTTTATGACAACTTGTTTACTTTAAAAAAAAATCACATATCACCCTTAACTTTATCCTTTTATCAATTTAACCATTTACCAAAATAGAAAAATTGAATACTTTTATTTCATAAAATTCGGGGTCTCACACTTTTATCACTGGGACTCAGCTTAATAAATAATTCACATCATCGAATCACCCCTGCACTACGGCCAAGGATATTCTTTAGTATCACGACCATAATTATCCATGCACTACGGGCCAAGAATATTTGTGTATTCATTAATGATCATGATCATGCCAACCACTATCCATCAATGCACTACGGGCCAATGAGGACTTTTACCACATTATTTGTAACATTACGGTCATGATGATACCGAATAATCCCTGGTCATAATCATACCAAGTCCATCTATGCACTACAGGCCACAAATGACTTTCAACAGAATATAAACATGAGGATGATGACAATGATATAAGAATTCAATAAAACAAGTTCAAGAATTAATTTATCTAGGAACTGATAACGTCCAAATTGTCAACATGATACTGCTTTGTAGAGTAAAATTCAAGAATGCTCAGAAGAATATTTCCATGGAAAGATACTGGATGAAGCGCAAATATCAAGGATATTCCACTAATTTCATGGAGTATAAAAGCTAAAACTTTAACCAACTGAGTATAATAAAGAATGGAATAATAAAAGAATTCACCAAGCATGCGATAGACCGCACATACATGTTATTCCAACAGAAAAATAAATAGTGGAACCAGGTCATGCGTAAATGCACCGACAGGATATTCCGACAGAATAATAAATAATAGAACCAGGTCCGGCGTACACGCACAGACAGGATATTCCGACAGAATAATAAATAATGGAACCAGGTCCGACGTAAAGCACAGACAAGATATTCCGACAGAATAATAAATAATGTAATAACAGAAGAATTTCACCAAGTATAGGGTAGCCCACGTATACAGATTATTCCAACAGAATAATAAAGAATGGAATAACAGAAGTTCTCTTCATGAATAAGAAAGAAAGAATACCCTTTAGGAGTACAACAAATAATATCCCTTACCGTAAAAAAAACTTGATATCGGAGTAGTGAAGTAGCAGAATATTTTTCTTCCCTCTCTCTATAATTTCTCTCTCTAGAGTTTCAGTGAATTCGTAAGAAATAATGAAGGAATGAGCTTCTATTTATAAAAAAATGGACTGCATAGTAACTAACTCATGAACGGTCTAGATTGATTTACTTTAATCTGACGGTCCATATTTAAAGCAAAATCTTTTAAATAAAATATAATATATTCTATTTATAATCTAATAAAACGAATAACTTTATAAAAAATTTTACTATGCAAACACTATGCAGACACTATACAAATACTATGCATAATAAAATATAATATATTCTAATTATTGTCTAATAAAATAGATAACTTTATAAAAGTTTTCTGTTTTATATTAAAAGATTTTACTATTAGCCTAATAAAACGAATAACTTTATAAAAGTATTCTGTTTTATATAAAAAGTTTTTCCTGTTTTATTACATTAATAATACTAATAAAATAAAACTCAGTGACTTATCACGTAAGCCTCAATAATCAATACCGTATGCTACTATGCAACCACACGTATTACTGTACTTTTACTACCGAGTAGTACAACAGTATTAACGGTAAAACTTCCGTCGTTATTTTCATAAAATATTTTTGTCGTTTTCTCAATCCGATAATAATTCTGTTGTGGGGTCCACCAATAATTGTGTCGTCATACGAATATTATCCAACAAAAATAATATTTCCCGACCAATCGAATATAATACAACAACTTGCATACTTTACAAAATTTATAAATACTACCCACAACTATAACATTATCTCAAATTTACACCATAATATTTAAAAAAATATTTCGAAAAAATTAAATCTTTATTCATAAAATCTGGGGTTTCACAAAATACTCACAATATTATAATAAAATAATTTTATGTTTTTGGTGTCTTATTCATTGCTCAACCGAGCAATCTAGTTATAGGAGAATGGGAGCACACTAAGGTGGAAAAAACAACTTCTCACAAGAAAACTTGGACACACCAAGTTTGAAAAGTTTTGCAATCTGATAATGTTAATATATTATTATATTACAAAGTTAGGCACCTTGTTCTTATATTGCAAAGTCAGGCACATTATTTTAACACCTTGTTCTTAGATTACAAAGTTAGACACATTATTTTGGCACCGTATTTCTTTTAAGTGTGGCAAATTATTATCAAAGTTTAGAATATTATATTATTTTAATATAATATTATAATAATATATTTGAATACATATTATTGTCGGAGAAGAGAATCAAATAAAAATATGTCAAACTTACAACAAACGACTAATGTTAAACCCCTCTATTTATATCAAAAATTAAACGAACTTCTACCAGACATTACATATCATACTTATTTTTAATCAAAACATTTTGTTTATCAATTATTTACATATTTTCAATATTTCAACAAATATTCCTAATTAATATTACCGACTCATAATACTGATAACCAAATCGTTCCTATAAAAGAGGGGGTTTTCCGTAGAAATGAAGCGCAATTAAATATCATATTTTCTTGATAGAACTTCTAGACATTGTCAATTATGTTAACTAGTCTAATAACATCATATCAAATAATATGAATTACTGTTGTAATACCCGAGAATATTGTAAATAATATTAGTAATGATAATAAATATGTTTGGAAATTATTTAGAGTACTTATATATTTTGTGTGTCATGAAACGTAGGAATTCAATTTAAATTGAATTAAGTATATGGTAATTGAGAAATGCGGTAACAATGATGATGAGCTTAATTAAGTTTATAAGATATATCTTGTGTGGTATAACGAATAAGATGAATTGGTTAATTACTTGAGGTAAATTAATTTTGAAAATAAATGTTTGATATTAATTATAGAAGAATTAATATATTGGGGAAATAATATTGTGAATGTAAGACCCCAACTTTTTATAAATAAAATTAAATTTTCTCTAATTATTATTTTGAATAATAAGGTGTTAATTTGATATAATGTTTTGGTTATGGGTGAAATGTGAAAATTTTACAAAATAAGCAAGTGGTTATAAAATATTCATTGTTGTCAGGGAATATTCGTTTGGTCGGAGAATATTCTTGTTGTCGGGGAATATTCGTACAACGGTGCATCCATTTGTGGGCCCCATAACGGAAAACTGTCGGATGAAAAAAATGACAAGAATGAGTTTTTTATAAATAATGGCATAGTTGTTACTGTTAACACTGTTGGAATACCCGGTGGTCAAAATACAGTAATACGCGTGGTTGCACAGTAACACACGGTATTACACAGTATTTTTAGATTATTAATTCTTACGTAAGAAGGCACTACTCAGTAATTATTACAGTAATTATTGTTCAATATTTTATTTTATTGATTCAATAATTACTAGGTTGATATTTTATATTATTGTTGTTTCAATAATTGTCACTACACAATATTTCCTATTATTAGATCAATAATTTATATTATTTGAATAATAATATTAGATATCATTATTGGCAATGTCTAAGAAAATTCTTTCTAGAAAAGGGGTTTGGTCACCTAATTGCGTGCCAGTAAGGAAAAATTCTTATCGAAAAGTCCCCTCTTTCCTGGGAACGACCTGGTTGTCATTATTATAATTCTGTAATATTATTTGTGAATAATTAATGATTAATTTATATGTTAAAGAAATATTTATTTTATGTGGATATAAATGAATGAACTAATGCTAAGGTATTTTATCAGTATTTTGTCGGAATAGAGGTATTAAAAATTATCTGTATATGGTTTTTAGTCATTTTTTGTTAGGAATTTGAAAAAACTTTCTTCTATAAAGTTGTAGAAAATTAAATTTTTTATGAATTGGACATAAAATTCGTATTTTTCTGATAAAAGGGCTATTTATTATGAATTATTAAAGTTTATGAATATTGTTTAAATTTAAAATATTTTTAGAAATTTTCTAGAATGGGTGGGCTCCACTCTTGTTCTTGTTGGTGTGTTGAGAATATTTTTCAATGGTGGTGTGCGTGAATAACAGCAGATAAAGCCATCAGGTAGCAGGTTAAGTCTGCTTTGACGTTCTAACATTTTCCTATAAATAGGGTGCTTAGGTTAGAATTGAAAATCACACCAGAATCAGAAGTTTTCTCTCTATAATATCGAGCGTATTTTTGCGAGTATTTAGTTACTTTGAGAGTTGCTATTCAGTACAAGTTTTCTTTAACATTATATCTGATATTCTAGTTAGAAGTACTGTGACAACCCCAAAATAGGTCCATTCCATCCAACCCATTCTGAGTCGTCAAATACATGGTACAGAAAACAACTACAACTTTATTACAACAATTGTCGTGCAAAATACAACAACACATATGCTGTGAGTTTGGATACAAATATATACCAAATGTGACATTGGACACCATCATGTATCAGCACCTCACAAAGGTACCTTACATAAAGGTACAGTCAAAAATTGTTTTAGAAACTAGAATCTTTGGGAAGTGCTCAAGGAAACTTTCGTACATGGGAGGCCACGCGTCTAGGTTATGATAGATATCATATGGCCACAGAAATATCTTTGGTTGACCCAATAGACCCCAAAGAAAAACGAGAAGATTACTATCATATTCTTCCCAATGGTGAGTCTTCTCTTGACATATCATTATCTCTACTATCTCTAATTGAGAATTATACTTCAAACAAACACCAAGATTATATAGGTAGTGCTCGTATATATACTCAGCAAGTGGATGAGCACATCCCTGTCTTATGATGACACGAGGTTGTATGTCGTTAGACATCTTGTATGATAGTGGCAAACCACCCTTCCAACGTTGGGTACACCTTACCCTATTGGATTCACCAAATATAACTACTAAATGAACTTTTCTATACTGCTTCGGGAGAACATCCACAGCTAGAGACCACCGTTCTATTCCCTTGTTACCCCCGCTCGACCCAGCTACACTCTTATTACCTGAAAGGAATTGTGAAGCAAAAGGGTGAGCACAACTAGCTCAGTAAAGAATATCATGACTAAAGATAATTCAATTATCAATAGCCTTCATCAACAATAAATCAGAGATTTAGAACATATGGTAAATGATAAAAATTTCAACCATAGTTGCAGCGGAACGAGCAATCCATTAGAAGAGTCAAATAGACTATAAAGTCTATTATCTTCTCCATGTTAAAAATCCATCAACAATGTTTTATCCCTGTAACATCAATCAACAGTTCCTTTCCACAATCATATGAATAACTCATAATCATAATTGTGATTCTAAATTTTTCTTCACACCCAGGACGAAGAATATTTTCATCACATGTCTTTACCTGAAACATCAAAGATCATGGTTATACCAAATCACAGTTCCTGTTCATAATCATACTAATAAATCCATCTTTGCACTACGACCAAAGATATTCAACAACAGTTTATCTTTGCACTACGGGCCAAAGATATTCATCAACAGACCATCTTTGCACTATAGGCCAAAGATATTCATCTACAATTCATCTTTGCACTACAGGCCAAAGATATTCCTCTACAATTCATCTTTGCACTACAGGCCAAAGATATTCCTCAACAATTCATATTTGCACTACAGGCCAAATATATTCATATCTCAAAGAAATATATAATCATTTCAGAATTTATATACACCATAATTATAACCATGTTAATCAATTCATCTTTACACTTAAGCTAAAGATATTCAATTGTAAATTCAATGGTCATGATCATACCAGTCACAATTCAACTTTGCACTACAGGCCAAAGAGAACCCTAGTCATGATCATACCAATAATCTACCCATCTTTACACTCCAGTGAAAGAGAAATTCAACGTCAGAGTTATAAAAATGTTATATATGATAATAAAATCAATATAATCAACATATAGATTTAATCTCAAGAGTAATATTCATAAATCAACTATAATTTGGTTAGTAAAAGAAACCAATTTTGTCGTGAATAGTAACTCGTGAATAGTAACTCATGAATAGTAACTCGTGAATAGTAACACCGACTCAAAAAGGTAGAAATTCCACAATAAAATTCATACCAATACTTCGGTATAATGATATTGAAAGAATAACATTTCTTAAGCTTATAAACAATTTATTTAAATTGTTTACACTTTACTAATTAATGCATTTAATCATCATAAAATGTCAACTCTTAAGATTTCATCATCAATAGCCAAAACCCTCATCAAAAATCTGCATATACCTCATATAGGATTCTCAAGCCATAAAATCCTATTTTCCAATTTTCTTTCTTCACAAAACATATTTAATTCATTTACTCATAACTAGACCATTTTCATGAAAAATACCAAATCAGTTCCAAAAATATTTCTTTTCTGGGATTTAGCATAATATAGTCCCATAGTGAACATATATTTTTCTCAGAATTTTTAAAAGTCATTTACTATTTTTCATATGGCCAAAACAGCCGAATATTTAGACATTTATCAAAAATTGTACTTTTATCTAAAAATTCTGAAATTCACAGAGTATAATCCTATCATATACATGTACTCCCAATAAAAATTTCATCAATTTTGGAGTTAACCACAAGGAATTATAAGCTGTTACTTTTAAAATAGTCTTTTCTCATAAAATTCATAACTCTCAATCTATACATCCAAAAATCACCCTTTTTGGACACAATCAAGAAAACTCATCAAAATATCATTTCAAATTTTTCCAGAATTTTTGAAGATCAGAAAAATTACGAAACTGAAAATCATAACAACCCTTAAAATCCATTACTATCCCTTACTATCCCTTACAATCCCTTACTATCCCTTACCTCAAAAGAGCAGTACTTCTGACTGGATATCGGATATGATGCTGAAGGAAACTTGCACTGATGAATAGCAACTCACCAAGTATCTAAAAACTCACAAAATATGCTTCATAATATAGAGAGAGAAAGAGAGAAAGTTTATATTTTTGGTGTGATTTTCAATTCTAACTTAGCCCTCTATTTATAGGAAAATTTTGGTAGGTTTGACCTGCAACCTGATGGCTTTACCTGCTACTATTCCCACCCACCACATTTGAAATATAATTCAGCACATTTCTTCACCAACCACAAGTGGAGCCCACCAATTCTAGAATTTTCCACCAAAATGATAAACTCCGAAAATTCAACAATTTCTGAACCAGTCATCTCGTAAAATTCATAACAAATCATACATTCATTTTTAACGGTTCAAAATTTGTGGACATATACTCAACTTATATATGTATAACATATCCAAAAAATACCACGATCCAACGGTCGGATTAAAAATTATAACCCCCGCAAAATATCTCAAAAACCCTAATTTTTAATACCTCCATTCCGACAAAAATACTGATAAAAACCTCAACATTAACTCCTTCATTTTTAACCACAAAAATATATCCCTCATTTATATCCACATAAAATAAATATTTTCTTATCATATAAATCAATAATTAATTATTCACAAATAATATTACAGAATCACATTTATGACAACCAGGCCGTTCCCAGGAAAGAGGGGGCTTTCCAATAAGGATTTCTCCTTACTGGCGCGCAATTAGATGACCAAACCTCTCCTTAGACAGAACTTTCTAGACATTGCCAATAATGCTATCTAATAATACTATTCAAATAATATGAATTATTGATCTGATAATAGAAAATACTGTGCAGCAACAATTATTGAACAACAATAATATAAAACTTCAACGTAGCAATTATTGAATCAATAAAATAAAATATTGAACAGTAATTACTGTAACAATTATTGAGTAGTGCCTTCTTACGTAAGAATCAATAATTTCAAAAATACTGTGCAATACCGTGTGCTACTGTGCAATAACGCGTATTACTGTATTTTAACCACCGGGTATTCTAACAGTGTTAACGGTAACAACTACGCCGTTATTTGTAAAAACTTAAATTTGTCGTTTTCTTCATCCGACAGTTATTCGTTATGGGCCCACAAATAGCTGCGCCATCGTACGAATATTCCCCGACAGAAAGAATATTCCACGACCAAACGAATATTCCCCGACAACAATGATTATTTTATAACCACTTGCTTATTTTGAAAAAATCATATTTCACTCATAACTTTAAACTTTTATCAATTTAACCATTTACTGAATAATAATTATAAGAAAAATTGAATACTTTTATTTCATAAAATTCGGGGTCTTACAAGTACTGTTCTTTTGAGGTACGAGATGTTATTTTTTTTGTAAATGATGTTATTTTGTTCAATATCATTATGACAAAATATTATTATAAATTTTATTATGAAATTTTTACCTTTTTATGTCGAGATTACTATTCACGTATATGACACTATTTACGAAAACGGTACTATTCACGAAATATGATTTTTCTTGTAAAATTTCTATCTTTTTATGTCGAGGTTACTATTCACGTATACGACACTATTCACGTATACGGCACTATTCACGAATATGACACTATTTACAGAAAAATTAAATTTTATTTTTTTTGTCCAAGTTGTCTATTGTGGTTACTATTTTTGATTGTATCCATGTTTTGATCTTCATTCTTTAATTTTGCTCCACAATTGATTATTATGGAGTATTTTTGAACTTGGATAAACCGAAGTATGAATCCCTAATCTTTGTCCTTTTATCTCATTGAATTCATTTTCTTTAAGATATTTTTCATCATCCTCAGTCCAAAAATGGTGATATAACTGAATATCTTTGGCCTGTAGTGCAAAGTGATTATCTGATAAATATCTTTGGCCTGTAGTGCAAAGATGAATGATTATCTGATGAATATCTTTGGCCCGTTGCAAAGATTGTAAGGCCCCGAATTTTATGAAATAAAAGCATTTAATTTTTCTTATAATTACTATTCAGTAAATGGTTAAATTGATAAATGTTAAAGTTAAGGGTGAAATATGAATTTTTTTCAAAATAAGCAAGTGGTTATAAAATAATCATTTTTGTCGGGAAAAATTCGTTTGGTCGTGGAATATTCCTTCTGTCGGAGAATATTCGTACGACGGCGCAGCTATTTGTGGGCCCCATAACGAATAACTGTCGGGTGAAGAAAACGACAAATTTGAGTTTTTACAAATAACGGCGTAGTTGTTACCGTTAACACTGTTAGAATACCCGGTGGTTAAAATACAGTAATACGCGTTATTGCACAGTAGCACACGGTATTGCATAGTATTTTTGAAATTATTGATTCTTACGTAAGAAGGCACTACTCAATAATTATTACAGTAATTACTGTTTAATATTTTATTTTATTGATTCAATAATTGCTACGTTGAAATTTTATATTATTGTTGTTCAATAATTGTCACTGCACAGTATTTTCTATTATCAGATCAATAATTCATATTATTTGAATAATATTATTAGATAACATTATTGGCAATGTCTAGAAAGTTCTGTCTAAGGAGAGGTTTGGTCACCTAATTGCGCGCCAGTAAGGAAAAATTCTTATTGGAAAGCCCCCTCTTTCCTGGGAACGGCCTGGTTGTCATAAATGTGATTCTGTAATATTAATTGTGAATAATTAATTATTGATTCATATGATAAGGAAATATTTATTTTATGTGAATATAAATGTTGGATATATTTTGTGGTTAAAAAAGAAGGAGTTAATGTTGAGGTATTTTATCTGTATTTTTGTCGGAACGGAGGTATTGAAAATCAAATTAGGGTTTTTGAGATATATTGTGGAGGTTATAATTTTTAATCCGACCGTTGGATCGTTGTGATTTTTTTATATGTTATACATATATAAGTTGAGTATATGTCCATAAATTTTGAACCGTTAAAAATGAACGTATGATTTATTATGAATTTTACAAGATAACTGGTTTAGAAATTGTTAAATTTTCGGAGTTTATCATTTTGATGGAAAATTCTAGAATTGGTGGGCCCCACTTGTGGTTGGTGAAGAAATGTGCTGAATTATATTTCAAATGTGGTGGGTGGGAATAGTAGCAGGTAAAGCCATCAGGTTGCAGGTCAAGTTTGCTAAAATTTTCCTATAAATAGAGGGCTAAGTTAGAATTAAAAATCACACCAGAAACAAGTTTTCTCTCTTTCTCTCTCTATATTATGAAGCATATTTTGTGAGTATTTAGATACTTTGAGAGTTGCTATTCAGTGCAAGTTTTCTTCGACTTTGCATACCGATCAGAAGTACTGCTCTTTTGAGGTAAGGGATTGTAAGGGATAGTAAGGAATTTTAAGGGTTGTTATGTTTTTCAGTTTCGTAATTTTTCTGAACTTCAAAAATTCTGGAAAAATTTGAAATGATATTTTGATGAGTTTTCTTGATTGTGTCCAAAAATGGTGATTTTTGGATGTATAGATTGAGAGCTATGAATTTTATGAGAAAAAACTATTTTAAAAGTAACCGCTTATAATTCCTTGTGGTTAATTCCAAAATTGATGAAATTTTTATTGGGAGTACATGTATATGATAGAAGTATACTCTGTAAATTTCAGAATTTTTGGACAAAAGTATAATTTTTGATAAATGTCTAAATATTCGGCTGTTTTGGCCATATGAAAAATAGTAAATGACTTTTAAAAATTCTGAGAAAAATATATGTTCACTATGGGACTATATTATGCTAAATCTCAGAAAAGAAATATTTTTGGAACTGATTTGGTATTTTTCATGAAAATAGTCTAGTTATGAGAAAATGAATTAAATATGTTTTGTGAAGTAAGAAAATTTGAAAATAGGATTTTATGGCCTGAGAATCCTATATGAGGTATATGCAGATCTTTGATGAGGGTTTTTGGTTATTGGTGATGAAATCTTATGAGTTTGACATTTTAGGATGATTAAATGCATTATTTAGTAAAGTGTAAACAATTAAAATAAATTATTTATAAGCTTAAGAAATATTATTCTTTCAATATCATTATACCAAAATATTGGTATATATTTTATTGTAGAATTTTTATCTTTTTGTGTTGAGTTACTATTTACGAGTTACTATTCAGGAGTTACTATTTACGAGTTACTATTCACGAAAAAATTGGTTTCTTTTTCTAACCAAATTATAGTTGATTTACGAATATTACTCTTGAGATTAAAACTATATGTTGATCATATTATTTTATTATTATATATAACATTTTTATAACCCTAATGATGATATTTCTCTTTGACTTGAGTGTAAAGATGGGTAGATTTTTGGTATGATCATGACTATGTGTTCTCTTTGGCCAGTAGTGCAAAGTTGAATTGTTGATTGGTATGATCATGACCATTGAATTTATAAGTGAATATCTTTAGCTTAAGTGCAAAGGTGAATTGCTCAATATGGTTATAATTATTGTTTATATAAATTCTGAAATGATTATATAATTCTTTGAGATATTAATATCTTTGGCCTGTAGTGCAAAGATGAAATATTGATGAATATCTTTGGCCTGTAGTGCAAAGATGAATTGTTGATGAATATCTTTGGCCCGTAGTGCAAAGATGACATGTTGTTGAATATCTTTAGCCAGTAGTGCAAAGATGAACAGATGTTGAGATAAACATGACCAACTGGTGATACAAATGAATATCTTTGGCCGTAGTGCAAAGATGAAGTTATTAGTATGATTATGAATAGGAAATGTGATTTGGTATAACCATGATCTTTGATATTTCAGGTAAAGATAGGTGATGAAAATTATCTTCGTCCTGGATGAGAAGAGAAATTTAGAACTACAGTTTTGATTATGAGTTATTTATATGATTGTGGACCAGAACTGTTGATTGATGTTACAGGGATAAAACATTATTGATGGATTTTTAACATGGAGAAGATAATAGACTTTATAGTCTATTTGACTCTTCTAATGGATTGCTCGTTCCGCTGCAACTATGGTTGAAATTTTTATCATTTACCATATGTTCTAAATCTGATTTATTATTGATGAAGGCTATTGATAATTTAATTATCTTTAGTCATGATATTCTTTACTGAGCTAGTTGTGCTCACCTTTTTGCTTCACAATTCCTTTCAGGTAATAAGAGTGTAGCTGGGTCGAGCGAGGGTAACGGAGAAATAGAACGGTGGTCTCTAGCTGTGGATGTTCTCCCGAAGCAGTATAGAAAAGTTCATTTAGTAGTTTTATTTGGTGAATCCAATAGGGTAAGGTGTACCCAACGTTGGAAGGGTGGTTTGCCAATATCATACAAGATGTCTAACGACATACAACCTCGTGTCATCATAAGACAGGGATGTGCTCATCCACTTGCTGAGTATATATACGAGCACTACCTATATAATCTTGGTGTTTGTTTGAAGTATAATTCTCAATTAGAGACAGTAGAGATAATGATATGTCAAGAGAAGACTCACCATTGGGAAGAATATGATAGTAATCTTCTCGTTTTTCTTTGGGGTCTATTGGGTTAACCAAGAATAATTCTGTGGCCATATGATATCTATCATAACCTAGACGCATGGCCTCCCATGTACGAAGGTTTCCTTGAGCACTTCCCAAATATTCTAATTTCTAAAACAGTTTTTGACTATACCTTTATGTAAGGTGTCATTGTGAGGTGATGTCCACGGTTGGAACATGAGTCACATTTGGTATATATTTGTATCCAAACTCACAGCATATGTGTTGTTGTATTTTGCACGACAATTGTTGTAATAAAGTTACAGTTATTTTCTGTACCATATATTTGGCGACTCAGAATAAGTTGGATGGAATGGACCTATTTTGGGGTCGTTACAAAGATGGACATGTGTTAAGATGAATGAATGAATATCTTTGACCGGTAGTGCAAAGATGAATATTTGATTCAGGATGCATATTGATTGATGTTACAAGGATAAATAATAGACTTTTAAATCATAGAAGATAGTAGACTTCATTCTCTACTTAACTCTGCTAATGAATTATTATTTCCGCTATGAATATTGATCTAAAACTTGTTGTCAATTATATTTTATCTGATTTATTGAAGGCTAACGATAATTTTTTCTACATTATCTTAGTCATAATATTCTTTACTGGGTTAGTTGAGCTCACCCTTTTCTTTTTTGTTCCATTTTTCTTCTAAGGAGGCGAGAATAAGCGGGAACTAGTCGGGGTATGGAGTGATGGGTCCAGACAGTTGTTTTAGCAGTTCTCACTATTTTGTAAAATAGTGTATTAATTATTGTAATGAGGACTTATTTGAGTTTGGATATTGTCTAGAAGATAATATTTGTATTTAAACTCACAGCATGTGTGTTGTCATATTTTACACGACAATTATAATAATGAAGTTGTAATTATTTTCAGTACCATTTATTTGGCGACTCAGGATGGGTTGTGTGGACCTATTTTGGGGGCATCACAATAAAATCCACAATTAAAGCTCAAAAAGGAAAAAAAATTTATATATCTTCATATTACATAATGGTTGATAGTGCCAAAAAATTTATTTCCTAGCCCAATAAGCCTTAAACCAACCCAAATATTTTGAGCCATAAAGGTTGATACATAAGCCCAAAAAAAAAAGAACTAACATTATATTGCTGGTAAGTGCAGAATATTAAAACTCTTGTCCCATATTTTTAGTCCCATTAACTTGCTTAAATCGCATTTAGGTCAATGGCTTATTCCCTATGTTGCTTAACATCAGAAGTTGCAAATGATGGCTTGAGGCATGATGGTGAGGGAGCAGTTAGAAACTTTTTACCAATTCCTCCTTAACCAATGGCTTTTTCCCTTCCATGTTGGTCCAATTATTGTGTAAAACCTAACAATTGGGCAAAAGTTCTCATCAATCCCTTATATATAAAGGCATCACAACCGATCCTTTAAATTGCATAATTGGGTGAGTCAACTCACTCAATTTAAAATCAATTAGGAGTTAACTCGCTCAATTGAAAAACACTCACGCTAAATTGGTCAGATTAATCGTGGATTTTCTTCTTCTTTCTCTTCCTCTTCTTCAGTTCCCGAGCCTCTTCGTCTTCCTCTTCCTCTTCTTCAGTTCCCGAGCATTCCATTCACCAAAGCTCAAAAAATAAACAATAGAAACAGAAGTTCCATTGGCTGACTAGAAAAAATAATTACTGTAGCTAAAAAGACTCCCGATCCAATTCATTCCCCTCTTACTAGATCCATCGACACCATAGTCAATTCCAGAACTCAACCATGCCTTCTCGAAGAAGAACGCTTTTGAAGGTCATAATCATCGGTGACAGCAGGTTTACATGTTTATGTGTTTTAGATCGATTGGATCTAAGTTCTAGGGTTTGGTATGTCATGTGATTGAATTTACCATTTTCCATAAATTTATAACGAAATTGATTGTTTGAAATTGGATATGATTTTGCAGCGAAAGAAGAAAAGAATGAGGAGGTTGAAGAGGAAGCATCAAAAGATGAGGCTGAGATCTAAGTAATTTATTTTTATTTGTCATTGATACCCCTCCTGTAGGATCTCAGTAATGTTATAGCCTTTCTTCGATTCCAGAATTCATGGACCTTATTTTACTGGAAGTATGTTCTATGTTCTTACTAATTGTTTTTAAATTAGATATGGTTCTGTGGATAATTGGGTTTTGTTTTCTCTTTTATAGTTTCATATTTGTGCTATTTTTCTTTTCTTTTTTGGTGGGATAGCTTCTTTTTTATTGGAATAGAATGAGGTGAGGATGACTTATAGAATCACTTTCACTTGCCTGTGCTTTCTTTCATTTTTTAATTTATTTCATCTATTATAAGATCGGAACAGTAAAGTTATCGATCAAGACAATTCACCCAAAAAAGATGCAGACCATATTTATGAAAAAAGAGTTACAAGTTGGCTTGAATTCCTCTGACCGATGAATGAGGATGAGGATGAGATTGAAGTCATCAGCGACAACTAGGACGAGATAAATACTTGATTTTGCTATGTGATTTAGGGTTCACTATCTACTTTTATGTCTCTCCTTTTTATCTTCTCTGTTTTCTTTTGCTTAATTGCAAGAACGGGAAGTTGAAGCAGAAACAAAATCCTTTCTTTTGAGCCAACAAAGCGTGCATTTTTCAGGTGATCAATACTTTGTCTTTCTGTATATTCATTTTTTGTTCCAACAAGCCCCCAATTTTTAAATATTTTTAGGTGTCTTTATTCATTTTTCTTTTACTCTGGAAGATGGTTAAAGGTTCAATCTTGATTTATGGCTGATTTCACTAAGCCCTTTTCTTTCTTCGTGTATTTGGGATTGTTTTTCTGAAATGGGTATTCTGGAATAATGTATAATTTTGATTCTTTTTGGGGGTTCTTTACAAGTTGAGGTTTTGAATGCTCAGAACTTAACATGCAATTCAAATAATTTGAAGGCATTGGAGGGTTTGATAAATGGTTTAAACTCAATTAATGATGTGGGAAATTGAATGCAAATTCATCTTTTCCCCCGAATTGCTGTGATTGGGTAGGCTTCACTTGCAGATAAGTTAAAACTTGGAAGGGAAAGATTAATAGGCAAGCTCTCAGAATCAATTACCCTTAATTTATCCCACAATGTGCTCAAAGGCTCATTTCCAACATCACTATTGCATTTGTCCAATTTAGAGGTTTTAGACTTGAACAACAATGCCTTTTCTGGGTTTTTTCCAGTTAGCATCGATCTGCCATCAATTCGAGTTTTCAACATTTCTCATAATATTTTCAGGGTTTGGTTACTGATGGTATACGTAAGAACTCACCCTGTATTCAAGTTATTAATTTAGCAGTGAACTATTTCAATGGAAATATTCCGTTGGAGCTTGAGAAATGCAGCTCACTGGAACACCTGGTGTGACGCCCCCAAAATTAGGTATACATCACCCATCTTGGGTCGTCAGATACATAGTACATAATACAAATACAACTTACTAATACAACTATCGTGTACAATACGACAAAACATAAACTGTGAGTTTGAATACAAATATTATCTTCTAAAGAGTATTCATACTCAAAAGGAGTCCTCATTACATTTATTAACACACCATTACATAGAATAGTGAGGACTACTAACTAATACTATCATTCGGATCATCACTCCGTTCCCCGACTTGCCCCAGCTACGTTCTCATTTCCTGAAAAGAACAGTGAAAGAAAGGGTGAGCTCAACTAGCCCAGTAAGAAATATTATGACTAAGATAATGTAGAATAAATTATCATTAGCTTTCAACAATGTTAAACTGATAAAATATAATAGACATCAAGTTTAACTGCAGCGGAACAAGCAATCCATTAAAAGAGTCAAGTAGAAAATAAACTCTATTATCTTTTATGATTTAAAAGGTTTTTCAACACTGTAATCGCTGGGACTCAGCTTAATAAAATAATCCACATCATCGAATCACCCCTGCACTACGGCCAAGGATATTCGTGTATTCATTAATGGTCATGATCATGCCAACAACTGTCCATCAACGCACTACGGGCCAATGAGGACTTTTACCACATCATTTGTAACATTACGGTCATGATTATACCGAATAATTCCTGGTCATAATCATACCAAGTCCATCTATGCACTACAGGCCACAGATGACTTTTAACATTTTATAAACATGAGGATGATGACAATGATATAAGAATTCAATAAAACAAGTTCAAGAATTAATTTATCCAAGAATTAACAATGTCCAAATTGTCAACATGATACTGCTTTGTGGAGTAAAATTCAAGAATGCTTAGAAGAATATTTTCATGAAAAGATGCTGGATGAAACGCAATTATCAAGGATATTCCACAAATTTCATGGAGTATAGAAGTCAAAACTTAACCAACTGAGTATAATAAAGAATGGAATAACAAAAGAAATCACCATGCATGCGATAGACCGCACAGACAGGTTATTCCCACAGAATAATAAATAATGGAACAAGGTCCGACGTAAAACGCACATACAGGATATTCCAACAGAATAATAATAAAGACGGAACCAGGTCCGGTAAAAAACACACAGACAGGATGTTCCAACAGAATAATAATAAAAACGGAACCAGGTCCGGTGTAAAACACACAGACAGGATGTTCCAACAGAATAATAACAAAGACGGAACCAGGTCCGGTGCAAAACACACAGACAGGATGTTCCAACAGAATAATAATAAAGACGGAACCAGGTCCGGTGTAAAACACACGGACATGATGTTCCAACAGAATAATAAAACAATGTCACCAAGTATAGGGTAGACCGCGTATACAGGTTATTCCAACAGAATAATAAGAAATGGAATAACAAAAGTTCTCTTCATGAATAAGAAAGAATAACACCCCTTACCGTTTTAAAGAAGAGCTGAAATAAGGAAGTAGTTAAGTAGCAGAATACTCTTCTTCTCTCTCTCTATAGTTTCTCTCTATAGTTTCTCTCTCTAGAGTTCAGTGAATTCGTAAGAAATAATGAAGGAATGAGCTGCTATTTATAGAAAAATAGAATGCATAATAACTAATCGATGAACGGTTCAGATTGATTACTTTAATCTGACGGTCCATATTTAAAGAAAAATCTTTTAAATAAAATATAATATATTCTATTTATAGAATAACTTTAATAAAGTATTCTGTTTTATATAAAAAGATGTTTCTGTTTTATTACGTTAATAATACGAATAAAACAAAACGTCATTATCGCTAAATAATTCATATTATTAACTGACAATAATTGAATCAAACTGAGTGACTTCTCACATAAGTATTAATAATCAATACCGTGTGCTACTATGCAACCACACGTATTATTGTACTTTTACTACCGAGTAGTTCAACAGTATCAATGGTAAAACTTCCGCCGTTATTTTTAATAAAATATTTTTGTCGTTTTCTCAATCCGACAATAATTCCGTTGTGGGGTCCACCAATGATTGTGCCGTTGTACGAATATTCCCTGTTAAAATGAATATTCCCCGACCAATCGAATATTATATAACAACTTGCGTACTTTGTAAAATTTATAAATATTATCCACAACTATAACATTATATCAAATTAACTCCATAATATTCAAAAATGATATTTATAGAAAATTCATCTTTATTTATAAAAGTTGGGGTCTTACACCTGGACCTTGGTTCAAACTATCTCTCAGGTACTATACGGGATGATCTGTTTCGGTAACAAATTTGACTACATTGACTCTTAGCGATAATAGGCTTTCTGGGCACTTGAGCAACAAGTTGATTAAATCCTTTCATATATTTGGAAAAGTGCACATTACATGTTTGATGAAATGCCAAAAAAGAAATATAACTTGGTGTTTGATAATACCTAGAATGTATTCATCCTCAAACAGTGTAATAAGTTAAATTGGTTGTTTTTCTTTTCCCTTTTGTGCTTTTAGATATCATTTTCCTACAGTGACGAATGTTTATTTGCTTTTCATTTTCCTGAAGTTGAATAACATTATACACGAGTTAAAAGAGATTTATGCTACATTTAGATTGTCGGAATTAAGGTGGGAATTGAATGAACCATTTTCATTCTCACCAAATTTATGAATTTTATTATTTGAGAAATGGTATGGAATGGCTCATTATAGCTAGGTTTAGAATGAATCATTTCACTCACTATTTCATTCCATTCTTAGTATTTATTTTGTAAGACCTCAACTTTTATGAATAAAGATTATTTTTTCTCTAAATATTATTTTTGAATAATAAGGTGTGAATTTGATATAATGTTATAGTTGTGGGTAATATTTACAAATTTTACAAAGTAAGCAAGCTGTCATAAAATATTCGTTTGGTCGGGGAATATTCGTTTTATCAGCGAATATTCGTACGGTGGCACAATCATTGGTAGACCCCATAACGAAATTGATGTCGGAGTTAGAAAACGACATAAATAACTTTTTATAAAAAAAACGGCAAAACTTTTACCGTTAACTGTTGAAATACCCGGTGAAAAAAGTACAGTAATACGCGTGGTTGCATAGTAGCACACGATATTGTACAATATCTTTGATTATTGATGCTTACGTGAAAAGTCACTCAGTTTTGTTCAATTAATGCAATAGTAGTTGATGCATAGTATCTCATATTATTGATTCAATGCCCCCAAAATAGGTATACATTACACATTCTGAGTCACCAAATACATGGTACAGAATACAAATGCAAACTTAATTTATACAATACGACAAAAGCGTAGCTGAGAGGTTTTACATGAATATTGTCTCCTAGATAATATCCAAACTCAAATGGAGTACTCATTACATTTATTATCACACTATTTCATAGAATAGTGAGGACTACTATAGCCCAACTCGTCCCGGCTACGTTCTCATTTTCTGAAGAGAACAATGAAAACAAAAGGGTGAGCTCAACTAGCCCAGTAAAAAATATTATGACTAAGATAATGCAAAATAAATTATTGTTAGCCTTCAACAGTGTTAAACTGATAGAATACAATAAACAACAAGTTTAACTGCAGAGGAACAAGCAATCCATTAGAAGAGTCAAGTAGAGCATGATATCTACTATCTTCTATGATTTAAAAAGTTTATCATCAATTTTATCGTTGAGACTCAGCTCAATAAATAATCCACATCACTGAATTATTCATGCATTACGGGCCAAGGATATTCATTAGTATCATATCCACGAATATGCACTACGGGCCAAGAATATTTGTTAGTAACACATCCATGAATTATCAATGCACTACGGGCTAAGGATATTCGTGTTATCACTAATAGTTATGATCATGCCACCAACTGTCCATCAATGCACTACGGGCCAATGAGGACTTTTACCACATCATTTGTAACATTACAGGTCATGATTATACCGAATGATCCCTGATCATAATCATACCAATCAAAAGTCCATATATGCACTACGGGCCAAAGATGACTTTTACCACGTCATAAGCATGAGGATGATGACAATGATATAAGAATTCAATTAAATAAGAGCAAAGATAAATTTTAAAGATTTTATAATTTAATTTATCCAGAATTCAATAATGTCCAAATTGTCAACATGATACTACTTTGTGGAGTAAAATTCAAGAATAATATTGTATCAAAAATAATTTGGACAGAAAAGAAATCAAATTTTGTCATGAATAGTGCCCCGGGTGAATAGTATTCGAGAGAATAGTACCCCGTGAATAGTACTTTGGGAATAGTATCCTATGAATAGTATCCCAACATGAAAAGATTAAAAATTATCAAGAATGCTCAAAATAATATTTCCATGAAAAAATACTAGATGAAGCGCAAATTTCAAGGATATTCTACTAATTTCACGTAGTATAGAAGCAATACTTTAATAAAATGAGTGTAGAATTCAGAATTTGAAACAAAATAATATTTCTTACATACTACAGAGTATAGAAGAAAATAGTATTTCTTACGAATATTGAACAAAAATAATATCTCTTAAGAATATTGAACGAAAATAAAATTCCTTACGAATACGAAAAATAATATCGTAAGCGAATATGAAATACATAATTGAAAGTAATATGCACACAAGCCAATCATGTTTGATGATAAAGTATATATTTTGTAACAATCTTATTCATTTTATTAATAAAAGGTATTAATTTATTAAAGACTTTTAATTATCTACATGATGTTTGTGACGCCCCCAAAATTAGGTATACATCACCCATCTTGGATCGTCAGATACGAAGTACAGAATACAAATACAACTTACTAATACAACTGTCGTGTACAAGATGACAAAACATAAACTGTGAGTTTGAATACAAATATTATCTTCTAGAGAGTATTCATGCTCAAAAGGAGTCCTCATTACATTTATTAACACACTATTACATAGAATAGTGAGGACTACTAACTAATACTATCATTCGAACCATCACTCCGTTCCCCGACTTGCCCCAGCTACGTTCTCATTTCCTGAAGAGAACAGTGAAAGAAAGGGTGAGCTCAACTAGCCCAGTAAGAAATATTATGACTAAGATAATACAGAATAAATTATCATTATCCTTCAACAATGTTAAACTGATAAAATATAATAGACATCAAGTTTAACTGCAGCGGAACAAGCAATCCATTAAAAGAGTCAAGTAGAAAATAAACTCTACTATCTTTTATGATTTAAAAGGTTTTTCAACACTGTTATCGCTGGGACTCAGCTTAATAAAATAATTCACATCATCGAATCACCCCTGCACTACGGCCAAGGATATTCGTATATTCATTAATGGTCATGATCATGCCAACAACTGTCCATCAATACACTACGGGCCAATGATGACTTTTACCACATCATTTGTAACATTACGGTCATGATTATACCGAATAATCCCTGGTCATAATCATACCAAGTCCATCTATGCACTACATGCCACAGATGACTTTCAACATTTTATAAACATGAGGATGATGACAATGATATAAGAATTCAATAAAACAAGTTCAAGAATCAATTTATCCAAGAATTAACAACGTCCAAATTGCCAACATGATACTGTTTTGTGGAGTAAAATTCAAGAATGCTTAGAAGAATATTTTCATGAAAAGATACTGGATGAACCGCAATTATCAAGGATATTCCACAAATTTTATGGAGTATAGAAGTCAAAACTTAACCAACTGAGTATAATAAAGAATGGAATAACAAAAGAAATCACCATACATGCGATAGACCGCACAGACAGGTTATTCCAATAGAATAATAAATAATGGAACCAGGTCCGGCGTAAACGTACAGACAGGATATTCCGACAGAATAATAAATAATGGAACCAGGTCCGGTGTAAAACACACAGACAGGATATTCCAACAGAATAATAACAAGACGAAACCAGGTCTGGTGTAAAACACACAGACATAATGTTCCAACAGAATAATAATAAAAACGGAACTAGGTCCGGTGTAAAATACACAGACAGGATGTTCCAACAGAATAATAATAAAAACGGAACTAGGTCAGGTGTAAAACACACAGACAGGATGTTCCAACAGAATAATAGAAGAATGTCACCAAGTATAGGGTAGACCGCGTATACAGGTTATTCCAACGGAATAACAAGAAATGGAATAACAACAATTCTCTTCATGAATAAGAAAGAATAACACCCCTTACCGTTTTAAAGAAGAGCTGAAGTAAGGAAGTAGTTAAGTAGCAGAATACTCTTCTTCTCTCTCTCTATAGTTCCTCTCTATAGCTTCTCTCTCTAGAATTCAGTGAATTCGTAAGAAATAATGAAGGAATGAGCTGCTATTTATTGAAAAATAGAATGCATAGTAACTAATCCATGAACGGTCCAGATTGATTACTTTAATCTGACGGTCCATATTTAAAGAAAAATCTTTTAAATAAAATATAATATATTCTATTTATAGAATAACTTTAATAAAGTATTCTGTTTTATATAAAAAGATGTTTCTGTTTTATTACGTTAATAATACAAATAAAACAAAACGTCATTATCGCTAAATAATTCATATTATTAACTGACAATAATTGAATCAAACTGAGTGACTTCTCACATAAGTATTAATAATCAATACCGTGTGCTACTATTCAACCACACGTATTACTGTACTTTTACTACCGAGTAGTTCAACAGTAACAATGGTAAAACTTCCGCCGTTATTTTTAATAAAATATTTTTGTCGTTTTCTCAATCCGACAATAATTCCGTTGTGGGATCCACCAATGATTGTGCCGTTGTACGAATATTCCCTGTTAAAACGAATATTTCCTGACCAATCGAATATTATATAACAACTTGCGTACTTTGTAAAATTTATAAATATTACCCACAACTATAACATTATATCAAATTAACTCCATAATATTCAAAAATGATATTTATAAAAAATTTATCTTTATTTATAAAAGTTGGGGTATTACAATCTCCCCTTCTTATAAAATTTTGCCCTCGAAATTAGGGTACGTACCTGGTATGTCGAAGAGATAAGGATACCTTGATTTCATTTCAGATTCTAACTCCCAAGTCGTTTCCTCAACATCGTGGTTTCTCCACAAAACTTTAACTTGAGGTATAACCTTGGAGCGTAGAATATGTTCCTTCTTATCCAAGATTTGAACAGGAACTTCTTCATACGTCAAATCCTCCGCTATTTCGTCCGGTTCTAACTCAATAATGTGGTTCGGGTCTTCCACATATTTGCGTAATATGGATATGTGAAAAACGTTATGAACACGAGATATACTTGGCGGTAAAGCGAGTCTATAAGCCACAGTTCCTACTCGATCGAGGATTAAAAATGGACCGATGAATAGAGGATTGAGTTTTCCTCTCTTTCTAAATCTCGTAACTCCTTTCTATGGAGCAACACGTAAGAACACATGATCTCCTACATCAAATTCTACGTCCTTTCGATGAAGATCAGCATAACTCTTTTGTCGATCTTGTGAGGTTTTTATACGTTGTCGGATCGTTTGAATCTTTTCTGTAGTCATACGTACCAACTCTGATCCCAACAACGTTGCTTCACCTACCTCATCCCAACATACTGGAGAACGAAATTTTCTTCCATACAATACTTCGAATGGAGCCATGCCAATACTTGCTTGATAACTGTTGTTGTAGGAAAACTCCACCAATGGTAAGAACTTGTCCCAACTTCCCTTGAAGTCAAAGACACAGAGTCTTAATAGATCTTTCAGAGTTTGAATAGTCCTCTCTGATTGTCCGTCCGTCTGAGGATGATATGCTGAACTAAATCGTAACTCCATGCCCATAGCTTTTTGTAAACTAACCCAAAATCGTGAAGTGAATCTTGGGTCTCCATCAGAAACTATGGATACTGGCATACCATGCAGTCTTACAATCTCATTTATGTACATACGAGCAAGACGTTCAAGTGTATAAGTTTCTCGTATCGGTAAGAAATGAGCATACTTGTTCAATCTATCAACAATGACCCTAATCGCATCAATACATTGAGAAACCCTAGGAAGACCGGTAAAGAAATCCATGGTAATGTGCTCCCACTTCCATTCTGGAATTTCAAGTGGTTGCAATGGACCTTTTGGTACTTGATGCTCCGCTTTAACTCGTTGACAAGTTAGACACCTTGAGATAAACAACGCTATCTCTCTCTTCATATTGCTCTACCAAAATGTATGACGAAGATCATGATACATTTGGGTACTTCCATAATGGATTACAAACGGTGTGTTGTGCGCCTCCATCATGATTTTATACTTTAAATCAGGGTCATTAGGAACACAAAGTCTGGAGTTGACTCGAAGTATTCCTTCTTCATCGATTCTTGCTTCCGGCATAGCACCTTCTTGCACTTTCTTCCTCATACGCATCAGCTCCAGGTCTGTAGTTTGAGCAGCTTTAACTTTATCGATTAAAGTTGGTTCTACTCGTATATTCGCCATCATCACATGGGTCCCTGGAGTCTTTAACTCTATCTCCATCATTTGCAAGTCACATAAAATGGGCCTTTGTGTTGACAATATTGCACTCGTACTTGCATATGATCTTCTACTCAATGCGTCAGCTACCACGTTCGCTTTTCCAGGATGGTATTGAATGGTATGATCATAATCTTTCAACAGTTCAAGCCAACGTCGTTGTCGCATGTTGAGTTCCTTTTGAGTGAAGAAATATTTGAGGCTTTTATGATCCGTAAAGATCTCCACCTTCTCCCCATACAAGTAATGCCTCCAAATTTTAAGTGCAAAGACAACAGCTGCCAACTCTAGATCATGAGTAGGATAATTCCTCTCATATTCCTTGAGTTGTCTTGATGCATAGGCTATGACTTTTCCATGTTGCATGAGAACGCATCCCAACCCTTTGCTCGAAGCATCACTGTAGATGACAAATCCCTCCGAGCCAGATGGTATTGTTAGAACAGGTGCTGAAATGAGTCTCCTCTTGAGTTCTTGAAAACTCTGCTCACATTCTTCGCTCCAACCGAACTTTGTATCTTTCCGAGTCAGCTGAGTTAATGGAGTAGCGATTCGAGAAAATCCTTCCACGAATCTCCGATAATAACCAGCTAAACCAAGAAAGCTACGTACTTCGGTCACTGATTTAGGTTGCTCCCAGCTTTGAATAGCTTCAATCTTTGCCGGGTCAACCGATATTCCACGACTTGATACTACGTGCCCAAGGAATGCTACCTCCTCCAGCCAGAACTCGCATTTCTTCAACTTGGCATAAAGCTTGTATTCACGAAGCTTTTGGAGTACCAGCCTCAAGTGTTGCTCATGATCTTCACGGCTTTTGGAATAAATAAGGATGTCATCAATAAAGACGACCACAAAGTGATCCAAATATTCCTTGAATACCCGGTTCATCATATCCATGAAGGCAACAGGAGCATTAGTCAATCCAAAGGACATGACTAGGAATTCATAATGCCCGTACCGAGTTCTAAAAGCCGTCTTTGGAATATCCTCAGTTCTAACCTTCAGCTGATGATATCCAGAACGAAGATCGATCTTTGAAAAGAATTGTGCTCCTTGCAACTGGTCAAACAGGTCATCAATACGTGGCAATGGGTACCTGTTTTTGATGGTGACATGATTCAACTCCCGATAATCAATATAAAGTCGCATACTTCCATCTTTCTTCTTCACGAATAGAACAGGAGCACCCCAAGGAGAAGTACTAGGACGAATAAAGCCAATGTCTAACAATTTCTGCAGTTGGATCTTTAACTCCTGAAGTTCAATAAGAGCCATTCGATATGGGGCTTTGGAAATGGGTTTTGTACCGGGTTTAAGGTCGATACAAAATTCAATTTCACGCTCTGGGGGTAGGCCAGGAAGTTCTTCAGGGAATACGTCAGGGAATTTATTAACAATAGAAATATCATTCAAAACTGACGTATTTTTGTTTAGATCCGTGACATGAGCTAAGAAAGCTTGACATCCGTTTTTCAATAAACGAATAGCTTTATGGCTTGAGATGACAGCGATTGATTTTAATGGTTTGGTTGCTTGAATTCGCATAATAGGTCGATTAGGAATATGAAAGCTAACAACCTTACGAAAACAATCAATTTTTGCATGATGAGTAGTTAACCAATCAATCCCTAGAATCACGTCAAATGCAAATATTTTTAATAAAATCAGATCGACAGGTAATGTGTGGGTACCAACTTGAACCAAACAAGACTTATAAATCGTGGATGTAATGAAAGTTTATCCCAATGGAGTTTCAACAGATAAGTCAAAGTCTAATTTCTCCGGAATCAAATTTAATTGATGAGCGCAAGTAGGAGAAATAAAAGAATGGGTAGAACCGGTATCAAATAAAGTATAGACTTCGTTAGAGTTTATGATAAGCTTACCCGTGATGACCTCATTCGGATTCCTTGCTTTCTGGGAGGTCACAACAAACGCTCTCCCTTGCACTACCGGTTTTGACTTTTCTAGGACGGCCTTTGGTGTCTCCATCTTGGCTGAACTTGTTTTTGGTAAACGACAAAATCGAGCTAAATGACCTTCTCTTCCACAATTATAACATGCTTTAGACGGCATCGCGCAGTTTGGACTGATGTGCCCCTCCCTTCCGCATTTAAAACATATGATAGGTGGTCGTTCTCCTTCCTTAACAACAGGTGCTGGTGTTGACGTCTTTCCATCATTGTTGAATCTCCTCTTCTTGAAATGACCATTCTTATTGTTTTGGCCCTGATTACCACCGAAGTGGTTACTATTTCTGGCCTGTTGATTCCCTCTACGCTTGTTGTCACCGCTTCGATGACTGCTCTCACTAGTATTATCATTTTATCGATTGCTCTCTTTTGGTTGCGTTGACTCGTTATCGCGCTCCACTAACTTAGCCCTCATCACAACATCTGAATACAAACACAGTTTATGAGAAATAAGATGTTGACGTATCTCAGGTTTCAAACCTCGCAAAAACATTCGCGTCATTCACTCTTCATTATCCACCAAGTGGGATGCAAACCGGGACAACTCAGCAAATTTAGCCTCATACTGCGACACGGTCATATTATTCTGCTCCAATTTGATGAACTCCACCTCCTTCATGTGACGAACACTTTCGAAAAAGTATTTGTCATTGAACAGCTCTTGGAACTTCTCCCAAGACATATTTAGTGCGGCAGGTTGAGTACGCTTAATCGATTTCCACCAGTAATCTGTCTGTCCTCGCAACATAAAGGCGATAAAGGGAACCTTTTGCTCCTCGGAGCATCCCAAGACATCAAATATCTTGGTAATCTGCTTTATCCATGTTTCCGCTATAAGTGGTTTTGGCTCTCCCTTAAACTCTGGTGGTCCCAGCTCCTTGAACTGTTTAGCGGTGACCGTCCGAGAGTTTTCAGTGTTTCCACCTATATTTTGGACAAGAGCCGCTCTCGCCTGCGGTTGCATGAACTGCATAAAGTTTCTGAACATTCCATCATTCATCATCTGGTCAGTGTTGTTGTTTGCATGAGGATTCTCACCTTCCTGATGCACATTGTAAGACCCCAACTTATTAATGAATAAAATTAAATTTTCTCTAAATATTATTGTGAATAATAAGGGGCTAATTTGATATAATACTTTGGTTATGGGTGAAATGTGTAAATTTTACAAAATAAGCAAGTGGTTATAAAATATTCATTTTGTCGGAAAATATTCGTTTGGTTGTGGAATATTCTTGCTGTCGGGGAATATTCGTACGACGACGCAGCCTTGTGTGGGCCCCAAAACGAAAAGCGATTGGATGAAGAAAACGACAAGTATAAGTTGTTTATAAATAACGGCGTAGTTGTTACCGTTAATACTGTTGGAATACCCGGTGGTTAAAATACAATAGCACACGGTATAGCACCAATTATTGATTCTTACGTAAGAAGGCACTACTCAATAATTGTTACAGTAGTTACTGTTCAATATTTTATTTTATTGATGCAATAATTGTTGCGTTGATATTTTATATTATTGTTGTTTCAATAATTGTTGCTGCACAATATTTTCCATTATCAGATCAATAATTCATATTATTTGAATAATATTATTAGATAACATTATTGGCAATGTCTAGAAAGTTCTGTCTAAGGAGAGGTTTGGTCATCTAATTGCGCGTCAGTAAGGAGAAATCCTTATTGGAAAGCCCCCTCTTTCCTGGGAACGGCCTGGTTGTCATAAATGTGATTCTGTATCATTATTTGTGAATAATTAATTATTGATTCATATGAAAAGGAAATATTTATTTTATGTGGATATAAATGAGGGATATATTTTTGTGGTTAAAAATGAAGGAGTTAATGTTGAGGTTTTTATCCGTATTTTTGTCGGAATGGAGGTATTAAAAATCAGGGTTTTTGAGATATTTTGCGGGGGTTATAATTTTTAATCCGACCGTTGGATCGTGGTAATTTTTAGATATGTTATACATATATAAGTTGAGTATATGCCCACAAATTTTGAACCGTTAAAAATGAACGTATGATTTATTATGAATTTTACAAGATGACTGGTTCAGAAATTGTTGAATTTTCGAATTTTATCATTTTGATGGAAAATTCTAGAATTGGTGGGCCCCACTTGTGGTTGGTGAAGAAATGTACTGAATTATATTTCAAATGTGGTGGGTGGAAATAGTAGCAGGTAAAGCCATTAGGTTGCAGGTCAAGCCTACTAAAAAATTTTTATGAATAGAGGGCTAAGTTAGAATTGAAAATCACACCAGAAACAAGTTTTCTCTCTTTCTCTCTCTAGATTATTGAGTGTATTTTGTGAGTATTTAGATACTTTGAGAGTTTCTATTCATCAGAGCAAGTTTCTTTCAGCCTTATACCGGTATTCTGACCAGAAGTACTGATATTTTGAGGTAAGGAATATTATTTTCTTCTTAAATGATATTATTTTCTTCAATATCATTATGCTGAAATATTGATATGAGTTTTTATCAAATTTGGAACTTTTTGTGTCGGGGTTACTATTCACGTATACGGCACTATTCACGTATACGGTACTATTCACGAATACGGCACTATTCACCGAAAAATAAAATTTTCCCTTTTGTCCAAGATGTCTATTATGGTTACTATCTTTGATTGTATCCATGTTTTGATCTTTATTTTTGAATTCTGCTTCACAATTGATTATTATGAAGTATTATTGATCTTGGATAAACTGTTATACGAATCCCTAATATTTGTCCTTCTATCTCACTGGATTCGTTCTCTTTAAGATATTTTTCATCATCCTCAGTCCTAAATGATGATATTACTGAATATCTTTGGCCTGTAGTGCAAAGATGTATGATTACTTGATGAATATCTTTGGCCTGTAGTGCAAAGATGAACAGGTGTTGAGATGAACATGACTGACAGGTGATACAAATTAATATCTTTGGCATGTAGTGCAAAGATGAATATTTGGATAAAGATGATTATTAATTGATGTTACAGGGATAAAATATTGATGATGGACTTTTAAATCTTAGAAGATAGTAGAATTCTTTCTCTACTTGACTCTTCTAATGGTTTGCTGTTTCCGCTGCAGTTGTTGATCTAAAACTTGTTGTCGATTATATTCTATCAGATTTTTCCCTGTTGAAGACTAACGATAATTTGTTGTATATTATCTTAGTCATAATATTCTTTACTGGGCTAGTTGAGCTCACCCTTTTCCTTTTTGTTCCATTTTTCTTCTCAGGAGGTGAGAACATAGCAGGATCTAGTCGGGGTATGGAGTGATGGTTCTAGAAAGATGTTTTAGCAGTCCTCACTATTTCTGTAAAATAGTGTTTGAATAATTGTAATGAGGATTTATTTGAGTGTGGATATTGTCCAGAAGACAATATTTGTATTTAAACTCACAGTATGTGTTGTCGTATTTTGCACGACAATTGTATTATTG
This sequence comes from Panax notoginseng, assembly GCA_016801055.1. NCBI lineage: Eukaryota > Viridiplantae > Streptophyta > Magnoliopsida > Apiales > Araliaceae > Panax > Panax notoginseng. The sequence goes on from CM029018.1 coordinate 15,068,856, forward strand.
AAGTTGTAGTTTGCTTTCTGTACCATGTATTTGGCGACTCAGAATGGGTGTTGTATACCTATTTTGGGGGCGTCACAGTTGGTATCAGAGCTTAGGAATATGATCCCTGGCTGAGATGTGAGACAAGAACTAGGAGGGGAGAGACGGGGAATTCCTTCGCTAGTATGACCTGACTAAGTTTATTTGGTGTTTATTTGGTCGGTCAGAGTATAGGGATAATATATGACATGACTATTAACCCTTGTTTTATGGCAGTATTTAAGAATGGCAGCTGAGAACGTTAATAATGGAGTAAATCAGACCGTGGAGACACCTTTGATCACCACCCAAGGGAACGTGCAACAGGAAGGCAATATTCCTCCTGTAAAAAACGTTACCGAGCAAACGATGAATGATGGAATGTTTAAGAGTTTTTTGCAGTTCATGCAAAATCAGACGAGGGAGACTCGTGTGCAGAATACGGGTGGAAATGATAACAACGCGCGGTTTGTCACAGCTAAGCAGTTCAAAGAATTGGGACCACCAGAATTTAAGGGAAAGCCGGATCCGATCATGGCGGAAACGTAGGTCAAGCAAATTACCAAGATATTCGATGTCTTGGGATGCACGGAGGAACAGAAGGTTCCATTCGCCACCTTTATGTTCCGCGGTGAGGCAGACTACTGGTGGGAGTTTGTGAAGCGTACCCAGCCTGACGCACTCAACATGTCCTGGGAAACATTTCAAAAACTGTTCAATGACAAGTACTTTCCTGAAAGTATTCGTCATATGAAGGAGGTGGAGTTTATCAGACTGGAACAAAACAACATGACGGTGTCCCAGTACGAGGCGAAGTTTGCAGAGTTATCCAAGTTTGCACCTCATTTGGTCGAGAATGAGGAACGAATGACTAGGATGTTTCTGAGAGGTTTAAAACCCGAGATTCGGCACTATCTTATCTCTCATAAATTTTTTTTATATTCAGATGTTGTAAACAGAGCTCAATTATTAGAGCGAGATAATGAGTATGTGCAACCGAGGGACCACAACCAGGGTCATACCGGTGGCGGCAGTCATCGAAGCAATGAAAACCAGCAGGGAGGAAAACATTCGGACAAAAGCGGTAACCACTCTGGTGGTAATCATGGTCGTGATAATAGAAGGAGCGAGTCGGGAGGAGATTTCAAGAAGAGAAGGTACAACAATGATAACGTGAAGACGTCAGCACAAACATCAACTGTTTCTAGGGGAGGAGAACGACCACCGGTCGTATGTTACAAATGTGGGAAAGAGGGACATATCAGCCCAAACTGCCCACAATAATCCAAGGTATGTTATAACTGTGGAAAGGAGGGTCATATAGCTCGAGAGTGTTCTGTAGCAAAACCAAGTTCAGCAGGGATGGTGACTCCAAAAGTTGTCCCGGATAAGTCGAAATCAGCGGTTCCTGGAAGGGCGTTTGTCGTGACTGGCCAAAACGCGAGAAACCCGAACGAGGTGATCACGGGTAAGCTAATCTTGAATTCTTGCGAAGTTTATACTTTACTAGATACCGGTTCTACCCATTCTTTTATCTCTCCTGCTTGTGCTCAACGTTTAAACTTGACTCCGGAGAAATTGGACTATAACTTATCTGTTGAAACTCCGTTAGGTGAAACCTTTGTTACATCTACAGTTTATAAATCTTGTTTGATCTAAGTTGGCACCATCACATTACCTGTTGATCTTATCTCTTTAAAGATACTTGCTTTTGATGTGATTTTAAGAATTGATTGGTTAACCACTCATCATGCTAAAATTGATTGTTTTTGTAAGGTTGTTAGTTTTCATATTCCTAACCAACCTGTTATGCGAATTCAAGCAACCAAACCACTAAAATCAATCGCTGTCATACCAAGCCATAAAGCCATTCGTTTATTGAAAAACGGATGTCAAGCTTTCTTAGCCCATGTTATGGATTTGAACAAAAATACGTCAGATTTGAATAATATTTCTGTTGTTAGTGAAATTCCTGACGTATTTCCTGAAGAATTTCCTGGCTTAACCCAGAGCGTGATATTGAATTTTTGTATTGATCTTCAACCCGATACAAAACTCATTTCTAAAATCTCATATTGAATAGCTCCTATTGAACTTCAGGAGTTAAAAACCCAACTATAGAAGTTGGTACCCGAGCCTCTATCTGGTGACTTCCTTTGCGGAATGCACTGAAACCAAACTCTTCGTAGGGGACGCCATATTCGTGCGGTAGTAAACTGATAAGTGTCATTGTGACGTACTATCCAAGATTGGGATATGAATCACAATTGAGAGCAACCGAAGTCGATGACCGAAGTACGTAGCTTTCTGGGCTTAGCTGGTTATTATCGGAGATTTGTGGAAGGATTTTCTCGAATCGCTACTCCGTTAACTCAGCTGACTCGTAAAGATACAAAATTCGTATGGAGTGAGGAATGCGAGAAGAGTTTCCAAGAACTCAAGAGGAGACTCATTTCGGCACCTGTTCTGACAATACCATCTGGTTCGGATGGATTTGTTATCTATAGCGATGCTTCAGGCAAAGGGTTAGGATGTGTTCTCATGCAACATGGGAAAGTCATAGCCTATGCCTCACGACAACTCAAAGAATATGAGAGGAATTATCCTACTCATGATTTGGAGTTGGCAGCAGTCGTTTTTGCGTTGAAGATCTGGAGACACTACCTGTATGGGGAGAAAGTGGAGATCTATACAGATCATAAAAGCCTCAAATATTTCTTCACCCAAAAGGAACTCAACATGCGGCAACGACGTTGGCTTGAGCTATTGAAAGATTACGATCATACCATCCAATACCATCCTGGAAAAGCAAACGTAGTAGCTGACGCATTGAGTAGAAGATCATATGCGGGTACGAGTGCAATGTTGTTAACACAAAGGCCCATTTTGTATGACTTGCAAAGGATGGAGATAGAGATGAAGGCTCCAAGTACCCACATGATGATATCAAATATACGAGTATAACCGACTTTAATCGATAAAGTTAAAGCTGCTCAAGCTACGGACATAGAGCTGATGCGTATGAAGAAGAAAGTGCAAGAAAGTGCTATTCCAGAAGCAATAATCGATGAAGAAGGAATACTTCGAGTCAACTCCAGACTTTGTGTTCCTAACGATTTTGACTTGAAGCATAGAATAATGATGGAGGCACACAACACACCGTTTGCAATCCATCCTGGGAGTACCAAAATGTATCACGATCTTCGACACACATTTTGGTGGAGTAATATGAAAAGAGAGATCGCGGAGTTTATCTCGAGATGTTTAACTTGTCAACGTGTAAAAGCAGAGCATCAAGTACCAAAGGGTCCATTGCAACCACTTGAGATCCCGAAATGGAAGTGGGAACACATTACTATGGATTTTGTTACGGGTCTTCCCAAGGTTTCTCAAGGCATAGATGCGATTTGGGTTATTGTTGATAGATTAACCAAGTCCGCTCATTTCTTGCCGATACGTGAGACTTATTCCCTTGAACGTCTTGCTAGTATGTATGTGAACGAGATTGTGAGATTGCATGGCATGCCAGTATCCATAGTTTCGGATCGTGACCCAAGATTCACTTCACGATTTTGGGTTAGCTTGCAGAAAGCTATGGGCACGGATTTACGATTCAGTTCAGCATACCATCCTCAAACGGACGGACAATCAGAGAGGACTATTCAAACTCTTAAAGATCTATTAAGACTTTGTGTTCTAGATCTCCAAGGGAGTTGGGATAAGTACCTACCATTGGTGGAATTCTCCTACAACAACAGTTATCAGGCGAGCATAGGTGTGGCTCTATTCGAGGCGTTGTATGGAAGAAAATGTCGTTCTCCAGTATGCTGGGACGAGGTGGGTGAAGCAACATTGTTGGGACCAGAGTTGGTACGCATTACTACAGAGAAGATCCAAACGATTCGACAACGTATACAAACGGCACAGGATCGACAAAAGAGTTATGCGGATCTTCATCGGAAGGACGTGGAATTTAATATTGGGGATCATGTATTATTACGTGTTGCACCATGGAAGGGAGTTACAAGATTTGGGAAGAGAGAAAAGCTCAATCCAAGATTTGTTGGTCCATTTGAGATTCTTGAGCGAATAGGAAATGTGGCATATAGACTCGCATTACCTCCAAGCATGTCTCGTGTTCATAATGTTTTTCACATATCTATGCTTCGTAAATATGTTAAAGACCCGAACCACATTATTGAGTTAGAACCAGACGAGATAGCTGAAGATTTAACGTACGAGGAGGTACCTGTTAAGATCTTGGATAGGAAAGAGTATGTCCTACGCACGAAGGTTATACCACAAGTTAAGGTTTTGTGGAGAAACCATGCTATTGAAGAAATGACCTGGGAGTTGAAATCAGAAATGAAAGCGAGGTATCCTCACCTTTTTGAAACATCAGGTACGTACGTCAATTTCGAGGACGAAATTTCATAAGGAGGGGAGGTTGTAAGACCCCAACTTATTAATGAATAAAATTAAATTTTCTCTAAATATTATTGTGAATAATAAGGGGCTAATTTGATATAATACTTTGGTTATGGGTGAAATGTGCAAATTTTACAAAATAAGCAAATGGTTATAAAATATTCATTTTATCGGGGAATATTCGTTTGGTCGTGGAATATTCTTGCTGTCGGGGAATATTCGTACGACGACGCAGCCTTGTGTGGGCCCCATAACGGAAAGCGATTGGATGAAGAAAACGACAAGTATAAGTTGTTTATAAATAACGGCGTAGTTGTTACCGTTAATACTGTTGGAATACCCGGTGGTTAAAATACAGTAGCACACGGTATAGCACCAATTATTGATTCTTACGTAAGAAGGCACTACTCAATAATTGTTACGTAGTTACTGTTCAATATTTTATTTTATTGATGCAATAATTGTTGCGTTGATATTTTATATTATTGTTGTTTCAATAATTGTTACTGCATAGTATTTTCCATTATCAGATCAATAATTCATATTATTTGAATAATATTATTAGATAATATTATTGGCAATGTCTAGAAAGTTCTGTCTAAGGAGAGGTTTGGTCATCTAATTGCGCGTCAGTAAGGAGAAATCCTTATTGGAAAGCCCCCTCTTTCCTGGGAACGGCCTGGTTGTCATAAATGTGATTCTATAATATTATTTGTGAATAATTAATTATTGATTCATATGAAAAGGAAATATTTATTTTATGTGGATATAAATGAGGGATATATTTTTGTGGTTAAAAATGAAGGAGTTAATGTTGAGGTTTTTATCCGTATTTTTATCAGAATGGAGGTATTAAAAATCAGGGTTTTTGAGATATTTTGCGGGGGTTATAATTTTTAATCCGACCGTTGGATCGTGGTAATTTTTGGATATGTTATACATATATAAGTTGAGTATATGCCCATAAATTTTGAACTGTTAAAAATGAACGTATGATTTATTATGAATTTTACAAGATGACTGGTTCAAAAATTGTTGAATTTTCAGAGTTTATCATTTTGATGTAAAATTCTAGAATTGGTGGGCCCCACTTGTGGTTGGTGAAGAAATGTGTTGAATTATATTTCAAATGTGGTGGGTGGGAATAGTAGCAGGTAAAGCCATCAGGTTGCAGGTCAAGCCTACTAAAATTTTCCTATAAATAGAGGGCTAAGTTAGAATTAAAAATCACATCAGAAACAAGTTTTCTCTCTTTCTCTCTCTAGATTATTGAGTGTATTTTGTGAGTATTTAGATACTTTGAGAGTTTCTATTCATCAGAGCAAGTTTCTTTCATCCTTATACCGGTATTCCGACCAGAAGTACTGATATTTTGAGGTAAGAGATATTATTTTCTTCTTAAATGATATTATTTTCTTCAATATCATTATGCTGAAATATTTATACGAGTTTTTATCAAATTTGGAACTTTTTGTGTCGGAGTTACTATTCACGTATACGGCACTATTCACGTATACGGTACTATTCACGAATACGGCACTATTTACCGAAAAATAAAATTTTCCCTTTTTGTCCAAGATGTCTATTATGGTTACTATCTTTGATTGTATCCATGTTTTGATCTTTATTTTTGAATTCTGCTTCACAATTGATTATTATGAAGTATTATTGATCTTGGATAAACTGTTATACGAATCCCTAATATTTGTCCTTCTATCTCACTGGATTCGTTCTCTTTAAGATATTTTTCATCATCCTCAGTCCTAAATGATGATATTACTGAATATATTTGGCCTGTAGTGCAAAGATGTATGATTACTTGATGAATATCTTTGGCCTGTAGTGCAAAGATGAACAGGTGTTGAGATGAACATGACTGACAGGTGATACAAATGAATATCTTTGGCCTGTAGTGCAAAGATGAATATTTGGATAAAGATGATTATTAATTGATGTTACAGGGATAAAATATTGATGATGGACTTTTAAATCTTAGAAGATAGTAGAATTCTTTCTCTACTTGACTCTTCTAATGGTTTGCTGTTTTCGCTGCAGTTGTTGATCTAAAACTTGTTGTCGATTATATTCTATCAGATTTTTCCCTGTTGAAGACACCCTTTTCCTTTTTGTTCCATTTTTCTTCTCAGGAGGTGAGAACATAGCAGGATCCAGTCGGGGTATGGAGTGATGGTTCTAGAAAAATGTTTTACAGTCCTCACTATTTCTGTAAAATAGTGTTTGAATAATTGTAATGAGGATTTATTTGAGTGTGGATATTGTCCAGAAGACAATATTTGTATTTAAACTCACAGTATGTGTTGTCGTATTTTGCACGACAATTATACTATTGAAGTTGTAGTTTGCTTTCCGTACCATGTATTTGGCGACTCAGAATAGGTGTTGTATACCTATTTTGGGGGCGTCACACACATTATCCTGATTATTGATATGTGGTGAATCAACAGTCGCCTGTGCTCCATTGCTATTCTCAACATTCTCATATGTCATTTTCAGATACTGCCACAAAATAAAAGTTAATTGATATGTCATATATTATCCTTATATTATGACCGACCAATTAAATACCATGCAAATAAACTTAGGTAGGTCATACTAGCGAAGGAATTCCTCGTCTCTCCCCTCCTAGTTCTATTCTCACATCTTAGCCAGGGATCATATCCCTAGGCTCTGATACCAACTGTGACGCCCCCAAAATTAGGTATACATCACCCATCTTGGGTCGTCAGATACGAAGTACAGAATACAAATACAACTTACTAATACAACTGTCGTGTACAAGATGACAAAACATAAACTGTGAGTTTGAATACAAATATTATCTTCTAGAGAGTATTCATACTCAAAATAAGTCCTCATTACATTTATTAACACACTATTACATAGAATAGTGAGGACTACTAACTAATACTATCATTCGAACCATCACTCCGTTCCCCGACTTGCCCCAGCTACGTTCTCATTTCCTGAAGAGAACAGTGAAAGAAAGGGTGAGCTCAACTAGCCCAGTAAGAAATATTATGACTAAGATAATGCAGAATAAATTATCATTAGTTTTCAACAATGTTAAACTGATAAAATATAATAGACATCAAGTTTAACTGCAGCGGAACAAGCAATCCATTAAAAGAGTCAAGTAGAAAATAAACTCTACTATCTTTTATGATTTAAAAGGTTTTTCAACACTGTTATCGCTGGGACTCAGCTTAATAAAATAATTCACATCATCGAATCACCCCTGCACTACGGCCAAGGATATTCGTATATTCATTAATGGTCATGATCATGCCAACAACTGTCCATCAATACACTACGGGCCAATGATGACTTTTACCACATCATTTGTAACATTACGGTCATGATTATACCGAATAATCCCTGGTCATAATCATACCAAGTCCATCTATGCACTACATGCCACAGATGACTTTTAACATTTTATAAACATGAGGATGATGACAATGATATAAGAATTCAATAAAACAAGTTCAAGAATCAATTTATCCAAGAATTAACAACGTCCAAATTGTCAACATGATACTGTTTTGTGGAGTAAAATTCAAGAATGCTTAGAAGAATATTTTCATGAAAAGATACTGGATGAACCGCAATTATCAAGGATATTCCACAAATTTCATGGAGTATAGAAGTCAAAACTTAACCAACTGAGTATAATAAAGAATGGAATAACAAAAGAAATCACCATGCATGCGATAGACCGCACAGACAGGTTATTCCAACAGAATAATAAATAATGAAACCAGGTCCAGCGTAAACGCACAGACAGGATATTCTGACAGAATAATAAATAATGGAACCAGGTCCGGTGTAAAACACACAGACAAGATATTCCATCAGAATAATAACAAGACGAAACCAGGTCCGGTGTAAAACACACAGACAGGATGTTCTAACAGAATAATAATAAAAACAGAACCAGGTCCGGTGTAAAACACACAGACAGGATGTTCCAACAGAATAATAATAAAAACGCAACCAGGTCCGGTGTAAAACACACAGACAGGATGTTCCAACATAATAATAGAAGAATGTCACCAAGTATAGGGTAGACCGCGTATACAGGTTATTCCAACAGAATAATAAGAAATGGAATAACAACAGTTCTCTTCATGAATAAGAAAGAATAACACCCTTTACCGTTTTAAAGAAGAGCTGAAGTAAGGAAGTAGTTAAGTAGCAGAATACTCTTTTTCTCTCTCTCTATAGTTTCTCTCTATAGCTTCTCTCTCTAGAGTTCAGTGAATTCGTAAGAAATAATGAAGTAATGAGCTACTATTTATAGAAAAATAGAATGCATAGTAACTAATCCATGAACGGTCCAGATTGATTACTTTAATCTGACGGTCCATATTTAAAGAAAAATCTTTTAAATAAAATATAATATATTCTATTTATAGAATAACTTTAATAAAGTATTCTGTTTTATATAAAAAGATGTTTCTGTTTTATTACGTTAATAATACGAATAAAACAAAACGTCATTATCGCTAAATAATTCATATTATTAACTGACAATAATTGAATCAAACTGAGTGACTTCTCACATAAGCATTAATAATCAATACCGTGTGCTACTATGCAACCACACGTATTACTATACTTTTACTACCGAGTAGTTCAACAGTAATAATGGTAAAACTTTCGCCGTTATTTTTAATAAAATATTTTTGTCTTTTTCTCAATCCGACAATAATTCCGTTGTGGGGTCCACCAATGATTGTGTCGTTGTACGAATATTTCCTGTTAAAACGAATATTCTCTGACCAATCGAATATTATATAACAACTTGCGTACTTTGCAAAATTTATAAATATTACCCACAACTATAACATTATATCAAATTAACTCCATAATATTCAAAAATGATATTTATAAAAAATTCATCTTTATTTATAATAGTTGGGGTCTTACAATGTTGTTTTATAATATGTGATAAACCTATATTTTTAAGCAATGATTTTAGAATAATGATGATGATCATTCTAATGAGATCTAAATTCTTAGAAAGCTTAAAACTAAAATAGTTCTCAATCATTGGATTACTAAATTGGGGATTAGTGAATCCGGAAAAATTAGTACATACGTTGCTTGCTCATTGGATGAGGATGATTGATCTCATGATCATTTGTGTGGAGACGCTAAAGCAAGTATGTAGGTGCTTATTAGAGAATAAGTTCACTGAACGTGGCTCGCTAAGGAATACCTAATGGAGTTTTACTTGCCTGTCAATAGGAATTCCTGTAGTGATAGTAGTACAAGTGATCCTTGGACTTGAGATCATCATAGTATCTTGTGTATGATGAGTTATACTTTGACTTATTCCTTAAGACCCTTAGGGTATATCAAAGGGTATGCTTGGGTATAATAAGTTATACATGGAGATAATGTATGATCAATAAAGAATCTACCACTTCTAGTAAAAGAAGAGAAATGTCATATGTGATTCGATAAATGATAACCCAGTAGTCCTTGGCCAAGGCAGAATGAAATTAGAAAGGAGTTTCTAATTTACATTATTTGGAGTTGTGCATTTAAGGATCGAAATATATATAATTAAATAAAATAAGACTTGACAGTAATTTCATGTCTTATATTTAATTAGGACATTGTATATGATAGAAGAATTGAATTGTATGGTAACTATTTACTCAAAGGTTCTTTTATGATTAATGTTGAAATCTATATTATCTGAAAAGTCGTTGATTGCTAGGGAGGCTTATCCCTATTGTAGAATAAATATTATTTATTTAAATAAATTAATTTTTTAATTTATTTATTTAAATAAGATTAGAATTGTTCTAATTGATTTATTCACAACCGGTTTAATATGGAGAACCTAAAGGCTCACATCATAAAAGGAAGAATAATTATTTAAGAAGTTAATGGCATAATCGTAATAATAAGTTAAGTATATTTAATTTAATCTATGGTGATAGAATAAATTAAATAGCTTAATATTTATTATTTAATATTTTAGAAATATTAAATATAAATTAATAAGAGGAGTCTTATTATTATTATTACTATTATTATTAATTAATTAATTTAATTCCTAAAGGAGTTTGGGAATTAATTAATAAAAGTACTCTTATTTATTCCTAATAAGATTAGGAGGCTAATTAATTAAAAGTTTAATTAATTATTCCTAATAAGATTAGGAGCCTAATAAATTAAAGTAGTTTAATTAATTAAAATAAAGCCTAATTCCTTAATTATTAAGGAGGGTTGCCTACATCTATAAATAAGATGAGTCTTATTATGGGTGCAGAGTTGTTGTTGACTTTTTCACAATAGACGTGATTCTAATTATTGGAGAGTACGCCTTTTCTATGATAGATAGAAAACCTAGGGTTTTGTCAAACACCCTTCTTCTTGAATATTTCTTCTTCTTTAGTGGATCACCTCTAGAGGCCAAACACTTGGGTGTCTAACAATGATCAAAGGAAGGAACCAAACCCGGTGGATTCAAGTTGAACGCGTAAAGGATTGGAGGTGAACTTGTACCTGAGGAAGCTCGAATCTTCAAGAGTATGATTCATGTTCTTCATATCTTTTCGTTTAATTAATAATTGTGCATAAAGGATGATCCGGGTATATGGTTTGTAAAATTTTAAACTCTGATTTTTACACGTTTTCGCTTATTTTGTGCAATTTGATTGCGTTCATGAATATTACAAACCTAACAATAATACCCCTTACCTTAAAATGAGAGTACTTCTGATTGGTAGGGCGGAGATATTCTTGAAGAAAACTTATAATATTTTCTACGCTCAAAGCTTCCTTAAACTCTAAAGAAATACGCTTAATATTATAGAAGAAGAATGTAATATTAATTAGAATTTTGGGAAGATAATTGTAGTTATTAGATTATTAAATATTTATTCAAATAAAAAATACTGAATTATATATTATAGGTTACTTCGATTAATTATTAAGGTAAACATAAAATTAATTTAGTTTTATTTAAATTTGTAACAGAATTCTATATCAATGTTTATATTGACAAAATTTACTTTAAATTCTAATCCAAATAAAAATATGAAACTTGTTAGAAGTTGTATATTTAATTTGATGATGATATAATTAATGTATATTTGTATCGTAGTTTCTGTAAAGTACTTAATAAGAATATGATGTAAAAGGACTTAGAATATAAAGATCAAACTTGTTAGGTTAATCTTATGAGTTGAACTGATGTATAAGTGTTAGGATTAAATCTATCGTTTAGTCATGTTGATCGATCGTAAAGTTACTCTGCCAAATTCTAAATTATTTTGAAGTTTGTAGGGTTAACCTTCCATTCGTAGAGCATTCAGTGGAAGATCACAGAGTCTGCCAAAAGTTCACAAAGTTATCTCAAGATTACAGAGTCTGCAGTAAATCTAAAGTTGGCTCTAAGATCGTATAGTGAAGAAAGATCGTAGAGTCTGCTCAAGGATCGTTGAGTGCTCATCGTATAAAGTCATTCGTAGAGCAGATCGCAAAGAACACATCGTAGAATGTCTCTGAAATCGTAGAGCACATCAAGAATCATAAAGTAGTCCGTAAAGCAAGAGTTATCGTAAAGTATGTTTTGCCAAACACTCTACGATCCTCATTTTAGTCTACAATTAGCATTGGATTCTTCGATCAAACAATTCGTATAGCATGTCAGATCTAACATTAGACTGACATTAAGATGACTTGCAGAGTAAAGATTCCAAGAAGTTGTCGATGATCCTAAAGTTTGAAATAAAGATCAAATATCATTGTGTCTAACAGATAGTTTGACGATATGACAAGCACTCAAATAGTTGGTAATGCAACAGTGTGATGTGACATATAAGAGCCGAAACTGTAACCCATGAAAGTCAACATCAAAGATCTTTTAGGATCATAACATTCAATAAAGGAGCATCAACTTTACAACGTGAATATTTTAAGGAAACTTATAAAAGAGTACGAAGATTCAAATCCAAGTTCGAATCAATAACTGTCAAAAGTTAAACCTCTGCAAAAGTCAAAAGAGCTTACTAACACTTCTAAACTATTTAAAATATTCGTTACTTGTGCGTTTACATCTCGACACCTCATGAGCTTACTAACACTTCTAAAATATTATTCTGAACTTTTCAAACAATTTTCACATTTTTCGAATTATCCGACAATTTTCTATAATTATTTCTATTTATAAAAACTATCATTTAATAGCTTTAAAATAGAAATACTAACTCCACATACTTTTATATCTTTAAAACATCATCGATATGAATCTTATATTATTATAAGATTTTCCAATAAATTTCATAATTTTCCACCATCCATAGAATTTTCTATGAATTTTCTCTATTTTAAACTAACATTAAATAACTTAAAAATATACTAAATACTTTTGATTTTCAATTATTCTTCAAAAATTTACAGTAATTCATAAATATTATTATAAGATTACAGTAAATTTTAGCCCAAAAATTATTTTTAGTAATTTATTTAAAATTTCTAACATGCAGAAACTTCAAATATTCATAACAATTAGCCCTTTTATAAAAAAAATACGGATCTTATGTCCATTCCATATGAAATTTAATTGTCTACAACTTTGTAGAAAAAAGTTTTTCTAAATTTCGGCTCTAACATAGAGAAACAGGTTTACCGAAAAATTTCGCCGAGAAATATTTTATGGTCATCTTCTTCGGCGGACTGCCTAGTTTCTGACGAGTTTTTAAGTGTTTTTCTGCCCAGATCATATACACTATATTTTAGGAGTCCAATCATGGTCTTATATTTGAAAACAAACCACTAATTACCGTTAGATCTAAGTTTTTAGACGAAATTTCGACAAAACTTAATCCTTTTAATTACTTATTTTTTCTTGTTTAATACTTGTTCAAATCATCTAAAACAAGTATAAACATAACATTTATACATAAATCTATGAAATTAACATCTACAATTGAAAATCAAATGATTACCTTTCTGGTTTCATTTTCTTTTTTTCTTTTTTTCTTCTTTTCTTCTTGTTTTTTGAAATTGTTGCAACGGGAGTAATGAATGAAAAAGAGAAGGCTGATGAAAATGCTTTATTAGGCATAATGATTTGGCTAATATTCTTCCCTCATGTCCTACAAAGATAAATTGTCCAATCAACAAAATGTTAGGAAGGAAATTGAGGAAAGGCTTGGAAGTATTTGGAAATTAAATCTCAACAAACATCCCTCCCCTATCAGCCTTAGCCGCCCATGTGTCCACATTCTATAAATTTAATATCTCCTCTTTTATTTACTCATTTATCTATTTAATTGTCAATTTGATAATTCTGACTTTTAAAAATTAACTTTTACATTAAAACCTCAATTCTTAGTATTCATTTCTCATTTATAATTCTCATTTCATTAATTGAAAATTCTGTAATATAACAATTTAGGATAATAATCATAAAAAAAAAATTAAACTTTTATTTCATAAAATTTGGGGTCTTACAATCTCTCCTCCTTATAAAATAATAAGAATGTTAGTGAAATTTGACAAAATAACCAAATGACCTATATAAAATAATGTCAGTGGAATTTGTGGTCCCACAAAGGAAATTAAATCAACTTGTACACATTTTAACAAAATTTATTTTAATAATAGAGTTGTGGTCCATACTCCTTTAGAAAAAGTAGAATGCCGGCAAGTCCTGCCAAACTCTTTTGTAAAAAGAAAATAATTCAACAAACATCTTTATATCATACTTATATTTAATCAACACCTTTTATTCATCAATTATTAACGTAGACTCACAATACTTCCAACTTGTCTAATTATATCATATTAAATAATATGAGTTATTGTGTTATGTCAATTATTGATTTAATAATATGAAATATCGTGTAGTTGCTATTGTGACGATTATTGAGTCAATAAGATGAAGTACTATGCAATACCATGTGATACTGTAGAGTACCGTGTGCTACTGTGGAATAGCGCGTATTATTATACTTTTATCAACGGGTATTTCAACAGTTAATGATAAAAGTTTTGTCGTCAATTTTTAAAAATGTTATTTCTGTCGTTTTCTATATCCGACAGTTATTCTGTTATAGGGCCCAACATCGATTGGTTAATTCGGCGCCGTTGTACGAATATTCCCCGAAAAAACTAATATTTCCTGACAGATTGTTTACTTCATATAATTTACACATAACCCCTATAACTATAACATTTATTAAATCAACACATAAACAATTTAAATTCCATTAAAAGTCGGGGTTACCAAAACATATTCACCTCAAATAAAATATAAATCAACTAATAATTCATAATTCATTCAAGATGCCTTTATTTGTCGCACAAAATCATTATTTATATTCCAAAACTTAGAAGTAGATAATAAAACTTGAGAAATTTAAAAACTCATATATGATAATTTATTTTTAAAACGTCAATCCACTATTCTGGTATTATCACCATTTTACTTTAACAAAAACATTATTTTTATTTTTATCATGACTCATTTGTTACTTGTGCGTTTACATCTCGACACCTCATGAGCTTACTAACACTTCTAAAATATGTAAAATATTATTCTGAACTTTTCAAACAAAATTCACATTTTTCGGATTATCCGACAATTTTTTATAATTATTTCTATTTATAAAAACTATTATTTAATAGCTTTAAAATAGAAATACTAACTCCACATACTTTTATATCTTTAAAACATCATCAATATTAATCTTATATTATTAGAAGATTTTTCAGTAAATTTCATAATTTTTCACCATTAATAAAATTTTCTATGGATTTCCTCTATTTTTAAACTAACTTTAAATAGCTTAAAAATATACTAAATACTTCTAATTTTCAATTATTCTTCAAAAATTTACAGAAATTAATAAAAGTATTATAAGATTACAGTAAATTTATTTTAGCCAAAAAATTATTTTCAGTAATTTATTTAAAATTTCTAATATGAGAAAACTTCAAATATTCATAACAATTAGCCATTTTATTAGAAAAATACGGATCTTATGTCTATTCCATGTGAAATTTAATTATCTACAACTTTGTAGCAATTTTTTTTTTCTAAATTTCGGCTCTAAATTGAGAAACAGGCTTACCGGAAAAATTCCCCGAAAAATATTTTCTGGTCATCTTCTCTGGCGGACTGCCCAGTTTTCGACGAGTTTTTCAGTGTTTTTCAGCCTAGATCAGATCCACTATATTTTAGGAGTCCAACCATGGTCTTAGATTTAAAAACAAACCACCAATCACTGTTAGATCTAAATTTTTCGACGAAATTCCACTAATCACTTTTTAATTTCTTATTTTCTCTTGTTTAATACTTATTCAAATCATCTAAAATAAGTATAGACATAACATCTATACATAAATCCATGAAATTAACAACTATAATTGAAAATCAAATAATTATATTTCTTGGTTTCATTTTCTTCTTTTCTTCTTCTTCTTCTTCCCTTTCCATCTTCTTTCTTTTTCTTTTTTTTTGAAATTGTTGCTACGGAAGTAATGAATGAAAAAGAGAAGGATGATGAAAAAGCCTTATTAGGCTTAATGATTTGGCCAATATTCTTCCCTCATGTCCCACAATTAAAAATTCTATAATATAATAATTTTGACTTTTATTAATTAAAAATTCTGTAATATAACAATTTAGGATAATAATCATAAAGAAAATTTGACTTTTATTTCATAAAAATCAGGATCTTACAAAACAAAACTAACCTTGTGCTTTTAATTATAGGATTCAATCCATGGCAATCGGTTGGTATTGTCACTATTCCAGCAACCAACATCTGAGTCGTAGATCAATTAAATACTAGGTTGAGATCGGTTTAGAAAAATACCCAGCCGCTACATGCTGTAGTGGCCCAAATAACAATTTTATTTTATTAATAAGATCCCACTTGGTCGAACCTTGCTTAAATGGGTCCCACTATGTCAGATTTTATTAAAAAAATAGATTTTTTTAAATATACCAACAGCTATAACATGTAGCGGCTTGGCCTTAATTTTTCTTTTTAAAATCCCACCGCCACAACCTGTAGCGGCTAACCAATCTATATTAAGTTATTATTAAGCAAGATGTATTCAATAGGTGAACTTTATTAATGTATTCAATATTAAAATGTGAGACCCCAAAATTTATGAATAAAGAATTAAATTTTTCGAAATATTTTTTTGAATATTATGGTTTGGATTTGATAGAATGTTATAGTTGGGGGTAATATTTATAAATTTTGCAAAGTAAGCAAGTTGTTATATAATATTCGATTGGTCGGGAAATATTCGTTCGACGACACAATCATTGGTGGACCCCACAATGGAAGTATTGTCTTAGTTAGAAAACGACAGAATTATCATTTTATAAAAATAACGGTGAATGTGTTACCGTTAAAACTGTTGAACTACCCGGTAGTAAAAGTACAGTAATACGCGTGGTTGCATAATAGCACACGGTATTGATTATTGATGCTTACGTGAGAAGTCACTCAGTTATACTCAATTATTGCTGCAGTAATTGTTGCATCATATCTCTCATATTATTGATTCAATTATTATCACAGTATCATTTGCATTATATGATAATTATTAAATCAATAATTGAGAATACAAAGTTATTCATATTATTATTTGTAATATTGACAATGTCTAGAAGTTCTGTCAAGGAGAGGTTAGATAATCTAATTGCGCGCCAATAGGGAGAAATCCTTATCGGAAAGCCCCCTCTTTCCTAGGAACGAGCTGGTTGTTAAATATTGAGAGTTATAATATTAATGATGAATAAGTTCGTGTTGATTAAAGATGAAATTGATAGATCCATTGTGTTAGAATTATTAGTGTTAGTGAAAATCGACATTTATTTCGATAATAATTGGTGTCTGGAGGTTATTTTAACCAATCGGGTAATTAACCGGATAAATGAGCAATTAATTGCTATTAATTCACATGTTTATAACTATTTGTTCACATGCGTGTACTATTGATTCACATTCATTTACTATTAGGGGAGTTGGTGCAAGATTGATAATACTTGCATGACTAAGTTAAAAATAAAGGTATAGATGGAGGTATTATACTGTAATTCGTATTTTACATGATTATAACTATTGATTCACATGATTGAACTATTGATTCACATTATTTACTATTAAGAGAGGTGGTGCAAGTTTGATAATAATTGTAGGACTAAATTAAAAATGAAGAAAAAGAGGAATGTATTATACTGTAATATTTCGAGCCCCAAAATGTGCAATTATTGAAACTATATTTTCTTATAAATAAAAGCTCATTCTTCCTTCATTTTTCACCAATTCACTAAAACTATAGAGCAATTATTATAGAGAGAAATTATAGAGAGAAAGGAGAAGAGAAGTCTGCTACCTCAATATTCCAGTTTTCTTCTAAGGTAAGGGGTATTATTCTTTCGTATTCATGAAGATAGTTATTTTCTTTCAATACTCGTAAGGGTTGTTATTCCATTCTTTATTATTATGTTGGAATAACCTGTCTATGCGAAGTACCGCATATATGGTAAAATTCTTCTGTTATTCCATTATTTATTATTCTGTTGGAATAACCTGTCTGTGCGGTCTATCGCATGCCTGGTGAATTCTGTTGTTATTCCATTCTTTATTATTCTGTTGGAATATCCTGTCTGTGCGGATTACGCATGACCTGGTTCCATTCTTTTTTATTCTGTTGAAATATCCTGTCTGTGCAGTCTATCGCATGCATGGTAAATTCATCTGTTATTCTATTCTTTAATATTTTGTTGGAATAACATGTCTATGTGGATTGCCGCATGCATGGTGAATGATCCTTTGTATTCATTCCTTATTAAATTGTGGAAATGATCTGTCTACGTGGATTACCGCATGGCGGGTAAAAATCCATTTGTGATTTCATATATTCTATTACACTCAGTTGGTTAAAGTTTTGGCTTCTATACTCCATGAAATTAGTGGAATATCCTTGATATTTGCGCTTCATCCAGTATCTTTTCATAGAAATATTCTTCTAAGCATTCTTGAATTTTACTCCACAAAGCAGTATCATGTTGACAATTTGGACGTTATTGATTTCAGGATAAATTAACTTATAAATCTTAAAAATTTATCTTGAACTTGTTTTATTGAATTATTATGTCATTGTCATCATCCTCATGCTTATATTGTCATGAAAGTCATCTTTGACTTACGTGCATAGATGGACTTGCTATGATTATGACCAGGGATCATTCGGTATAATCATGACCTGTAATGTTATAAATGATGTAGTAAAAGTCCTTAGTGGCCTGTAGTGCATTGATGGACAGTTTTTGGTATGATTATGACCAAGGATTATTCGGTATAGTCATGACCTTTGATTATTTAATGAATATTTTTGGCCCGTAGTGCAGGGATGATTCGATGATGTGGTTTATTTATTAAGCTGAGTCTCAGTGATAAAAATTGATGAAAATATTTTAAATCATAAAAGATAGTAGATATCATGCTCTACTTGACATGGATTGCTTATTCCGCTGCAGTTAAACTTGTTGTCTATTATATTCTATCAGTTTAACATTGTTGAAGGCTAATGATAATTTATTCTGCATTATCTTAGTCAAAATATTTCTTACTAGGCTAGTTGTGTAAGACCCCAAATTATTAATAAATGAAATTTAAATTTTCTCTATTTATTATTTTGAAATAGTAAGGATTAAATTGATTAATGAGGTTAGTTATGGGTAAAATGCGTAAATATTTCAAATAAGCAGGTGGTTATAAAATATTCATTGTTGCCGGGGAATATTCGTTTGGTCGTGGAATATTCTTCTTGTCGGGGAATATTCGTACGACGGCGCAGTCTTTTGTGGGCCCCATAACGGAAAGCGATTGGATGAACAAAACGACAAGTATAAGTTATTTATAAATAACGGCGTAGTTGTTACCGTTAATACTGTTGGAATACCCGGTGGTTAAAACACAGTAATACGCGTTGTTGCACAGTAGCACACTGTATTGCACCAATTATTGATTCTTACGTAAGAAGGCACTACTCAATAATGGTTACAGTAATTACTGTTCAGTATTTTATTTTATTGATTCAATAATTGTTGCGTTGATATTTTATATTACTGTTGTTTCAATAATTGTCACTACACAGTATTTCCAATTATTAGATCAATAATTCATATTATTTGAATAATATTATTAGATAACATTATTGGTAATGTCTAGAAAGTTCTGTCTAAGGAGAGGTTTGGTCATATAATTGCGCGCCAGTAAGGAGAAATCCTTATTGGAAAGCCTCCTCTTTCCTTGGAACGACCTGGTTGTCATAAATGTGATTCTGTAATATTATTTGTGAATAATTAATTATTGATTCATATGATAATGAAATATTTATTTTATGTGGATATAAATGAGGGATATATTTTTGTGGTTAAAAATGAAGGAGTTAATGTTGAGATTTTTATCAGTATTTTTGTCGGAATGGAGGTATTAAAAATCAGAGTTTTTTAGATATTTTGCGGGGGTTATAATTTTTAATCCGACCGTTGGATCGTGGTAATTTTTGGATATGTTATACATATATAAGTTGAGTATATGTCCACAAATTTTGAACCGTTAAAAATAAACGTATGATTTATTATGAATTTTACGACATGACTGGTTCAGGAATTGTTGAATTTTCGGAGTTTATCATTTTAGTGGAAAATTCTAGAATTGGTGGGCCCCACTTTTGGTTGGTGAAAAAATGTGCTGAGATTTTTATTCAAATGTGGTAGGCTTAAATAGTAGCAGGTAAAGCCATCAGGTTGCAGGTTAAGTCTGCTTCGGCGTGCTAACATTTTCCTATAAATAGAGGGCTAAGTTAGAATTGAAAATCACACCAGAAACAAGTTTTTTCTCTTTCTCTCTCTAGATTATTGAGTGTATTTTGTGAGTATTTAGATACTTTGATAGTTTCTATTCATCAGAGAAAGTTTCTTTCAGCCTTATACCGGTATTCCGACCAGAAGTACTGTCTTTACGAGGTAAGGGGTGTTATTTTATTCGAAAATTATATTATCTCTTCAATATCATTATGTCGAAATATTGGTTGAATTTTTTTTATCAAATTTAAAACTTTTCACGTCGGGGTTACTATTCATGAGTTACTATTCACGAGTTACTATTCACGAGTTACTATTCATCGAAAAATAAAATTTTCTTCTTTTCGTCCAAAATATCTATTCTGGGTACTAGCTTTGATTGTATTCATGTTTTGATCATTCTTGAATTTTACTTCACTATGAATAATTATAAGGTATTTTTGGACATGGATAAATCGAAATACGAATCCTTAATATTTGTTATTTTGTTTCACTGAATTCGTTTTCTTTAAGATATTTTTCATCATCCTCAGTCCTAAATGATGATATTACTAAATATCTTTGGCCTGTAGTGCAAAGATGAATGATTAACTGATGAATATCTTTGGTCCGTAGTGCAAAGATGAACAGGTGTTGAGATGAACATGACCGACTGGTGATACAAATGAATATCTTTGGCCTGTAGTGCAAAGATGAATATTTGATTAAAGATGGTTATTGATTGTTGTTACAGGGATAAAATATTGATGATGGACTTTTAAATCTTAGAAGATAGTATAACACATTTTCTACTTGACTCTTCTAATGGTTTGCTGTTTCCGCTGCAGTTATTGATTTAAAACTTGTTGTCTATTGTATTCTATTAGATTTTTCCCTGTTGAAGACTAACGATAATTTGTTCTGTATTATCTTAGTCATAATGTTCTTTACTGGGCTAGTTAAGCTCACCCTTTTCCTTTTTGTTCCATTTTTCTCAGGAGGCGAGAATGTAGCGAGTACTAGTCGGGGTATGGAATGATGGTTCTAGAAGTTATTTTAGCAGTCCTCACTATTTTTGTGAAATAATGTATCAATAATTGTAATGAGGACTTATTTGAGTGTGGATATTGTCTAGATGACAATATTTGTATTTAAACTCACAGTTCTTATGTTATAACAGTAAAGATGTAGTTGTTTCTGTACCATGTATTTTGGCGACTCAGAATGGGTGTTGTATACCTATTTTGGGGGCGTCACAAGTTGAGCTCACCCTTTTCTTTCATGGTTCTCTTCAGGAAATGAGAACGTAGCTAGGACTAGTCGGGGAACAGAGTGACGGTCCAGATGTTTGCATTAGTAGTCCTCACTATTCTGTGAAATAGTGTGATAATAAATGTAATGAGGACTCCATTGAGTGTGGATATTGTCTAGATAACAATATTCTTATTAAAACTCTTAGATTATGTTTTGTCGTATTTTACACGACTGTTGTATAATTAAGTTGTATTTGAATTTTGTACCATGTATTTCTGGCGACTCAAGATGGGTGATGTATACCTATTTTGGGGGCGTCACATAAGATGTATTCAATAGGTGAACTTTCATGTATTCAATGAAAAGGCCGCAACATCTAAGGGTGTTCGCGGGAAAAAAACAAGACCGAACCGGTCCGAACCGAATACCGAAAGTACCCAAAATTGGGTACAAAAACTAATACCGGTTGAACCAATATACCGGACTGATTACCTGGTTTGGTACTGGATCAGTATTGGTTTTTACCATGCTAGTACCGACCCTTCCTTTAAGTCAAAATTTGGCCCAAGATTAAGCCAAAATCCGGCTCAAGATAGAGAAACCCAAAACGAAAACTAACTTAAACTTTTACAATTAGCCAATGCATGACTTGTTGGCTATTAAGGTCTAACTTGGTAGTCTTTTTATAAGAAAAATTTCCTTAGACTTTTATAAATTAACCAAAGTGGAATTTTTATAAATTAACCAATGTGGGACTTCCTTAAATTAACCAATGTGGGATTTTTATAAATTAGCCAATGTGGGACTTAGAGACCACAAACAACCATATTCTAAACAACCATATACAAACAACCAACCATATCCAAATTTTATAAACAACCATATTCCTTTACAAACAACCATATTCTATACTTTCTTTATAAACAACCATTGTGTACCATTGTTAATCTATACCATTGTTATTTTATATTCTATACCATTGTATATTCTATACAATATACAATTTGTATATTATCTTTTATTGAATATAAAATATAAAATTGTATATTATACAATTTGTATATTGTATATTATATTTTATTGAGTTTTTTTTGTTATTTTATATTCTATACTATTGTTAGTCTTTTATAAGAAAAACTTTCTTTACAAACCATATTCTATCCAATTTTGTAAGAAAAACTTCCTTTACAAACCATATTCTATCCAATTTTGTATGTGCTAATGTCATGAGTGTGAGGCTTTCCCAACTTATTGATAAATAATTTAAGGCTATCTAACTTCCTTATACTTTTACCATTTTAATCAATATGGAACTTGTAAACCATTCATTTTATAAGAAAACTTCCTTAAATTTTTACCAATTAATTAATGTGGGACTTGGCCTTCACTTGGTAGTCATTTTATAAGGAAAACTTTTTTAAATTTTTATTAATCAATGTGGAACTTACAAACAACCATATTATGTTTTCTTTAATATGTGTTCTCTTGTCTTACGAATATCCCACATTGTCTAATTTGTGTTCTTTGTTTTACCTCTATTTTATAAATAGGGGAGACCACAAATTCAAATTTCATATAGTCCTAAATATTCTAGTACTAGTATGTCTTTTTTTAAGTTACCTCCATTTTATAAATAGAGGAGACTTTAAGATAATTTTACAAGGCTAAGTAAAAAAATTATTTAAAAGGGATTGGATCGATTCAAGGGATTGAACTGGTACAACTGATTTGGTTCGATATGTATTGGACCTATGAAATTAGTAACCGGAACCGTTACTGAAAATCGATTTGTATCGAATCGGTCACAAACTGTTTTTTTTTGTATTGAATTGATTGGTTCGGATCAGTTTGGTTCACCTTGAAAATCGAATTAGCCGAATTTGTTGAACAAAGCTACATCTTGTAGCGGTTGTACATTTTTATCCTTTGAATTGATATATTTTCTTTTTAAAATTCTCCCATAATAATAATAATAATAGTTAATAGTGTTATTATTATATTAATATTAGTAATATTATTAAAAAAATAATAACAACAACAATAATAATTATTATTATTATAATTAATATTGTTATTATATATTACTAATTAATATTGTTATCATAAGTAAGTTAATTATTATAATAACAATATTAATTATTATTACTAATATTAATATAATTATTATTATTATTGCTGTTGTTGTTATTGTTGTTATTTTTTTTAATAATATTAATATAATAATAACAATATTAATTATTATTATTATTATTATGAGAGAATTTTAAAAAGAAAATATATCAATTCGGAGGATAAATGTACAACCGCTACATGATGTAGCGGCCTCATTGAATACATGAAAGTTCACCTATTGAATACATCTTGCTTAATATTGACTACATTAAGCATGAAAGTTCACCTATTGAATAGGGGTGCTCAAAATTTTCGATTTTTTCGGTACCGATTTTTTGGCATTTTAACACTTTTCGGTACCGGTAGCGGTAATGACTTATTTGAATTCGGTAAAAATCGAAATACCGAAATTTAATAATTAATATTTAATGTTTTATAATTTTATATATTAAACATATATATATATATATATATATATATATAATTTCTATATAATAGTAGTTTTATTAAATTTTTTTATATATATTAATAATGTTTTGTAGTTTTATTTTATATATTAATTATTATTAATAGTTAATGATTTTTTAGTTTTAAAAAAATTATTAATATATAAAAAAATTATTTAATTATTATTAATAATTATATATATTATCATGCGGTATAATCAAAAATCGAACCGAAAAAATCGGTACCAATTTTGTACTGAACCGGTAATTCGGTACCGATTTTGGTTCTTATTTTTTTGGTAATTTCGGATCGGTACCAGTTCGGTTTTTTACCGATCAGCACCCCTATACATCTTGCTTAATAATAAATTAATATAGATTGGTTAGCTGCTACAGGTTGTGACGGTGAGAGTTTCAAAAAAATAAATTAATTAAAGCCAAGCTGCTACATATTGTAACGGTTGGTATATTTAAAAAAAATCTATTTTTTAATAAAATATGACTGAGTGGGACCCATTTAAAAAAATAATCCACTGATCTGCGGCTCGAATGTTGGTTAGTGAAATAGTGACAATAACAACCGATTGTCATTGATAGAATTCCTTTAATTATATAGTTTATTGACAACAGGCTCACCAATCTCTTGCGAATAACATGCAACATGGATTATTATTATTATGTTATTTATTAAATTATATATAAATAAATAAAAAGTTAGATGACGATTAAGTGGGAATGATGTCATAAAAATTAAATGATTGACCGTGGTTTAAAAAACAAAAAGGATATTTCTATAAATTTTGTAATAAAATTGGTAGAATTAAAAATAAAACTTCTTAGTTACTTTTTCTATTGGATATATATATATATATATATATGTGTGTGTGTGTGTGTGTGTGTGTGTGTGACATTCTTTGATTGATTGTGATTTAAATTTGAGCTACATCCCCGTGTTATAAATTTTACTAATACAATTATTAATTTAATATATAATGTGACGCCCCCAAAATTTGGTATACATCACCCATCTTGGGTCACCAGATACATGGTACAAAATTCAAATAAAACTTAATTATACAACTGTCGTGTACAATACGACAAAACATAACTGTGAGTTTGAATACAATTATTGTCTACTAGAGATTATACGAACTCAAAAGAAGTCTTCATTACAATTATTGTCACACTATTTAACAGAATAGTAAGGACTACTAATACTATCATCTGGTCCATCACTCCGTTCCCCGACTCATCCCAGCTATATTCTCATTTCCTGAAGAGAACAGTGAGAGAAAAGGTGAGCTCAACTAGCCCAGTAAGAAATATTATGACTAAGATAATGCAAAATAAATTATCATTAGCCTTCAACAGTGTTAAACTGATAAAATATAATAAACATCAAGTTTAACTGCAATGGAACAAGCAATCCATTAGAAGAGTCAAGTAGAGAATAAAATATACTATCTTCTATGATTTAAAAAAATTTTCAACACTGTTATCGCTGGGACTCAGCTTAATAAAATAATCCATATCATCGAATCACCCATGCACTACGGCCAAGGATATTCTTTAGTATCACGACCACAATTATACATGCACTACGGGCTAAGAATATTTGTGTATTCATTAATGATCATGATCATGCCAACAACTGTCCATCAATGCATTACGGGCCAATGAGAACTTTTACCACATCATTTGTAACATTACAGTCATGATTATACCGAATAATCCCTGGTCATAATCATACCAAGTCCATCTATGCACTACAGGCCACAGATGACTTTTAACATTTTATAAACATGAGGATGATGACAATGATATAAGAATTCAATAAAACAAGTTCAATAATTAATTTATCCAATAATTAACAACGTCCAAATTGTCAATATGATACTGCTTTGTGGAGTAAAATTCAAGAATTCTTAGAAGAATATTTCCATGAAAAGATACTAAATGAAGCGCAAATATCAAAGATATTCCACTAATTTCATGGAGTATAGAAGTCAAAGTTTTAACCAATTGAGTATAATAAAGAATGGAATAACAAAAGAAATCACCATGCATGCGATAGACTGCACAGACAGGTTATTCCAACAGAATAATAAATAATGGAACCAGGTCCGGCGTAAAACGCACAGACAGGATATTCCAACAGAATAATAATAAAGACGGAACCAGGTTCGGTGTAAAAACACAGACAGGATGTTCCAACAGAATAATAATAAAGACGGAATCAGGTCCGGTGTAAAACACACAGACAGGATGTTCCAACAGAATAATAATAAAGACGGAACCAGGTTCGGTGTAAAACACACAGACAGGATGTTCCAACAGAATAATAGAAGAATGTCACCAAGTATAGGGTAGACCGCGTATACAGGTTATTCCAACAGAATAATAAATAATAGAATAACAGAAGTTCTCTTCATGAATACAAAAGAAATAATACCTCTTACCGTTTTAAAGAAGAACTGAAATAAAGAAGTAGTTAAGTAGCAGAATACTTTTCTTCTTTCTCTCTATAGTTTCTCTCTCTAGAGTTCAGTGAATTCGTAAGAAAATAATGAAGGAATGAGCTTCTATTTATAGGAAAATGGAATGCATAGTAACTAATCCATGAACGGTTAAGATTGATTTACTTTAATCTGACGGTCCATATTTAAAGAAAAATCTTTTAAATAAAATATAATATATTCTATTTATAGAATAACTTTAATAAAGTATTTTGTTTTATATAAAAAGATGTTTCTGTTTTATTACGTTAATAATACAAATAAAACAAAATTTCATTATCGCTAAATAATTTATATTATTAATTGACAATAATTGAATCAAAATGAATGACTTCTCACATAAGCATTAATAATCAATACCGTGTGCTACTATGCAACCACACGTATTATTGTACTTTTACTACCGAGTAGTTCAACAGTATCAACGGTAAAACTTCCGCCATTATTTTTAATAAAATATTTTTGTCATTTTCTCAATCCAACAATAATTCCGTTGTGGGGTCCACCAATGATTGTACTGTCTTACGTATATTTCCTGACAAAAAGAATATTTCCCGACCAAACGAATATTTTATAACAACTTGCTTACTTTGTAAAATTTATAAATATTACCCCCAACTATAACATTATATCAATTTTACTCCATAATATTCAAAAATAATATTTATAGAAAATTCATCTTTATTCAAAAAGTTGGGGTTTTACAATCTCCCCTTCTTATGAAATTTCGCCCTCGAAATTAGGGTACGTACCTGGTATGTCGAAGAGGTAAGGATACCTTGATTTCATTTCAGATTCTAACTCCCAAGTCATTTCCTCAACATCGTGGTTTCTCCACAAAACTTTGATTTGAGGTATAGCCTTGGTGCGTAGAATATGTTCCTTCTTATCCAAGATTTGAACAGGAACCTCTTCATACGTCAAATCTTCCGCTATTTCGTCCGGTTCTAACTCAATAATGTGGTTCGGGTCTTCCACATATTTATGTAGCATAGATATATGAAAAACGTTATGAACACGAGACATACTTGGCAGTAAAGCGAGTCTATAGGCCACAGTTCCTACTCAATCGAGGATTAAAATGGGTCGATGAATCGAGGATTGAGCTTTCCTCTCTTTCCAAATCTCGTAACTCCTTTCCATGGAGCAACACGTAACAACACGTAATCTCCTATATCGAATTCCACGTCCTTTCGATGAAGATCAGCATAACTCTTTTGTCGATCTTGTGAGGTTTTTATACGTTGCCGGATCGTTTGAATCTTTTTCGTAGTCATACGTACCAACTCCGATCCCAACAACGTTGCTTCACCCACCTCATCCCAGCATACTGGAGAACGACATTTTCTTCTATACAACGCTTCGAATGGAACCATGCCAATACTTGCTTGATAACTGTTGTTGTAGGAAAACTTCACCAATGGTAAGAACTTGTCCCAACTTCCCTTGAAATCAAGGACACAGAGCCTTAATAGATCTTCAAGAGTTTGAATAATTCTCTCTGATAGTCCGTTCGTCTGAGGATGATATGCCGAACTAAATCGTAAATCCGTGCCCATAGCTTTTTGTAAACTAACCCAAAATCGTGAAGTGAATCTTGGGTCTCCATCAGAAACTATGGATACTGGCATACCATGCAGTCTTATAATCTCGTTTATGTACATACGAGCAAGACGTTCAAGTGTATAAGTTTCTCGTATCGGTAAGAAATGAGCAGACTTAGTCAATCTATCAACAATGACCCAAATCGCATTTATGCCTTGAGAAACTTTGGGAAGACCGGTAACGAAATCTATGGTAATGTGCTCCCACTTCCATTCTGGAATTTCAAGTGGTTGCAATGGACCTTTTGGTACTTGATGCTCCGCCTTGACTCGTTGACACGTTAGACACCTTGAGACAAACAGCGCTATCTCTCTCTTCATATTGCTCCACCAAAATGTATGACGAATATCATGATACATTTTGGTACTCCCAGGATGGATTGCAAACGGTGTGTTATGCGCCTCCATCATGATTTTATACTTTAAATCAGGGTCGTTAGGAACACAAAGTTTAGAGTTGACTCGAAGTATTCCTTCATCATCGATTCTTGCTTCCGGCATAGCACCTTCTTGCACTTTCTTCCTCATACGCATCAGCTCCAGGTCTGTAGCTTGAGCAGCTTTAACTTTATCAATTAAAGTCGGTTCTACTCGTATATTCGCCATCATCACATGGGTCCTTGGAGTTTTTAACTCTATCTCCATCCTTTGCAAGTCACATAAAATGGGCTTTTGTGTTGTCAATATTGCACTCGTACCCGCATATGATCTTCTACTCAATGCGTCAGCTACCACGTTCGCTTTTCTAGGATGATATTGGATGGTATGATCATAATCTTTCAACAGTTCAAGCCAACGTCATTGTCGTATGTTGAGTTCCTTTTGACTGAAGAAATATTTGAGACTTTTATGATCCGTAAAGATCTCCACCTTCTCCTCATACAAGTAATGCCTCCAAATTTTAAGTGCGAAGACCACAGCTGCTAACTCTAGGTCATGAGTAGGATAATTCCTCTCATATTCTTTGAGTTGTCGTGAGGCATAAGCTATGACTTTCCCATGTTGCATGAGAACATATCTTAACCCTTTGCCCGAAGCATCACTGTAGATGACAAATCCCTCCGAACTAGATGGTATTGTCAGAACAGGTGCTGAAATGAGTCTCCTCTTGAGTTCTTGAAAACTCTTCTCACATTCCTTGCTCCAACCGAACTTTGTATCTTTCCGAGTCAGCTGAGTTAGTGGAGTAGCGATTCAAGAAAACCCTTCTACGAATCTCCAATAATAACCAGCTAAGCCGAGAAAGATACGTACTTCGGTCACTGATTTAGGTTGTTCCCAGCTTTGAATAGCTTCAATCTTTGCAGGGTCAACATATATTCCATGACTTGATACCACGTGCCCAAGGAATGCTACTTCCTCAAGCCAGAACTCGCATTTCTTCAACTTGGCATAAAGCTTATATTCACTAAGCTTTTGGAGTATCAACCTCAAGTGTTGCTCATGATCTTCACGGCTTTTGGAATAAATAAGGATGTCATCAATAAAGACGACCACAAAGTGATCCAAATATTCCTTGAATACTCGATTCATCATATCCATAAAGGCAGCAGGAGCATTAGTCAATCCAAAGGACATGACTAGGAATTCATAATGCCCGTACCGAGTTCTGAAAGCCGTCTTTGGAATGTCATCGATTCTAATCTTCAATTGGTGATATCCGGAACGAAGATCAATCTTTGAAAAGAATTTGGCTCCTTGCAACTGGTCAAACAGGTCATCAATACGTGGTAACGGGTACCTATTTTTGATGGTGACATGATTCAACTCCCGATAATCAATACAAAGTCGCATACTCCCATCTTTCTTCTTCACGAATAGAACAGGAGCACCCCAAGGAGAAGTACTAGGACGAATAAAGCCAATGTCTAACAATTCCTGCAGTTGGGTCTTTAACTCCTGAAGTTCAATAGGAGCCATTCGATATGGGGCTTTAGAAATGGGTTTTGTACCGGGTTCAAGGTCGATACAAAATTCAATTTCATGCTCTGGGGGTAGGCCATGAAGTTCTTCAGGGAATACGTCAGGAAATTCATTAACAATAGAAATATTATTCAAAATTGACGTATTTTTGTTTAGATATGTGATATGAGCTAAGAAAGCTTGACATCCGTTTTTCAATAAACGAATAGCTTTATGGCTTGAGATGACAGTGATTGATTTTAATGGTTTGGTGGCTTGAATTCGCATAACAGATTGGTTAGAAATATGAAAGCTAACAACCTTACGGAAACAATCAATTTTTGCATGATGAGTAATTAACCAATCAATCCCTAGAATCACGTCAAATGCAAGTATTTTTAATGAAATAAGATCGACAGGTAATATGAGGGTACTGATTTGAACCAAACAAGACTTATAAATAGTGGATGTAATGAAGGTTTCTCCCAATGGAGTTTCCACAGATAAGTCGAAGTCTAATTTCTCCGAAGTCAAATTTAATCGTTGAGCACAAGTAGGAGAAATAAAAGAATGGGTAGAACCGGTATCAAATAAGGTATAGACTTCGCTAGAGTTTATGATAAGCTTACCCGTGATGACCTCATTCGGGTTCTTTGCTTTCTGGAAGGTCACTACAAATGCTTTCCCTTGCAGTACTGGTTTTGACTTTTCTGGGACGGCCTTTGGTGCCTCCATCCTAGCTGAACTTGTCTTCGGTGAACGACAAAATCGGGTTAGGTGACCTTCTCTTCCACAATTATAACATGCTTTGGACGGCATCGCGTAGTTTGGACTGATGTGTCCCTCTCCTCCGTATTTGAAGCATATGATAGGTAGTTGTTCTCCTTCCTTAACAATGGGTGCTGGTGCTGACGTCTTTCTATCATTGTTGAATCTCCTCTTCTTGAAATGTCCATTCTTATTGTTTTGGCCCTGATTACCACCGAAGTGGTTACCA
Source organism: Panax notoginseng (assembly GCA_016801055.1). Classification (NCBI taxonomy): domain Eukaryota; kingdom Viridiplantae; phylum Streptophyta; class Magnoliopsida; order Apiales; family Araliaceae; genus Panax; species Panax notoginseng. The sequence continues at coordinate 15,099,995 of CM029018.1, forward strand.
TTTTTAGCCTGTTGATTCCCTCCATGCTTGTTGTCACCGCTTCGATGACTGCTTTCACTGGTATTATTATTTTGCCGGCTGTTCTCCTTTGATTGCGTTGACTCATTATTGCGCTCTACTAACTGAGCCCTATTTACAACATCTGAATACAAACACAGTTTATGAGAAATAAGATGTTGACGTATCTCAGGTTTCAAACCTTGCAAAAACATTCGCGTCATTCGCTCTTCATTATCCACCAAGTGGGACGTAAACCGGGACAACTCAGAAAATTTAGCCTCATACTTTGACACGGTCATATTATTTTGCTCCAGCTTGATAAACTCCACCTCCTTCATATGACGAATACTCTCGGGAAAGTACTTGTCGTTGAATAGCTCTTGGAACTTCTCCCAAGACATCTTGAGTGCGTCAGGCTGGGTACGTTTTACAGATTTCCACCAGTAATCTGCCTCTTCACGCAACATGAAGGTGGCGAAGGGAACCTTTTGTTCCTCGGAGCATCCCAAGACATCAAATATCTTGGTGATCTGCTTTATTCATGCTTCCGCCTTAAGTGGTTTTGGGTCTTCTATAAACTCCGGTGGTCCCAGCTCCTTGAACTGTTTAGTAGTGACCGTCCGAGAGTTTCCAGTGTTTCCACCTACATTTTGGACAGGAGCCGCTCTCACCTGATGTTGCATGAATTGCATAAAGCCTCTGAACAGTCCATCATTCATCATTTGGTCAGTGTTGTTGTTTGCATGAAGATTGTCGCCTTCCTGATGCACATTCTCCTAATTATTGATATGTGAAGACTCAACGGTCTCTTGTGCTCCATTGCTATTTTCAACATTCTCGGATGTCATTTTCAGATACTGCCACAAAACAAAGGTTCATTAACATATAACATATTATCCATATACTTTGACCGACCAATTTAATACCAAATAAACTTAGGTAGGTCATACTAACGAAGGAATTTCCTGTCTCTCCCCTCCTAGTTCTAGTCTCACATCTTAGCCAGGGATCATATCCCTAAGCTCTGATACCAACTGTGACGCCCCCAAAATTTGGTATACACCACCCATCTTGGGTTGCCAGATACATGGTACATAATTCAAATAAAACTTAATTATACAACTGTCGTGTACAATACGACAAAACATAACTGTGAGTTTGAATACAATTATTGTCTACTAGAGATTATACAAACTCAAAAGGAGTCCTCATTACAATTATTGTCACACTATTTAACAGAATAGTGAGGACTACTAATACTATCATCTGGTCCATCACTCCGTTTCCCGACTCGTCCCAGCTATATTCTCATTTCCTGAAGAGAACAGTGAGAGAAACGGTGAGCTCAACTAGCCCAGTAAGAAATTTTATGACTAAGATAATGCAAAATAAATTATCATTAGCCTTCAATAGTGTTAAACTGATAAAATATAATAAACATCAAGTTTAACTGCAGCGGAACAAGCAATCCATTAGAAGAGTCAAGTAGAGAATAAAATCTACTATCTTCTATGATTTAAAAGGTTTTTCAACACTGTTATCGCTGAGACTCAGCTTAATAAAATAATCCATATCATCGAATCACCCCTGCACTACGGCCAATGATATTCTTTAGTATCACGACCACAATTATCCATGCACTACGGGCTAAAAATATTTGTGTATTCATTAGTGGTCATGATCATGCCAACAACTGTCCATCAATGCACTACGGGCCAATGAGAACTTTTACCACATCATTTGTAACATTACGGTCATGATTATACCGAATAATCCCTGGTCATAATCATACCAAGTCCATCTATGCACTACAGGCCACAGATGACTTTCAACATTTTATAAACATGAGGATGATGACAATGATATAAGAATTCAATAAAACAAGTTAAGGAATTAATTTATCCAATAATTAACAACGTCCAAATTGTCAATATGATACAGCTTTGTGGAATAAAATTCAAGAATTCTTAGAAGAATATTTTCATGAAAAGATACTAGATGAAGCACAAATATCAAAGATATTCTACTAATTTCATGGAGTATAGAAGTCAAAGTTTTAACCAACTAAGTATAATAAAGAATGGAATAACAAAAGAAATCACCATGCATGCGATAGACCGCACAGACAGGTTACTCCAACAAAATAATAAATAATGGAACCAGGTCCGGCGTAAAACGCACAGACAGGATATTCCAACAGAATAATAATAAAGACGGAACCAGGTCCGGTGTAAAACACACAGACATGATGTTCCAACAGAATAATAATAAAGACGGAACCAGGTCCGGTGTAAAACACATAGACAGGATGTTCCAACAGAATAATAGAAGAATATCACCAAGTATAGGGTAGACCGCGTATACAAGTTATTCCAACAGAATAATAAATAATGGAATAACAGAAGTTCTCTTCATGAATACAAAAAAAATAATACCCCTTACCGTTTTAAAGAAGAATTGAAATAAAGAAGTAGTTAAGTAGCAGAATACTTTTCTTCTTTCTCTCTATAGTTTCTCTCTCTAGAATTCAGTGAATTCGTAAGAAAATAATGAAGGAATGAGCTTTTATTTAAAGGAAAATGAAATGCATAGTAACTAATCCATGAACGGTCCAGATTGATTTACTTTAATCTGACGGTCCATATTTAAAGAAAAATCTTTTAAATAAAATATAATATATTCTATTTATAGAATAATTTTAATAAAGTATTCTGTTTTATATAAAAAGATGTTTCTGTTTTATTACGTTAATAATACGAATAAAACAAAACTTCATTATCGCTAAATAATTCATATTATTAATTGACAATAATTGAATCAAACTGAGTGACTTATCACATAAGCATTAATAATCAATACCGTGTCCTACTATGCAACCACACGTATTACTGTACTTTTACTACCGAGTAGTTCAACAGTATCAACGGTAAAAATTTCGTCGTTATTTTTAATAAAATATTTTTGTCGTTTTCTCAATCCGACAATAATTCCGTTGTGGGGTCCACCAATGATTGTACCGTCGTACGAATATTTCCTGACAAAAAGAATATTCTCCGACCAAACGAATATTTTATAACAACTTGCTTACTTTGCAAAATTTATAAATATTACCCCCAACTATAACATTATATCAATTTTACTCCATAATATTCAAAAATAATATTTATAAAAAATTCATCTTTATTCAAAAAGTTGGAGTTTTACATATAATATACTTAATAAATCACGTTTCATGAACCCCAATTTAATTTAAGTTTTATCTCCAATTCTTGTGTTTCTGAGTTTTTTAATAAACGGAAAAGAAAAGAAATAGATAGAAAACTTGGCCACTTTTCCTGCCAAAATTTTCCGTCCAAAATTGCTCTGATTTGGACGGAAAAGAAATTGGGATAAGTAATTTTTTTATAATTCTCATATTATCCTCAACTTTTAATATAATATAATTAATATAAGGGTAAATTTGTAAAACTGATATTTTTCTTTTCTTTTCATTAGAACTCAAAAACGCAAGAAAAGAAAAAATTTAAATTTTCTATTCTTTTCTATTAAAAACTCAGAAACAACACAAAGAAAAACTTCAAGTTTTCTATTCTTTTATTTTCTGTTCTAATTTAAGTTTTCTATTCTTTTCTTTTCTGTTCAAAACTCCGAAACAGAGTGTTAGACTAAAACACATTGCACAATTTTTAAGATGTGTTTGATTATTAGCGGTTGGAGATCTAAATACGCAACATTATTTTTGATGTGTTATTTTTGGACTCCAAACGATGTGTATCTACAAAATATAAAGTTATTTTTAGAAGAACAAGATTTTTAAAACTTAATTATATATTATTTTTGGATTATAGCGACGGTTCACCTACCGCTATAGCTATTATGGTTTATGACAACGGCTGAATCGTCGCTATAACCCAAAAAAACCGTCGTTATAGACGACTGTGTACTACAAAGTTGTGTATTATATAACTGTATATATACATATAGCACATTATATTAAACAGTCTAAAATGTCAGTAGACAAAAAAATATTTAATATTTGATTTAAATATTTAAATCAAATACCACCTTACTACTAGTGTCCAGTACTAGTATTTGAGCTTAATTTTAAAAATAAATTAGAAGCCAAGGCAATGTCAGTGGGTAACTCTATGGGGTCTACATAGTGTACAGGAACCATAGAAACAAAGAACAAATACAAGTTCCTCCTCCATAGAAATAAAGAGAGTGGAGAGAGAGATAAATCTGGAACCTACGAAAAAGCCACCCTTGTTTCTCTCTCCTCTCGAAACCCTCTCTTCCGAGCTATTATCACTCGATTCTAGGGTTTCTCCGAAAAGGTTGAGATGGTCAGTCTCTGTATCTTCCTCGACTTTGTTAATTTTTCCTTTTACATATTTGATTATGCGCGGTAATTGAAATTTAACTGAAAAATCAGGTTATATTACTCTGTTGTTGTTTACAAAGCTTAGTAATTTATGCTTTTCCCTTTTGATTGGTTATCCTTAATGGTGATCTAGATGTTTGATAGATTTTGAGTTTGCGGTTGTTATTGTTTATTTTGTGAAAGTCTTGGTATTTGGCATGCTATATGTTGTTTGTTTTTTTGGTTTCATATTGTTTCTCCTCTGTTTGGTTGGTTTGAAGGCATGATCTTGATTACGGTTACACACAATTTAAATATGTATGCATTTTTATTGTGCTGTTGATTTAGGTCTTTAAATGTATGGTTTTGGTTTATTGACAGAACAAGTTGGGCAGGGGGCATCGCGAGAAGGTTCAGCAATTCATGTCAATAACTGGGGCAAGGTAATATGTTGTTCAAGTGCTTTAATTTTTGTGCTGAATTTTGCTGCAATTACATTGAAATAAGACTTTGTGTGGTAGGAAAAATATTTGCTGCTTTTGATCTTTTTATGTACGTATATGAAGCTCGTGCATATAATTAAATTTAAGTTGGATGAAATATGATTTGGTAATTGGTGCTTGGCAGTGTTTTTGCTTATCCTAGAATTTGTTACTTTTAGAGTGATAATCTATCAAATTATGCTGATCAATACCACCTTTTGAGGTTTTCCTTCTACTTCCCTCAAGAAATGGGAGTTGTCGTTTACACTCCTAAATTAACCTCACTTTCACTTTAGAATAATTAGCACAATAGTAAGCAAGGATCGATCCCACAAAGAGTAATTTGTTTTATATTTATCTTATGATTTCTAATGAAAAGGAAATTTTGAATTGATTAACTAAATTAACAAGAATAAGCTTACTAAGAATTAACAATTAATAAAAAAGTTTCAGTTCAGTATCACCTTTTTACAGCAATAGATTAATCAAGTGTAACATTATTTACCCTTCAATGAAATTAATTGCCCTAGGTAACAACAAGCTCTGCTAACCGAAACTCCCCTTAGATTGTCACTCAATGAAACAATGAAACAAGCTCTTCACAAGATTTTAACCATTATATAACGTAGAATAAGCTCTCTAGATTTAATATATTAGCAACTTTAAGAACTAGGAAATTAGACTATTCCAAGTAACAAACACATAAGCTCGGATTGTTTAACTTGTCTTCTAATAATCATAGCAATACTCAAAAGTTTGTCCACAACCAGGTATTACTAATTACTACTTGTGATTATGAACAATATCAAATACACGTAATATTATTCCTTAATTTAGCATATGATATTCGTTAACCAATTCAATCCTGCAGAAATCAAATTAGTTAAGTCAAATAGCATTCAGAAAATAAATCAGATTATCAAGAATGAATTTCATGTGAGAAGGAATAAGTAATGAATACTCAATTAACCATTAATTATAAATAAGGTTCAACATCCCTTAGAACTAAATAAAGAAAACTAGCATGACATGCTTCCAAGTCTGCACTCCAATGATGTAGATGAGAGAATGTAGTAGATGATTTAATGAATAAAACCCTGACTATCTTCTATTTATAGTGCTAGACAAAATCCTAAATCCTATGAGAATTAGAAATCCAAATTCTAAAAGTAATTACAAATAATACTCTAGTTTCCATAAAGAAATAGAATCCAATTTGGAAATAAATTTCAGTCTAAAGATATCTTAAATCTAATAGAAATATCAATCCAATTCCATGTAGAAAGCTGCCAAAATCTGCATTTAGAAACTTTCCAAAAATCTAAGATTTCCCAGATTTTCCGCCCAATTTGCTATCCCATTTCCTGCTGCGACGTCCTTTGGTAGAATGGTCATAACTTTTGATCCGGGAGGAGTTATGGGGCCTGCTACCTATCAAATCGAAGATATCGACAAGATCTACAACTTTACTTCTTTGAGAATTGACAGATTCTAGCCGGATCAAGGTCGAAATTGGGCTCCAAGTGACTGCTATGTAAATTGCAACTCCAAACTTTGATGTTCTACGTTCGTTTGGTAAAAAGATCATAACTTTTTCATATGAACTCCGATCGGGACGATTCAAGATGTTTCGGAAAGCTAAGGAAGAGCTCTATAATAAAATTCAAGTCCCAAGCCAAGACCATGCATCCAACTTAGCATTCAAAACCCTGCGATCTTCCCTTTTTCTTCATTTCAGCTCCAATTTTTCATGAAATCATTTAACACCTTAATAAGCTCATATACACATGAAACATGTAATAAAACTAAAATTAAAGGAATCAAAATAAATGAATAATATGCACTCATCAAATTCCCCCACACTTAGCATTTATACGTCCTCGTGTAAACCAAAAATTTGATTTTCAGAAAAATTATATTCAACCATTATGTCAAAAGATTTCAAAATACAAATCATGACTTTTAACACTAAATTGATAGAAATTTAATCAATGCCTCGTTAGTTAATTCACAATGAACAATCTTACCATTTCACTAACGAACTTTATTAAACCAACCTGTAACCAAATAAGAAACTTTCCTACAGTCCATATACTTACTCAACTTGGTTATTATGGAACAAAAACCGTGCACACCGACTCACAACCAAGAATAAATTTTTCTTGCTTTTTAATCTTCTCATAGAATCTTTTCTTTAGCACAGATGAATGTATTTTTATGCTCTTCTCGTATTTTTTCTTTTCTTTTTTTGACATATGTTGTGTCTCCTTTTCTTAGGCTTTTCAGAGTTATCCATATAGTGAACTTTCCATCAACGACTCCCAAACCAGATGATCTTAGGGCGTTGGGTGTAGAAACACTCCTAATGCCTATTTATTCAAGTAACAAAGGCCACAAAAGTCGACTAGTCAAGTTGCTTTAGGAAAAAACACTTTTACCCCACTGTGGTTGTAGTGTTTTAAGCAATTAGCCATTGTGCTTTTAAAATATTCAATTAGCCCACTATACTTTTTAAAAATGTTCAATCAAGCAGTTCTGTCCAATTTTGCTCACGGACGTCAACTAATTGCACACGTGGCATTGAAAAAAAAAATCAAAAAATCATTTTTTGGTGTGGCAAAAAATGATTAAAATAATAATAAAAATAAAATTAAAATGATTTTTCTATTTTTCCTCCCCTTTATTTCTTTTTTTTTTCTGTTTCATTTTTCCTTCCCTTTTGATCTCTCTGTTTCACTACAGTGGAAGTATTTCCTTTCTTCTCCGCCCGACACCGACTTTCCTCCACTACCATTCCAACAACACCACTATTTTCTTACTCTTGTTTCTAAATCTAATGCCGACTGTCCTCCGCTGACCAGATCTGAAGAAAACTTAGTCATTTAAAAATAATTTTGGGATTATTGAATCTCTATAGTTGGGCAAGATTCAGACCTTTCATTTTTATATTGTTCTTCCATGTTTCTCTCTCGAAGAAGCAGAAAACTCTCTAAACCTTTGAGTTCCTCGGTGTCTTTCATCATGGTCCCATGGACATCTCATCACCTGTCACCAATAATTTCTCTCTCTGCTTATAGACCAAAATCAAAGTTGAGCTTCGTAATTGTAAAATTAATTTCACGAGTTTTTTCAGAAATAGTGAAATCAAGTTTTGGAGGATATATTCATGGGGATTTGAAATCAACTTTTGATTTTTGTTGAAGAATCCAATGTAATTACAGAGGTACGTTTTGGGCAGATTTTTGAAGGTTTATTTCTCTCTCTCTAAATTAGGTATTATGCGACTTTGGTGGAACGACTTTTATACTAACAATCTCTGTTGTTATTATCACTAAGGATTGTTGCGCAAAAAGCTCTTCTCCAATCAGTCTCCATACTGCAATTAGAATTCAGAGAAGATATAAACTTTTTCCTAAAAGGAAGACAGCTCCGCGTTTGTTCAGACCCAGATCTGCTTGATTTTTTACTTTCTTTTCTGAAATGAATACATGTTGTAATAGAGCTCATTGATATAAAATTTTGATACAAAAAATTTGACGTTATCCTCGATCTGTACTTTCTCTCTCTTATCTTATCATTTCCTCTTCGATCTATTTGATTTAAAAACTATTGTTTTTAAATTTTAATTGCTGAATTTATGTGCACAGTAAATCAAAGCTTTATAGATTCGATAAAGATGAAAATCAGTGGAAGGAGAGAGGCGCTGGTACAGTGAAGCTTTTGAAGCATAAGGAAACTAGAAAAAAGCATAAGGATAAACATAGATTATTTTTAATTTTTGTAGAAATTAATATAATGTTGTAATAGATCTCATTGATACAAAAATTTTGATATATTATTTGTATTATTTGGAATTAATTTTAAAAATAAAAATAATTATTAAAAGAAAGGAAAAGGAAAAATTATAAAAAAATGAATTAAAATATTTATTTTAATTTATTATTATTTTAATTATTTTTTTACCACAATGATTTTATTATTTTATTTTTTTGTTTGAGAAGAAAAAATTATAAAGAAAATCCATTAAAAAATGCATGTAATTAATGATTTTTTATTTTTAATTTTTGTAGAAATTAATATAATGTTGTAATAGATTTCATTGATACAAAAATTTTGATATATTATTTGGAATTAATTTTTAAAATAAAAATAATTATTAAAAGAAAGGAAAAGATAAAAAGAAGAGGATTAAGCATGAAAAAATGAATTAAAATATTTATTTTAATTAAAAAAATGAATTAAAAAATGAATTATTTTTATTTTTAAAATTTTTAGAAGTATTTTAAAACATAAAAAAGTATTTTAATTTTTATTTTTAAAATAAAACATACATATTAAAAATATTATAATATTAATTTTTATTAATATTATACATATTATAAATATTTAGGTAAAGAAAAAGAAAGAAAATAAAACATAAAAATATTTTTAAAACCATAGTGGCCAATTGCATATTTTTAAAGTGCAGTGGCTCAATAGTATGAGGAATTTGACTGACTGGCTTGCCACGTAGGAAATAACTTGTTTTTTTTTCAAAAGCCACGTAGGAAAATTTGCCTAATTTTTTGACGTCCGTCCAAGAAATTGGACGGAATGGCTTGATTGAACATTTTTAAAAAGTACAGTGGGCTAATTGAATATTTTAAAAACACAGTGACTAATTGTTTAAAATACTACAACTACAACTACAGTGGGATAAATGTGTTTTTTCACTGTTGCTTTTATCCATCACACTTTTCAGCGTGAATACCGATGATTTTCGAGTCTTGGATACCTAGTTATTTCGCGCAATGTACATTGACTCAATTTTTTCAATCATCAAATTTTTTGTCATTTCTCTTCTCTTTTTTTTCCCACGTGGTTCTGCAATAAGCATAAGCAAGTTAAGCAGTTCTAAGTCATGAAATCATTGCACAAAGACAACTCCACAAATAACTTAGTCAAATAAACATGCTTCTCGTATGCAAGTACTCATATTTCACAAATTCAATTCAAATCAGTTACTATGGATCATGGCTTAGTTCTCATCATTCATTAACTAATTAGGCATCAAACAGATTTTGAAATTTAGCATTGATTTTCAATCTCTGACTTTAATTTCGATCACATAGGCAAATAGAATCATGGAACCCAAAATTTTCAAAAACTTCAAATTTTCAAATTTCCCATCAAAATCGGATCAATATTCCTAAATCTCCCCCCACACTCAAACCTTACATTGTCCCCAATGTATGAAAATTATGCAAAGAAGAAAGAACTACATGAAATTAAAAAAAAAAACTAATAAGTAAAGGGATAGGAAAAATCAAATCTAAGTGCTTGGGTAACCTTCCAAATAGCTGCCCTTATTTATTGTCATTGGCTTGACATTATCCCTCATTCTATATAATCGGACTTGTGAACTTCAAGTGGACTGGTAACAGTTTCAATTCATTAGGGACATCCTTCAATTCCTGATTTTGCTTCATTTCAGCCCTCAAATTCTCTTTGTATAATTGCTCAAGAGATTCCTGCACTATAGAGTTAACATCAGTAGAAAAAATAGAATTAATATTACGAAGATACTTTTTAACTTCATATATGCTGAACTGGACATGTGCCTCATCCAATTTCATAGTTAAGGTCCCATGGTATGTATCATGTAGTGTTTTTGTTTGCACCGATGTATCATCTATATACTCTTTGTAAAGATCCGCAGAACTTATCAAATTGTTCTTCTCTTCCTCTTGTTCATCCTTTTCAGACTTTGAATACCTGATTTCTTCTTCAAATTCAGTAGTAGCCTCGAGCACTTCCAACTGGTTTTCACTAGGGAACTCCTCATCATCTTTAAGTTCTTGTTCCCTATTCGCCATTTCTTTTAGGAATTTTTTATTAGACTCTGTATACCACGTTGAATTCTTTCCAACTTTTCAATTCCTTGTTAGAATTTGGGAAAAAGGTAGTTTCGGTTCATAAGCTGAAAGTGGTGGAAATTTGTGCTTGAGTACATCATTGCTGCCTGTTTCACAATTGTCGGACTTGCTTTGTATTGACTTTCCTTGTTGCTGATCCTTTGCACCACATCTCAATGTTATGGCATTTATATTTTCAACAGTTTGAGAAAGTGACCTTCCTACTATGGTTGCAAGCTGACCAACTTGGTCCCTCAAATCTTGAACAGAAGTTCTTGTGTCCTGCTGGAATTGCTGTGTCTGACTCATGAACTGTTGTGTTTGGTTCATGAATGCCTTGGAACATATCCTCCATAGATGTCCCAGAATTGACAGGTACTTCTTGGTTTTTTGTGTGGTACTGAGGTTGAGCTTGCTGAAAACCTTGCGTATTCCTTGCAGCCATTTGTCGATCTATAGCAGTTAATTCAGAAACCTGTTGCTCAAGATTACAAGTGCTCACTTCCTTTACCCTTTGTGATGTATGAGTTATCCTAGTATCATACTACTGTGAGTTGGCTGCCATGGTTGTAATTAAGTTCTTTGCAACATTTGGAGTTTTGTCTACCAGTGCTCCTCCACTAGCCGCATCAATCATACTTCTTTCCATTGGTAGCAACCCCTCGTAGAAGTATTGGATTAAGTGATGGTCATCAATTCCGTGAGGTGGACAGTTGAAACATAACTTCTTGAACCTTTCCCAATACACAGAGAGTTTCTCCATTGAACTTCCTGATTCCACATATCTCATTCCTTAGGTGGGCGACTCTTGATGCAGGAAAGTACCTTTCCAAGAATAACCTTTGCATATCATTCCATGATCGTATTGATCCTTAAAGTAGATAGTATAACCAGTCTTTAGCCAAATCTGCTAATGAGAATGAAAAAAATCTAAGCTTGATCTGCTCTTCTGCCACTCTTTGTGCTTTTATCATGGAACACACCACATAGAACTCCTTTAGATGCTTATATGGATTTTCACCTATAAGACAACGAAAAGTAGGCAAAAGACGAATTAGTCTAGAGTTAAGTTCAAAAGTAACATCTAAAGTAGGATACTCAATACAAAAAGATGGCTGAGTCAAATCAGGAGTAGCCAGTTCTTTCAAAGTTCTGTTATTGTGTGGCACTACCATCTCTTCCGCTTCAAGTGATGGAACAAGAGCTTCTTTTGTATCTGCAGTTTTCTCTATCTCTTGATCAAAATTTAAGTCAATAAAGTTGGGGGATTGAGTCATAAAACAAAAAGAAAATAATAAAAATAAATAAAAACAAAAAATAAACAAAAACAAATAACACTCCCCAACAACGACGCCAAAATTTGGAAGTTGTCGTTTACACTCCTAAATTAACCTCACTTTCACTTTACAAATTCAAATAATTAGCACAGTAGTAAGCAAGGATCGATTCTACAGAGAGTGATTTGTTTTATATTTATTGTATAATTTCTAATGAAAAGGAGATTTTGAATTGATTAACTAAATTAACAATAATAAACTAATAAGAATTAACAATGAATAAAAAGGTTCAGTTCTTCAGTTCAGTATCATCTTTTTACAATAATAAATTAATAAGTGTAACATTATTTATCCTTCAATAAAACTAATAGCCCTAGATAACAACAAGCTCTGCTACCCAAAACTCCCCTTAGATTGTCACTCGATGAAACAAGCTCTTCACACGATTCTAACCATTATATAACCTAGAACAAACTCTCTAGATTTAATATAACAACATTAAGAACTAGGGAATTAGACTATTCCAAGTAACAAACACATAAGCTCAGATTGTTTAACTTGTCTTCTGATAATCATAGCAATACTCAAAAGCTTGTCCATAATCAGGTATTACTAATTACTATTTGTGATTAGGGACAATATCAATTACACGTAATATTATTCCTTAATCTAGTATATGATATTCGTTAACCAGTTCAATCCTGCAGAAATCAAATTAGTTAAGCCAAATAGCATTCAGAAATTTAATCAGATTATCAAGAATGAATTTCATGTGAGAAAAAATAAATAATGAATATTCAATTAACCATTAATTATAAATAAGGTTCAACATCCCTTAGAACTGAATAAAGAAAACTAGTCTGACATGCTTCCAAGTCTGCACTTCAATGGTGTAGATGAGAGAATGTAGTAGATGATTTAATGAATAAAATCCTGACTATCATCATTTATTTATAGTGCTAGACAAAGTTTTAAATCCTATGAAAACTAGAAATCTAAATCCTAAAAGTAATTACAAATCATACTCTAGTTTCCATAAAGAAATATAATCAATTTGGAAATAAATCTCAGTTTAAAGATATCCTAAATCTAATAGAAATATCAATCCAATTTCATGTAGAAAGCTGCCAAAATCTGCATTTAGAAACTTTTCAAAAATTTAAGATTTCCCAGATTTTCTAGATTTCCCGCCCAATTCGCTATCCCATTTCCTGATGTGACGTCCTTTGGTAGAATGGTCATAACTTTTGATTCGAGAGGAGTTACGGGGATAGCTACTTATCAAATCGAAGATATCGACAAAATCTACAACTTTACTTCTTTGAGAATTGACAGATTTTAGCTGGATCAAGGTCGAAATTGGGCTCCAAGTGACTGCTATGTAAATTGCAACTCCAAACTTTGATGTTCAACGTTCGTTTGGTAAAAAGATCATAACTTTTTCATATGAACTCCGATTGGGACGATTCAAGATGTTTCGAAAAGCTAAGGAAGAGCTCTATAATAAAATTCAAGTCCCAAGCCAAGACCATGCATCCAACTTAGCATTCAAAACCCTGCGATCTTCCCTTTTTCTTCATTTCAGCTCCAATTCTTCATGAAATCATTAAACACCTTAATAAGGTCATATACACAGATCTACAACTTTGAGAATTGACAGATTCTAGCTGGATCAAGGTCGAAATTGGGCTTCAAGTGACTGCTATGTAAATTGCAACTCCAAACTTTGAGGTTCAACGTTCGTCTGGTAAAAAGATCATAACTTTTTCATATGAATTACGATTGGGATTATTCAAGATGTTTCGGAAAGCTAAGGAAGAGCTCTACAATAAAATCCAAGTCCCAAACCAAGATCATGCATCCAACTTAGCATTCAAAACCCTGCGATCTTCCCTTTTTCTTTATTTCAGGTCCAAATCTTCTTGAAATCGTTAAACACCTTAATAAGCTCATATACACATGAAACATGCAATAAAACTAAACATAAAGGAATCAAAATAAATGAATAATATGTACTCATCAAGAAACTTAGGTTTTGATGATGGAGTAAGAACTTGTCTTCTTTAGGTCTTGGTTGATTCAAGATTTGCTTTCTTAGGCCTTAGCTATCCTGTGGGCATTTTTACATAGAGCAATACTGGTGTTTGATGATTTTATGTCTCTCCCTCTTCATTGGGAGAGAGTTTATTTTCTTTCATCGTTCTGGGATACGCATAATGAAACTTTTATTGAGATGTTTTGGAGGATGGTCATAGAGATTGGCTTGCCGTTATTTATTCGTTTTTTACAGTTTCTTTCCTCAATGTATTTGGGAGAACTCATTGTTCCCCTTCCTTGTAATTCTCCTTTCTAATATGTCAGATGAGAAAAATTCAAAAGAACAACAGAGGATATCAAGTGAGAGAGGAAAAGGATAGTGAAGAAGATATTATAAAGACTTATAAAGATGGTAGTTGTAGATAATAGGATTTGCGAAGAGATATTTAAGATATAAAGACTCGTACAGAGAATTTTTTGTGAGGTGTTGCCAAAAATAAAAAACCGAGGCATTTTCCCATTAGGTGCTTTGTCTTTTCTGTAGAACCTTAGCAAAGTCCTATTGCGTTACCTCGTGGTTTGCTTTTTATGCTTGGCATTAACAATGTATGTCTTTTTTGTTCACTTTTGCTCATTTCTCACTTGTCATTATTAAAAGTTCATATGCCATGCCTATTTACTGCATAGCAATTCTACAGAATGCATTTTATTGTATGGCCCTCTTCTTAGATAATCACCTTGGAAGCAAGTTTTTGTCTTCCTTTCCCTTTGTTCCCCCTTTTTTTATAATCCTGCTTGTGAACACAATGGGTCAATGTTCTAAAAGGTGCGCGCTAAGAGGGAGGCGGGCGGGCGGCCAGGTGGCTTAGGCGGGATTTTTTTTATTTTAAGTCGATGACAAATAACATATGTTAAGTATGACTAACATATCTTTAACGTATTAGTTTTATTTATAAATAAGATTGCTATTAAATAATAAATTTTAAAATTTTAAGAATTCAATTCAATATTAAAAGTTAAGAAACTAAACATAAATTTAAGAATTATATTGAATCAAACTAAATATTACAAATGTATCATCATTTATATAATTTGAAATTGGTACAAGTTCAAAAAATTACAACTATAATAAAATTATTCATTTTGACTTGATCTTGTTCACTTCTTGTTGTGATTTGATATGCTACAACCTGCATTATGAATATGGTATAAATCATTAGAAAAATAAATATATCAAGATTTGGTTATAGCCCGCCTTACCGCCTAATTGTCTGAAGCGCTTTTTTCATCGCCTTGGGCTTAGGCGAGGCGCATGCCCCCACCTGGCGCCTAGACGCCACCTAGGCGGCCGCCTAGGCCGATTTTTAGAACATTGCAATGGGTTTAATTGCAACCTGTTATTTTTTTCTCAGAGTTCATGTCTTGTTTTTCTAGCACCTTGTTATTATCCTTGCCATGGTAAAATGACTTAATGTTTCAGTCTTGTAGCCATTGATCAACTTGCAGCAACTGAGAGCCCTAGTCATTTTTGAAATGAATAGAAATCATGAAATAGTGATAACAATGGTTATAAATTAGGAGATTTTATCAATTTTTAACTCCAAGATTGTCCTTTAGACTGTTGATGCTTCCTGGACTGCTGTGATCTTCACATTAATTTTAATGTTGGCCAGTAATCTCAATTGTATAGTGTAATTTTTTTTATTTAACTTTTTTTCCATCTTTCATTCTGCTTTGAATGCAGTGAGAAAGTTTCCCTTCAGTCCTTAAAGGCCAGCGATTGGAATCTCGAAGGAGCATTTGATGTATTCTACAGCCAGCCCCAGATTAAATCATACACTGATTCAAGACGTTTGGAGGAACTTTACAATAGATACAAAGGCAAGCTTTGTCATTTCATTTACATTTCTATGATCCATTCCCCTAGTTGATTTTTTGCTTCTCCTTTTCTTTTTCAATGTTATAGTTGCTGACCTGTGATCTACACGTCTCTATATTTCCCTTAAAGGTGCTGTTCCATTCTAAAGAGTATATAATTAATGGAAGTGGAACTTTGACAGCAAGCTAATTTCCCAGATTAACAGAGGGCGTGCTCAATTGCATCCGACTGAGGGTCATTGGACTCAGCTTAATGAGAGTTATTGCATAACTATTTGGTTATACTTGAGCAATTGTTGAGTTATATTTTTAGTATTGAAAAGAGTTGCATCCGGGGCTTTTTGTGGGATATTCTTTCGGTTCCTGTAGCTTTATTGTATTTCAGTCATTACCTTTTGTCAGTTAAGTTTTTATTTTTAGTATTGTTAGTCATCATGACTGGGTGAGAATGTATTTAGTTATGCCATCCTGGAAGCAATTGTTACACAAGGCACGGTTCACGAGATTAGATTGGAATGCAAGGATGATAAAGACTTGGCTCTCTATTTTCTATAAGACAATGGCCATATTAGTATAAAAGGCAACAAATCCTTAGCTCTCAGTTTATCCACTCTGAATTTTTTAAATTATCTTCCGTAGCCTCTCAACAAAGTTTGTAGAACTTGCATTCAGAGGAATTCACAGTGCAAAAATGATGGTTTATTCCAACTGCCTTTTGCACTTCTATTAGTTCTGTTTCACATTTTCAATAAAATGTAATACATTTCAATTTAGGCTTGTGAAATTCTCAATATAAAAATTGTAGTTGCTAATCAGATCGTAGGCCAGTGAGAGTTTTAAAAAATATTCAACCCCAATATCAATTTTATTTTGTTTTGCTAAGACACTTGTTATTAATGACATGGTTGTTGGAACTTAAAACTTTTTCATGGAATTGTTTCTTTGTCATCAAGTTCTTATTTGAAATGTTTGTAATATAAAACAGATCAATATGCTGACATGATTATGGCTGATGGAATCAGTCTCCTCTGCAATGACCTTCAGGTAGCTCCACCGTCTATCAACTAGTTAAATTAGTTAACTGAGTTAAAGCATACAATTTTTTACGTATACATTTTCTTATGAAAAGAATGACAATTCCAACTGCAGATTTCAATATACTTTTCTAGATTTACACATTCTTATCGTTTTCTCAACTAGCTAAAAAAAGTACTTTTTGAGTGAGTTATTTCTGCTTTCTTGGCAGGTGGACCCTCAAGATATCGTTATGGTATGTGCATTTTGTTCTTTTCTCTCAATCTATTAATAAAACAAAAGGCATGCAGCAAGTAATTTCCAATGTTCAGAAAAAAAATCCATCATTTATGTTATAATTACTCTTTTGGTTATTTGTAAATTCTTCTTCTTAGTTGTAAAAATGTTATTCCTTTTTATTTTTTTTGAATTTGTTTGGTAAAATATTTAGAATGCCTAGAGTTGGCTGGTATTGAGGACACCCCCATCATTTGCGAGAGCAGTACTTTACGTCCTTGTTATTGTGGGAGGGTTGTACTAGAGTGGAATATTTAGCCGAGTTTAAATTCATTATGTATTTTTTTGAAAAATAAATCAATATATAATTATCCATTGCAATTGGCTGGAAAAAGTTACTTTTTGAAGGAATATATCTTGCACATTTATTTCAGTGATGAGTTTGTGAGATAATTTTGGGGCACTTTAGTGTAAATTGAAGTTACTGGAGGCTGATTTCAAGTAGTCAAAGTGGCTTCACATACTTCAGCTATATCACTGTGATTCTCTTGTTGAAGCACTTGTGAATATGATGATAGATTGATTTATGAGTTCATAAATCATGAAGGTTGGAATTTTATTCAAATTGAAGCCAATAGCAATAAATATGTATAATTTTATAATTAATCACCAAATTTCAATTTCCATGAATGTTAACTAAAATGTCACCAATTTGGGGAGCAAGCCATCATGATAGATACATTATACATTAAAAGAAATGCCTATGCCAAAAGACACACTGATCCAATGTAAAAGAAGGGGAGCATTAAATATAAATTACTAAGCTCTCCTCACCAATTTATCCCCAAAATCAAAAGAGACCGAAGTAAGAACATGGATGAAGTTGGCAAGCTAGGCAAAAGTACGCGTGATTACATTTACTTTTCCGCATTCTACCCAAGATAGCCATTCTTTAATAATGTTTGGTGTTTTATGTTATAATTTCTTACATTTTGGTAAACTTTCCTGCTAGTTTGGGTTTCTATTGTGATATGCATAGGACTGAGGATGAAGGATTAAATTATCTGTGTTGTTGAAATTTGGATGGTGAAACACAACCATTGTTTATTTTTTCCTTTAGATAATTATAAGGACCAATGATAATGCCTTCACTTGTGTGTATACACTATTTCTTGAAAAAACTAGATGAGGTTAGAGCTGCAACTAGAATTTATTGTTTTTTGATTTGATGAAATAATTTTTTTTTAAGGTCTTCTAGGTCAGATACACTCATATGCATAACTCTTTTGATGGTTTTATGAACCCTTTCATTAGTATCTGACCATCTCCAGATCATGTTGGTTGATTTATAGCTTATGAATACATGTTACATTTCTGTGTTAACAGTTTATAAAATATTGTTTCAGATTTCATTCTTGTATTGAACTGTTCTTGAACGGGATATTCATTCTTAAGCTAGAGTGTTTACTGGTTACCTAAATATAAAGCTTTTATAATCCATGTGAGCTATATATATATATATATATATATATAGTGAAAAGGAGGCCAAGCAGGCCAACTAACTATTTAAATTAAAATTAGAGTCATTACAATCATAATCCATGTGAGCTATATGCAATTGTTTTTTTGGTTCTATGTCGCATAACGGAAGCGATGAAACAAAACTGGATATCATTCTAGTAGACGAACCTAGAATCCTTGAATCCACAAGGAAATTTGCTGGAATCCACCCGAGAGAAAGGGAAACAACCCAAAGATATTTTTTTTATTTAATCAAAAGTTTTTTTAATGTAAAAATGAAGACCCTTTTATAAGAATGGCTGATTACAACTTAAAAGGAAAGTTGAATGAAAATTCAAAATCCCTAAGATCATGCATGAAATCTATGATACTAAAATAAAATCCCTTGTTAGAGCCTAAAATAAGCCTAATCAAAGATAAAAATCCTAGCAATTAAAAATCTGAAAGTTACATGTAGTTACTATAAAACATCATATCTTCCATCATAATGAGTAAAATCCAAAATGCTAAAGTGCAAGTATTTTGTCCCGCATCATTCTAAATTTTCAAGATGTCAGATTTTGAGTGATGATACTAATGGCCTTGTTGCTCAGTGCTGACATGGCTTTGGTCTCCATTGTAGTTGGTTGTTTCATGGCACATGAAGGCTGCTACCATGTGTGAATTTTCCAAGCAGGAGTTTATTGGCGGATTACAAGCTCTTGGGTAGTTAATTAAGAGCCTCAATTGGTTTTTTCGTAGATTTGAATAAGTATTATATCAAATCTCATTTAAGTTTCTTTCTGGTGGCAGGATAGATTCACTAGAGAAGTTCCGTGAAAGATTGCCGTTTATGCGCTCTGAGCTAAAAGATGAACGTCCGTATAATAGCACATATATTTTTTTGTTAGTAAAAAGAGTTAGCAAATTATATTATATTGCAGCTTTTTGTTCATATATATATATATATATATATATATATATATATATTGAAGATATTTAAACCCTTCAGTTCATATTAATTTTATCAAAGATCAGAGTAAAATATGGTACTTCTGTTTTCTTTTTGTAAATAATCTTTAAATTTTATTTCTTTCCAGAAAAGTTCCGTGAGATCTATATATTTGCATTCGGCTGGGCAAAAGAAAAGGTATGCGTGTTTCAGGCATATGCTCGCTACTTTTACTTTATAATATCTTGATTATTTTTTCTTGCTGAACAAGGACGATATCAACTAGAATGTGCACCAAAGTAAAAAATTGTCTGGGTAAAAGTGCTGCCCTGTGTGGACGTAGAAAAAATAGCAACAGGTTGTGCTATTTGCGCCTTTCATTTGTGTGTTTGCTTTCTCCCCGCCCAAAAAAAATAAAATAAAAAATAAAAAATAAAACCCACCAAACCACCGCACCCATAATATATATATATATATAAACTCTCCCCCTGGGGGCCTTGGAACATCCATTTATAGAAGCAATGAAATCTTTCCAATCAAAAGGTGTTAAGAAAATAGGATGATACTCCCTTACTGAGAATTGTAAAGATTATACTAGTGATGTACTTTAATTGATGACATGCTACTTCTCACATGGAAATTTTTGGAGCGGAATACATGTTTCCAGATATCCTTAATCAGGAGTTACTGCTAAATGTCTATTGCAAAGGTAGCCATATGATGGCTTTATGACTATTTATGTGGATCGTGTTATTTGTTTGATTTTTGGTGGAAAGCTATTTTGGATGGCTATAGGGGGGTGACATACATTTTTAATCAGATTTGGATAGTATTCTTTGTTCAGTTTTTTGGGGAGAGCTATTCTGGATGGATTATAAGGGGGTAGCGTCTTGATGGATACCAATTTGTAATCAGATTTGGAAGTGTTTCGTATTGATGCAAGTGATAGCATTATTTCTTACCTGCTTGTTATTGGTGGAGAGCTTCATTCTTCATGACAGAAAAACTGAATGACTTAAGTTTTGACGCCATCCCAATACCTGATCCTAATGCTTAACTTGTCTTTAAACCTTCATATATTGTGAAGATTTGATTGTGGATATTGTGTCTACCGGTGCTGTGGTGTAAGCATTTGTCTGTTCTTGAAATCATCTAGCTAATATATTAAGCCAACCAACTTAGTAAAATATATATAAAAAACGGAAAATGATATATATTGCAAATGTTTACGTTGATTTTTTGATTATCAGTTACGTGGATAAGTATTAGTGGTAACCTTTTTAGAGAGATGTGTGATAAGCTGAGTCCTCCTATAATTCTTACCAATCCTATGTATTGATAAGTTTCGCAATTGTAATTCGGTATAAATTTATCGCAATACATAGCGGGACTCTAAAAATAAAATAAAATCGTATTTAGACAAAACAACAAACTTTACCAAAAAAATAAAAATAAAAACAAAAAACAAAAAACTTATGTGACCACTTAAATCGTCGGGAATTTTGGGGGTGCGTGGGTGGGTGGGTGGGGGGTGTGGCTTGGTCTATAAAAAAATCCCAGAATATGAATCCCTTTGAAATTGGTTTCAGCGAATATGAAACCCTTTGAAATTGGTTTCCAGTGAACCAAGAGTTCCTCAAAGTTCTCTGTGGTCTGCAACGCTAATATTCATTTATGAAATTGCAGGGTCAGAAGTCTTTAGCATTGGACACAGCTATTGGGATGTGGCAGTTGCTATTTGCAGAAAAACAGTGGCCATTCGTCGATCATTGGTGCCAGTTCTTACAGGTATCCCAAAAGAAAATATCTTGATTGCTGTTATGTTTCTTTAAAATTACAACAAAAAGAGTACTGAATTGTTGCAACTGCTATATGGGTTCACTAGTCAGTATTCAGTATCATCTCAGGCTTGGTTCCTTCTGTATGATAACATTATATTGGATGTTTGAAGTAGATCTAAATATCTCAAATTATGCTTGATTTTGAGGGTTCTCATTCTGCTTTGTAATCCAAGTAGAGATATATGGATGATATCTACTATAGAAGTAAGGTTTAATATTATCTGCAGATGCTATGGCAGTGTGCAAGTTTTTCTTTTCTTTGGGGTATCTGGATGAGCATGTTGCTAAGCTTTTTAGAGATAGCTATTTATCTTTGCTTTGCTGTGTGATGGGATATTTTTCTGGCTCCTCTGTGGGCCAATGCCATGGGTGGATTTAGGGACATTTCTGTGTCCGATCTTTATGGATATTGGAGAACTGCTCTTTTATTATTGTTCCCCCCATTTGTTATAGGGTTGATGGAATCCTTGTCCCACTTATATTCTCTTTATTCTTCTAATAATTCTTTTATCTAAAATATTGTCGACTTGGTCTTTGTCGATCCGTGAGTTATGTCATAGGACATACTGCTCAGTTGTTATACAATTGGTCCTTGGGTCTTGGAGGTTTTAGGTTCATATTGTATTTTTCTTGATCAACAGTGAAGGTAAGAAAGTGAAAAGACAATAAAAGCCAAGGGCATGAAATAAAAAAATTGTGGATGTGTGCCTAGGACTCGGAAACATCAGCAAACTTCGTAAGTTCTTGTAGCCAAGTTGTTTATTGGCTACATTTCAACATTTTCCGTACTTTCTTAAAGCATCCTCAAGTTCGAGTCCCGAAAAATTAATAAATTATCGAAGATCTTACAAGGAATCCTGCAGCATAATGATGGAAATACCTTTTATCATACTCCCTCCATCCCACAAATATTGCAACAGATTCCCTTTTAGGAAGTCCCAAAAAAATTTCAACACTTCCTTTTTTAGCACCTTTTGTGAGGTTAAATGACTAAATTACCCATAGTCATTATTAATTAAATAATTTGAACATATAGGGGATCCCTTTACAACTAATATTATGCGGTTCACATTCTTGCACCACTCTTGACCACACACTTCATAGGGACCAATTTTGTAACCAAATGAGAATTTGAAAGTTTATCAAACTTTGTGCAAAAAGGTGTTTTGCAATATTTGTGGGGTGGAGGGAGTATTAATTTATTAAATTAGACTTGCGATAATGCAGCGGGTTACCATGCCTGTATATCTTAACTTTGAACAGTTGGAATAGTCTCAAATAAAAGTTGACGGTTTAGTTTTATGTCCTTAGCTTGGTATGGAAGGTCTGATTGATGAGGAAAAGAACCCTAGATTTATTTATTTAAGTCTTTAGATTTTTCAATTGGTTTGAAATTGATGTACTTAGGTATTTCATTAAATACTTTGGGAATCAAGTAGTTAATACTCCCTCGGTTCCAAAATACAAAGGCAAGTGATCTTATATTTTGGAATGTAGGGAGTATTAATTAGGTATCTTAATATTTAGTCAGTAATTAGGATTGCTAATTCATTAAGATTTTTGTTTTCTTCCATTATGGATTGAGTTTTGTCTTTCTTTAAATATTGATGTAACCACAAGTTCATAAGCTTATGAATATTGAGAGTTTATAAAATTGAGATTTCGATTGCTATTGATCTTTTTTTCTGCGGAGTTAAGGAATCTTTGTGGAGTGAACTCAAAACTTCCTGGTTGGTGGTCCTAGTTTTTAGGTGTGGAGCCCAAACCCTGGTAAAATTTTATGGTCTTGCATCACTGTTTACCTGTTTCCTGTAGAATTCTCTGATGTCAATTTTATGCAAACCTAAATATTCATAAATAAGTAAATAAAAAGTCTACATTTTGTATACTCTTTTTTTGGAGGATGGAGATAAGATTAACCTTGTGAATATTTTCTTATTGAGATTTTACTTTTCGTAATTATCCCCCAATTTAATTTACTACTCATTCGGTGACATGCAACTCAGGCACGACATAATAAAGCCATTTCTCGGGATACTTGGTCTCAACTATTGGAGTTTGCCAGGGTAAGAATGACACTTGTACTTGCATGCCTATAGCTGGCCTTACTACAATTGTTCACACGTCCCCCAACTCAACATATGAAAAAGTCCTTTTTTGAGTAAAACATGGTTTTTGGCCATTATGCTTCTTCTGAGTACATAGAAGAAGGCAGGTATTAATTGAGCAAACTAATTTTGTTGAATAATTAGGCATTCTTGCCGAGTGCTGATGATCTCTAAGCATAATTTGTTCATAACAATAACACACTATCTTCTATATTTCTAATGCAGACGGTGGATCCTGCACTATCAAACTACGACTCCGAAGGTGCTTGGCCCTATCTAATTGACGAATTTGTGGAATACTTAATTGAGAATGGCGTAATACAGAAGGAGCAGTTGAATGATTGGAGCCAGAAACGTTGATATGATTGCTGTAACCCGTTGTTTGCTACGAGTGTTCATTCGCTCGATTTGTTTGCCCCACAATCAACCCCTATTTATCTTTTAGGAAATTGATAAGTATATGTATAAATTGCTATATTGAATAGATCGATTTGTGGCTTGGGATCCTACCTTTTACTGAGAATTGGCTTGCAATGCTATGTTTTTTGTCTTTTTTTTTTTGTTTTGTTTTTCTCGTTGCTGTTATGACATTGTAGATTTGGTATGAATTCTCTTTTTCCTAACCAAGTAAAATTGGCCAGTACATTGATTGATGTATGGTGGACAGAATACTTTTTTGAGTCTTACTGCTACGGATCTGTAGGTGTTGGTGTGAATGAAGGGGGTGGGATTCATGTAGGAATTTTGCACTTGGTAGTCCATGTGAATAGAGATGCTTAGGAATGTCAAAATATCATCAGCAAAGGTCAAGGAGAAAGAAGGGAAGGGCTTGACCATGCTTATATAATGAAGTTGCACTGCAGTATTCAGCAGGTATATTTTACCAAAAAACCACTTGGTATGTGCATAATACACCATAATTTGTATTCTGAGCTCTGACATCAGTTCAAACAGGGCAGTTAAGAACATTAACAGTTCATATCCTGCTGATTAAACACACGCATTCTTCTTTTGCATTATTTCATCCATTTTCTATTAAACAAACAACAATAGGAAACAATCCCCCTTTTTATCTAACTTTACAATATCACAAAAAATTAAATAAAGAAAAAAGTATAGTAGAGTCGTCCATTCCTATTATAAGGCCTGGGGGAAAGAAAAACTTGAGAGTTTACTCATGAACTAAGGCCCATACTATACTATACCTGTTTTCAAGCAACATGAGCTTCAATTTCTAGTTGTTGAATAAACTCTTGAAATGCAGCCAGCAGGTCTGGATTTAAGATGGGTTCCTCCTTCCACTCTTCCCCACAAGATTTATCATCATAGTTGGGTGTCACATAATAATCTCCAGGAGATTCGACACCACCAACACCAAGAAGCCATTCTCTAAGACTCCCTATGCTTTGTAACTCGAGCGCGGATCCCTTGGAACTACTAGACTCCTCAATAGTATTAGTAATTGGGAACAACATTTCTTTGATATCATCAGGTCCAGGTCCAGGTCCAGGTCCTGAAGTAATTGGACCCTTTGTTTCAGCTTCTTCTTCTTCAAGACCAGCCATAAGCTCCCATGTGTTAATCATTTCTACATTTGGGAGCGAATTGGAACTCCCAATTTGGGATTTGCTAAGGAATAAATCATCAGGTGGTATGCCACTGGCTGCTATCCTGTTTCTCTTAGACCTGTGACTGTGGCTCAGATCTTCCCGGAAACTCAATGATTTTGTCAAGATTTTCGATGAAATGCATCCCATTTAATCGGTCTGAGGAGGAAAGCTTGAAGCTTAATGGTATGTATGTATGTATCATCTTCTGCTTGCACATAATAACATCAGGAAGAAAAGTCCCCAGACTTGTAAGCAGCCATATGACAAAAAATGGCTGCTAAATCATTGAAAATTCTGGTAAGAAAAGTAGTTGATAAACTTTATTAGGCGGGCGGGCAGCCTCAAATGCATACTAGTATAATTTATTATTCCCATATATATATATATATATATATATATATATATATATATATATATGGGTAATGATCCATATATTTGCTATGGAACAAAAATAGGCAAATACAATCTTTACCTTCGGTTACATTTATAAACGGCTAGGATTAAGAAACAGTCTCTGTCATCCGCTAGAAGTACTAACGGATGAGATTAAAATTGGGTTTCTATCTCTGCAATTTCACAGAATTGGTTGCGATTTCTAGAGCTGAAATGTGGGATGCGATTTCTCCCTGCAGTGAATGTGAAAAGGAATTGGGAATTGACAGAATTGGCTGCGATTTCTACCGTTGGAATTGTGGCTGCGATTTCTCCCTGCGATGAAAGTGAAAAAGAAATGGGAATTGCATACCCCCTTTAGTGACGAACCGGACGACGATTTGGTCCGTCGCTATATGTTGTCCGTCGCTAAAAATTAAGACAACGGTTCTTTAATATAGCGATGGACCGAATCGTCGCCCGGTTCGTCGCTAAATGGGGTGAACATGGTATGTAAAATAAGAGGATGAGCCCTTGAAATAGACTGTATATATAGAGGAGCCGGATCAATGACACTAAGTTTTTTACACAATTTTTTGACTCTTGGATTTGAACACTCTTAATGACTAAGATTAAAGTTGATTTTTAATTTATAACTAAATAAAAATAAAAACAAAACCCGGAGCTTTTCATCTTCATATTTTTCAAGTCTAAAACTTCAACTTGGAGCTATCAAACTGTCAGATGGAGAAAGCCCAGTATGTATCATCCAACTCTCACCTATCTCTAGTATGTTACCATAATTTTTATTTTTATTTTTATTTAGTTATAAATTAAAAATCAGTTTTAATCTTAACAATTAAGGGTGTTCAAATTAAGAGTCAAAAAATTGTGTAATATATATATATATATATAGCGGGTAACTTGGTGATAGAGTATAATATTATTGAATGATGGCAATGATGAGAAGAAGATTCAGGTACCCAATATGAGTGGCTTGCTGATTGAATATTTCATCTTAATTTCATTTGTCAACTGAACTAGCGGCCAATCAAGGCTGGTGGTACTGGTAGTAGTTGGGTGGGGCGGCGGGGGAATGAATGGGAATACAATACAGATTTCAGATAGACAGATAAAATAATTTATTAGGATTATTTAATAAACACAACTAAATGTAGACAGGCAAACTCCCCCACTCCCTTTCACCATACTCTGTACCTTACTTAATAAAAACAAATTGTATTTTCTAATTGAGGCCTATAATAATACATATGGCTACATTGACTAATATTATATATTATCCCGGGAGAAAGAAAGAATAAAATCTTTCCGTTTCAAAGTTGCTGAAAGTTAGGGACTTGGGGTGCTTTTGATCAATAATAAAACTAAGGATGGAAATCCATTTTAAGCCTAAACTATAGGATGCAATTTGTGATATAGTCCCTCAGGACCTATCCTCAAAGCTCAATGCACAAGGCCTATAGCATGTTAAGAGGAATCCATATACATATTTCCAAACCACCACCACCACCACCCTGGCCAACCCCACCTCTGCACGGTGGGAACAGCCAGGGGTCGGGCTGGTAATTGAGGATTCAACGATATTGCCCAGTGCCAAGTACCAGCGGCTACAAGCATGGCCAAGGGAACACAAAGCTTTAACACCGACGATACAACTATATTTCAAGGACCTTTGAAACCATACTGCAACACATCATTTTGCCAATAATATTATACCCATTCCACAACATGTCATTATTTTAACTTGCTAAAGCACTTAAAAAGGACAGAATGGTCGAGTAGAACCCACTACCGAAAAGAGCATGGGATCACTAGGAAATTGATATGCATATGCGAAAGAAATTTCTTATTTAGAAATTCAGCATAAAGTACCTAATCTTATAGGCTGACAACAAAGGTCATTTAACCACAAAAATGATAACGATATATGTAACTACTGCTTTTACAAGCTAGTTGCTTATGCGAAAATTTGCAGCATCAGTTGCTTCCCATCAAATTTAATTGGTAGCTGCTACCAATGCCATATGCTCTATCAGGTCAAGAACTCGGTTGCTGAAAAAAATGAGAAATAATGTTAAGAAAGCAATGTCGTACCAAAAATACATGTTTGACAGTATCAGAGCTTCAGGATAGAAGCTGTACCTGTAACCCCACTCATTGTCGTACCAGGAAACAAACTTCATGAAAGAGGCACTCAGCCCCATCCCAGCTTGTGCGTCAAATATGCTTGACCTGGAAATATAGTGCAAAAGAAATTGTGAACAATACAAGAAATCATAAGAACACTCTAGAAAAAAAAAGAAAAAAAGAATAGCTATAAACACAACAAATCCAGTAAATTGAGACAAATAATGCATCTGCATTGGGAAACTGTTAAAGTTCGCCTAGCTTGTCAGGTTCATGCACAACGTAACATAAAAAGATATAGGCATCCTTACTGTTTGCATAACTCCAATCATCACTGCAGCTCGATGGAAGGAAATACTAGGTCTATAAACCGGTGCCAAATCATCACCGCATGGTTTTAGAACTAAGTGATAATTGTTTACAATTCGCATTAGGTAATATTTTGATACCCAGATGAAAGACTGAACTGGCATTACAAGCATTGACCCAATTATTAAATTTAAAAACAAGATTCTGGGAGATAATTTAGTGGGCATCTCCATTTTTATCAAGAATAGTTTAATCATTATGGAAATTTAGACGCACAATGTATTTAATATACATATATATATATAGAGAGAGAGAGAGGTACCTTGAGTCACCGACAAAATCATTAGAGACAACGTCCTCATCAGTGTATCCAAGAATGCCATTTAGTGGGCCTTCCGATGCATACCTTCGATTGGAATTGTAAGGTTAGTAATTATGAAATGAGGTAAAGTTTGACAGGAAGAATTCAACTTCAGTATAGAAGCATGCATGTACAGATGACAAAGACAGAGAGAGAGAGAGAGAGAGAGAGAGAGCAAAGCAGAATAATGCAAGACATACTTTATGGCTGATTTGACATCTTCATAAGAAGCACTCTTCTCAAGTCGACAAGTTAAGTCCACAACAGATACATTAGGTGTTGGGACACGAAAAGCCATTCCAGTGAGCTTTCCATTCAGTTCTGGCAGCACTTTTCCAACAGCCTACAGTTCCATATATATAGAATCACACCTAATAGAAGTAGAAAGGGCTGATTTTTAATTTAGACCATTTCATACCTTTGCAGCACCAGTTGAACTTGGGATGATATTTTGACCAGCACCACGGCCCCCACGCCAATCTTTCATTGAAGGCCCATCTACCGTCTTTTGTGTAGCTGAACATCCAAGGTGAAAAAAGTAAGATCAAAGTAATGCATAGCTATGAGGGCATTACATTTTTTTCTCAGTGTGCGGGCGAGCGTGAAAGATAGAGATAGATACCTGTGGTTGCATGCACCGTAGTCATTAACCCCTCTAGAATGCCAAACTCCTCATGAACCACCTACAGTAAAACAACATAAATATAAGACATAATTAGGCTAGGCGCTTTCTTTAAGCAAAAGAGATAACAGTGAAATATTTTCACATCAATTTTCTCTTCATATCATTTTTCTTTTCTTAGTCCCTTCTCTTTTTCAATTATCCACTTTAGAGGGGATTGTATTGTGAGCTTATCAATAATTAAAGTCATGTTAATTATCTTTTGGTCATGTATCTCTCAACACATACAGCCCATGTTTCTAAGAAACATATCAATAAGCAATTCCAGAATGCAATCAAACCTTGGCAAGTGGAGCAAGGCAATTAGTAGTACAGCTTGCATTAGATACAATATCCATGCTAGGTTTGTATGTTTTCTCATTAACTCCCACAACAAACATAGGTGCATCAGCTGATGGTGCTGAGATTACAACTTTCTTGGCACCACCCTGCAGATCAAAACCAACAAAGGTTCAGCTTGATGTCCCAGAGGAAGGGAGGGAGAACGAGAGAGAGAGAGACAGAGAGAGAGCTTGTACTAACCTTCTTGTGTTCTGAAGCCTTATCAATGGTTGTGAAAACCCCAGAAGATTCAACAACATAGTCTGCCCCATAATCACCCCATGGAATCTCCGCCGGGTTCCTAATTGAGATTAAATAAATGAGGGATTCAATGTTTCAAGCCCAAAAAAAAACAGAGGATCTGAATATTACATCTGACTTGTATACAAATTAGTTGGCTGGTAACTATTCTATTGCCACTCGATAAGTGTGATATACCTTTTGCTAGTAACCTTAATCTTTTTCCCATTAATTTCTAAAGAGGACTCATCCAAGACCTTGATGGTTCCAGTGTATACTCCATGAGTAGAATCGTATTTAAACATGTAAGCCTGTAGAATAAGCAACCCCCATCATAAATGTTCTTCAAATACAATTGATTTGAGTCATTTGTCATAGCACTAAAAAATAAGTACTCAAAATTTAATTGGTGACTAAGAATGAGAGAACTATCAAGAAATGTTGGGTTCAAACAAAATACAAATTAAAGGTTTTCTTTTTACTCTAGCTTTTTACTTTTAAATTTAGAGTTCAACATGAAAGGCTCCAAATATCCTCAAAACCCTATGGCCCCACACCGTTTTGTCAGTCTAAGCAAGATTTACTTTGAAATGTAGCTCAATATTCAGGCTCGATTTCACTATACCTCAATTAAATGAGCTTTGACCCAAGTTTTTAGACAGAAAAACTTGTACTGTCCACATAGCAATCCGTTCATCTAAAAACCCTACCAGCACTTCATTACAGCTTTATCATCTACAGTCATAAAAAATAAAAGAAATGGTGCTAGCAAATGAACCTCCCTTACCATGTACTTAGCATCCACAAAAGGATCATTGACTGCTACTACATCAATATCATCTCTAAAAGTCGCTACTCGTAAAACCAACCTTCCAATTCGTCCAAAACCTGCAACATTTAGGCATCTCAAATATATAATTGTTGGATTTTTCTTTATGTGTAATATTATTGTACATGATGACATCATTATTTTCCCTTTTCAGATATAAGAATTTTATCACATTTAGTGATACTTTGAGCTGCAAACCCTAGTCTGTAGCAGCCTTCAAGTATCAGTGGTTACAGCAGAAACGAATCTGACATATATCAAAGAACAAATGTGACATGGCACAAATATTGATATAACATACCATTGATTCCAATCTTTGTCTTCCCACCACTTTTTGATTCTAAGCAAAGCAAATTAGGTTGAGATAGTAAGAAGAAGTTCTCTATTTACCCAATTCAACATGGATCAAGACTTTGATGTGAATCTATAGTTCTTACTCTGAATCACAGGAGGCAATTCTGTGGCCGTAGCTTGGATTGGCCGGATACTACGGGAACTACATTTTCTGCATTGTTTGGAGAGAAATACGGAATTACAAAAGTTAAATACAATAATAGATTACAAAATTAACATAATAAGTAACAAATTACTCAACTGTGAAGACAATGAATCCCCAGGAACAACAGCACCAAAGATGCTCGACTGAAACTTCACTGAATTGCGACTTAAACTAACCGATGACACCTGAAGAAACATATAAGAATACATCATTCAAGCTTAAATCAGCTAAAAATAGCTCTGCATGCATGATAGTTGAGACTATCACACAGAGAGAGAGAGAGAGAGAGAGAGAGAGAGAGGAAAAAACAAGCAGAAACGCCAATTCCTTATACATTTTAATTCAACAAATAAAACAGGAGAGTCAGTTGTATTTAAGAAAAAACAGAGCAAAGAGAAGAAAAAAGTTGATAATAAAAAAACTGCATGAAAAAAATTAAATTTGTGGTCCAAAATTATAGATAATTGACTTTTTGAAGTCAATATGCAAAATCTTAAAATTAAAAACTAATATGAATTCACTCGACTTTTGAAAGCAACAAATATACTGGTACGTTTCAATTAGTTGACAATAATTTACAATTGTTGGTAGATTTTGAATTTTAGGATTTCACATGTACCTCAAATTTTGGAACAGAGGAGTTAAAAACTATCTTTGCAATACTTTTAATTCACAAATACAATAATCACTGGCGCCCAATCACAGTTCCACTAAAAGTTTAATGCGTTCAACTGATATTACATTTCCACGGGAGTATAAGCTAACCAAGCTGCTTATCAAAATCAAATAAGCTAAAGAAACTAAAAGTAATAATCAAAAAAGTCAAAACAACAACTCTTAAAAAGGTTGGTAATAAAATGATAAATAGACGCATTCTGAGTATCCAACGAAGGAGTAAAACGAAAATTTTCAGTTCGTGCTATAAATTTTCAGGGAAAGTGACGTCACCTTTGATCGATCGGAGGCCGAGACGTTGGCCGGTGAAATTGCAGATCCGAGGAGAGAAGAGGTCGCCATTTTTCTAAAAATAGAAGCTCTTCTCTTTCAAATTGGTGATCGAATTTCGGGACAAAAATGTCAACAGGCAGGGAAGCAAAGCCCTAGATGAACGAGTTTTGAGCCTTTTGAGAGGAATGAGAAGCCAAATGTGTCGAGTTTATATAAGCGTCACATGAGCGGAGATTCTTAAAAAAATTTGTTGCAGAGCTGAGCTGGCAACACCCTTGAAAGCCACGTCAGACCAAATCAGGCTCTTTTTTTTTTTACTTTTCCGTTCCCCTTCGGTTCCTTGTCACTATATTTATTATTTTTTGTGTTTTACCATTTAATCATAAATATGATTAAATGAAATATAAAAAAAACAAATGGTTATTAAAAATTTATATTATTGACAAAAGAAATCGATTATGAGTGATTACCAACACAAACTTAATAATCCGTGCAAAATACGGATAAACTTAATAATAACTTATCAGATAAATTTTATATATAACATTTTTAAATGATATTTTAATTGATCTCGAATCAATTTAGCAGTTCAAATTTAAATTTAATGATTTTATAGTTTAAAAGTTTTTTTTATTCAAATTTTTATCTTTACTCTGTTTTAATAACAAATGTCAAATGATACTTTGTCTATTTAATAATAAATGTGTACTAATTTTTTGTGAAAAAATAATATTCCTTCCGTCCCAAATTATCTGCTGTTTTAGCAAAAAAAATTAATCCCACAATATCTGCTTTTTCAGTATTTCAATGCATTTTTTCCCTTTGTTTTTCAAGTTTGCCCCTTTACCCTAATTAATGATAGTCATTACTCTCATTCACGTCTCTCCTCTTTTTTAAGCATCCTTTTCATATTTCCACCAATAAGGATTCATGCGTAGAAAACAAAAAAGTAAGCACATAAGGGTATTTTAGTATTTTTATCACACATATTGGTATCTGTGTGGAAGTCTAGAACAGCAGATAATTTGGAGCGGAGGGAGTAACTTTTAAATTTTTGAGTTGACTTTTAAGAATATTAAAAGTTAAGACAATAAACTATGAAAATAATAATAAAAAAAAATCTTCTTCACATTCAAAACATTATTGGTGGGGTGGGGTGGCGTGGCGTGGGGTGAGGGGGTGGGGTAATTAACTGTAGAGTAGAGTCCACGACACTATGTAAATATGGATCCGGTTATCATTAAGTTAACTTCATGATAAATTAGTCAATTGACCAATACAGTGCTGACACGCAGGGAGAGAGATCACCTCCCGTCTGTGTGTCGACACTGTATTGGTCAATTGACCAAAATTAACTTCACGCTAACCACTCCCTGTAAATAAGGCTGTAAAATGAACAAATAGTTCGGGCTCGATTCGTACTCGCTCGACTAAAAGTTCGATTCAAGTTCGACTCGAAATATAAATGAGTCAAATATGAACAAATTTTAAAGTTCGATAAATTACTCGAATCTCATCAAATTATAATTTTCTATTGATACTCGGATCATATTCGTTCGAAAAATTCAAACTGTTCGGGCTCGATTCGAGATTATGCTCGACTCGATAGTTAAATGAGTTTCAATCAAACCTTATTTATACTCGATAAATTTTATAAATCAAATTTAAATAACTCAATACTCGATTCGACTCGATTCATTTTACTAGTAAATATACATATATTGGGCGTTTGGATCAAAGATGATGAAAAATGACCGACGGTCTATTCTAAAGTAAGGAAAGGAGTTGAAAGCAACTAAGCTTTACCAGAAATTTTGTCTCTTCTAAATATCTCACACAGTTCAAAAATTGCACAGTTCAAAATTTTTGTCTCTTCTTCATATTATGAATTTTATATATTAAATTTTGTTGAGTGTATGTCAAAATTTAAAATGTTTATCATTTTAATTATAAATTTAATATATAATTGGTGTTGTTTTTGTATAATATTGAATAAAAGAAAATATAATAATATTTATTACTATCTCTATCTTGTAAAAAAAAAATTCTTTTAAAATAAATTTTCTTTTTTTAAGTAACAACATTTGTCATTTTTACTGTAACTAATTATGCCCAAGTGTGACCTATGTTTAGTTTAATATTTGATAAAAATAATTAACATAAGTTTTAATACTTTTTCATATGAATAATAAGATTCGTTTTACGTAAATTTTAATATTTGGGAAAGATAATTATTAATTTTTTTAACGTTAATTTGTACTTTTTATGGGGTATTAAAATTTAATTTTTAATTATAAAAAATAAAGTTGAATGTATATTACGTAAATTTTAATGTTTGAGGATTTTAATTAGCAAAAAGTGTACGACTTTATTTTCTTGATAAAATTTGTCATTTTTTAACATTTATGTTATTTATTGCACAAGTTTATAATTTAATTAATTAGATCAAGTTAAGTAAAAATTATAAAGTACAAATTTATATTTAGTTAACATATTAAATATTGTGTATTGGTCATTATATTAAAATATTTTTGAATATTAGTAGACTAAAGGAGTACTAATTGATACTTAAAAAAACTAGAAGAATGGTGAATATTATTATAATATATATATATATATATATATATATATATATATATATATAATATTGAAAATTAAATGAGAGGGTGCATACTGTCATGAGTCATCAACTCTATTATTGACAATATTTTTTGAACATTATTGAAACGGCGATGCCATCATTACAAAAAATATTATTATTAATTAATAAAATTTTGTAGCATCGCCCTATTGTCAAACTTACATATAATAATTTTTTGGTCTAGTATAACTAAAAGTGTTTAATCTAAATATATAGTATTATAAAATTACTACTTCCTCCGTCCCAAATTATTTATTTTTCTAGAATTTCAGACACATATTAATATGTATGATAAAAATACTAAAATACCCTTATGTGTTGACTTTTTTATTTTCTGTGCATGAATCCTTATTGGTGAGAATATGAAAAGATGCTTAAAAAAGAGGAGAGGCATGAATGAGAGTAATGACTATCATTAATTAGGGTAAATGAGCAAACTTGAAAAATAAAGGGAAAAAATACATTGAAATCTTGAAAAAACAGATATTATGGGACAAAATTTATTTGTTAAAACAGCAGATAATTTGGGACGGATGGAGTAAAAAATAGTTTATACGGTCCTACAGCCTGGACCAGTCTTGATCCGGCCTGAGCCCGTCCTGATCAAAACTTAGCCTAATTAAAGCCTGAACTGATCAGGCCCAGACTGCTAGACCAAGAACAGACCATGAATGGCCTAACCTTCCAAAAAGTCTGGACTGGCCTACAACCTGGTTTGTAGCCTAGACCGGCCTTCTTATACTTGCATCTCTATTTCAATGTGGGACTTAACATTTATAAGATAAACATTAGACTTTAGGATTGCTATTATAGAATGAAGTCTTAAGTTCAATTCAAGTTTAATTCGATGTGGGACTTTGAGATTATAGACTATGGGCCACTATTGTCAATGCAGAATCAATGAATGAAATCAACTTGGGTGGGGATTTCTTTAATCCATCTCATAAAGTATTATTGAGCTAGAATAACAAGTAAGCAATAAGTGAAATACATCTATCATATATGTAGTATGAATATGTTTTTCTTCCTCAATTTAAATATGACATCAGTTCATTTTTTCAAAAGCAATGGGCAATACTTACATGAAGGAACCACTCATCTGCATTATTTTTTTTGTCAATGAAGGGAGTACTAACTTTCATGTCAAATGGAATCACCACAGTTTGTCAATGGCGGCCTTAGAGAACGCAAAAGATTCAGCTCTACGATACGCGTTCGGAAATGTTCTATCATTCTTCATCCTCTTCCTGATCGGTGTGCTCGCATTTTGATCCGTCTTTTCTTGGTGAAGACTACTCATTTTCAACTTTCCTATGCAATAATGGATTTATTCACGTAAAATTTAGATCTGATCCGTGAAATGTTTCTAAAACTTGAGCTTTTTAGGGATTCGGAGCTTGTTCTGTGAATTTGAGTGATATAATTTTATTTGTGTTTGCGTTACTCAGGTTTGGATTTTATCTTCTTTAGCTATTCCATAAGTTTGATGTTACTGGCACTCTAAAAAAATAGCTAAATGAATTCCAATATTGTAATTATCTTAGTGTACCATTTTTGAAGTCCTAAAGCAGCTATAGGACTAAATTAGGGTAACTTATTCTATCACGGTCCAAAGTTGAATACTTTGCACTCATTTAATCACAAAGCAAGCAGGACCTAACTCTTGGGACTGTAAATTTGTTTTAATCAATTTTTTGATTCATCACCACAGTTTGTTGGTGTTAACAAACTCAAGCTTTTGTAATGGTGTACCATACTATTGTTTTATACATTCTTGTTGCCTTTATTGTTGGTGAGTCTTATTTTTGTAACAAGTTATTGAACTGATTGAAGAAAAGGAAAGGAAGAAGTAACACATCTACCTTTGTGTTTTGTCCCACATCGGCACCTCAAGAAACAAAAGTTTAATAGCAAACTCTAAGAATGAGAGGCATTTAGTTCAATTGTATTTTTGTTTCAAAGTCTCACATAGTCTAGTTAACATCTCTTGTCCATACTTTTCTTCTATAAATAGAGGAGAGGTTTGGCTAAGCATGGCATAGTCTCACATAATCTAATAAAAAGTTTTTGTCCTAAAAAGTTTTTTGTCTTAGCCTTTCTTTAATTAATGGAGGTTTGGCTAAGCCTAGCAGAGTCCTACATAGTCTAGTAAAAAAAATTTTGACCCACCATTTTTTAATAAATAGAGGAAAAGTTGAATTTAAATTTTATAAGTAAAGAGGACTTGGGCTCATTTGGGCCTAACGAGGCCTAGCTTGGCTTGGCCTCTAGGCCTCAACAGGTCACATTTTTTTGTTC
This sequence comes from Panax notoginseng, assembly GCA_016801055.1. NCBI lineage: Eukaryota > Viridiplantae > Streptophyta > Magnoliopsida > Apiales > Araliaceae > Panax > Panax notoginseng. The sequence goes on from CM029018.1 coordinate 15,136,836, forward strand.
CAAACCTGGCCTGAATCGGCCTGCAGACAAAGTAACTTGACGGCATGTTGTGCATCACTTTTGCTCAATTGATTCAATTAATTTTTAAATAATGATACTATTACATATAAAAAGGCTTGTATAATGCTCACATGCACACACATAGGGGTGGGCAAATAAACTAGTTTTTTTTGTTTTTGGACGAACCGAACCAGTCCAAACTGGCTGATTCGGTACAAAAAAATCGGTATATACCGGTCTTTCGGTACCGTTTGGCGCTTTTATGGTTCGATAAACTGAACCGAACCGGTATTATATCGATTTTCTAATTTTTTATTATTATTAATAATTTAATAATAATAATAATAAAATATTGATTATAATAATTAAAATAATAAAATAATAATAAATAATAATAATTATATTAATTTTCGGTAAAAATCGATATCGGTTCGATACCGCCGGTTCGGTATACTGGTCCTACCGGTATCTGTAAGACCCTAACTTTATGAATAAATATGAATTTTTTATAAATATCATTTTTGAATATTAAGGAGTAAATTTGATATAATGTTATAGTTGTAGGTAATATTTATAAATTTTGTAAAGTACGCAAGTTGTTATATTATATTCGATTGGTCGGGGAATATTCGTTTTAACAGGAAATATTCGTACGACGACACAATCATTGAGAGACCCCACAGCGGAATTATTATCGGAGTTAGAAAACGACAGAAATATCTTTTTATAAAAGTAACGGCAGAAGTTTTACTGTTAACTGTTAAAATTCCCGGTGATAAAAAGTACAGTAATACGCGTGGTTGGATAATAGCATACGGTATTGATTATTGACGCTTATGTGAGAAGTCACTCAGTTTTGTTCAATTATTACTACAGTAATTGTTGCATAGTATCTCATATTATTGATTCAATTATTGTTACAGTATCATCTGCATAATATTTTATATTAGTAAATCAATAATTGAGACGACAAAGTTATTCATATTATTATTTGTAATATTGACGATGTCTAGAAAGTTCTGTTGATGAGAGGTTTGATCACCTAATTGCGCGCCAATAGGGAGAAATTCTTATCGAAAAGCCCCCTTTTTCCTGAGAATGATCTGGTCGTTAAATATTGTGAGTTATAAAATTAATGATGAATAATTGTTAGAAGATTAAAAATATATTGATTAAAGATAAAATGATTTGTGGTAATATTTATTCAATCTTTGATATAAATAAGAAGTCTGTTATGAGAAGTTTGTGGTAAGTTTGGTTTATTCTATGGGGGACCATATGTCATCATCTAAGAGTCACTTTCGCCAATAGTAATTGCCTTTACCAGACGTTAAACCACTTGCCGTTTCATATTATAGGTGTCAAACCACTTGTCGTTTCATATTACTAGCGTCAAACTACTTTTCTTTTCACATCACCAGTCGTCAAGCCACTTGCCTCTTCACATTGCAAGAGCTAAGCTAAAAATCATCTATAAATAGAAGGTTATTTCTTCTTTCATTTTCACCAATTCATTACGGTTCACAAGAAAATTCTATAGAGAGAGAATCAAAGAGAAAGAAGAAGAGTATTTTGTTACTACACTATTTGAGTATTCAATCTCCTACTATGGGAAGGGGTATTATTTCTTTCGTATTCGTAAGGGATATTATTTTTATTCAATATTCGTATGAAATAATATTTTCTTCCATACTCTGTAGTATGTAAGTAATATTATTTCGTTTCAGATTCTGAATTCTACACTCATGTTGTGACGCCCCCAAAATAGGTATACAACACCCATTCTGAGTCGCCAAATACATGGTACAGAAAGCAAACTACAACTTCAATAATACAATTGTCGTGTAAAATACGACAACACATACTGTGAGTTTAAATACAATTATTATCTTCTAGATAATATCCACACTGAAATAAGTCCTTGTGACACCCCCAAAATTAGGTATACATCACCCATCTTGGGTCGCCAGATACATAGTACAGAATACAAATACAACTTACTAATACAACTGTCGTGTACAATACGACAAAACATAAACTGTGAGTTTGAATACAAATATTATCTTCTAGAGAGTATTCATACTCAAAAGGAGTCCTCATGACATTTATAACACACTATTACATAGAATAGTGAGGACTACTAACTAATACTATCATTCGAACCACCACTCCGTTCCCCGACTTGCCCCAGCTACGTTCTCATTTCCTGAAGAGAACAGTGAAAGAAAGGGTGAGCTCAACTAGCCCAGTAAGAAATATTATGACTAAGATAATGCAGAATAAATTATCATTAGCCTTCAACAATGTTAAACTGATAAAATATAATAGACATCAAGTTTAACTGCAGTGGAACAAGCAATCCATTAAAAGAGTCAAGTAGAAAATAAACTCTACTATCTTTTATGATTTAAAAGGTTTTTCAACACTGTTATCGCTGTGACTCAGCTTAATAAAATAATCCACATCATCGAATCACCCCTGCACTACGGCCAAGGATATTCGTGTATTCATTAATGGTCATGATCATGCCAACAACTGTTCATCAATGCACTACGGGCCAATGATGACTTTTACCACATCATTTATAACATTACGATCATGATTATACCGAATAATCCCTGGTCATAATCATACCAAGTCCATCTATGCACTACATGCCACAGATGCCTTTCAACATTTTATAAACATGAGGATGATGACAATGATATAAGAATTCAATAAAACAAGTTCAAGAATTAATTTATCCAAGAATTAATAACGTCCAAATTGTCAACATGATACTGCTTTGTGGAGTAAAATTCAAGAATGCTTAGAAGAATATTTTTATAAAAAGATACTGGATGAAACGCAGTTATCAAGGATATTCCACAAATTTCATGGAGTATAGAAGTCAAAACTTAACCAACTGAGTACAATAAAGAATGGAATAACAAAAGAAATTACCATGTATGCGATAGACCGCACAAACAGGTTATTCCAACAGAATAATAAATAATGGAACCAGGTCCGGCGTAAACGCACAGACAGGATATTCCGACAGAATAATAAATAATGGAACCAGATTCGGTGTAAAACACACAGACAGGATGTTCCAACAGAATAATAACAAGACGGAACCAGGTCCGGTGTAAAACACACAGACAGGATGTTCCAACAGAATAATAACAAAAACGGAACCAGGTCCGGTGTAAAACACACAGACAGGATGTTCCAACAGAATAATAACAAAAACGGAACCAGGTCCGGTGTAAAACACACAGACAGGATGTTCCAACAGAATAATAGAAGAATGTCACCAAGTATAGGGTAGACCGCGTATACATGTTATTCCAACAGAATAATAAGAAATGGAATAACAACAGTTCTCTTCATGAATAAGAAAGAATAACACCCCTTACCGTTTTAAAGAAGAGCTGAAGTAAGGAAGTAGTTAAGTAGCAGGATACTCTTCTTTTCTCTCTATAGTTTCTCTCTATAGTTTCTCTCTCTAGAGTTCAGTGAATTCGTAAGAAATAATGAAGGAATGAGCTACTATTTATAGAAAAATAGAATGCATAGTAACTAATCCATGAACGGTCCAGATTGATTACTTTAATCTGACGGTCCATATTTAAAAAAAATCTTTTAAATAAAATATAATATATTCTATTTATAGAATAACTTTAATAAAGTATTCTGTTTTATATAAAAAGATGTTTCTGTTTTATTACGTTAATAATACGAATAAAACAAAACGTCATTATCGCTAAATAATTCATATTATTAACTGACAATAATTGAATCAAACTGAGTGACTTCTCACATAAGCATTAATAATCAATACCGTGTGCTACGATGCAACCACACATATTACTGTACTTTTACTACCGAGTAGTTCAACAGTAACAATGGTAAAACTTCCGCCGTTATTTTTAATAAAATATTTTTATCATTTTCTCAATCCGACAATAATTCCGTTGTGGGGTCCACCAATGATTGTGTCGTTGTACGAATATTCCCTGTTAAAACGAATATTCCCCGACCAATCGAATATTATATAACAACTTGCGTACTTTGCAAAATTTATAAATATTACCCACAACTATAACATTATATCAAATTAACTCCATAATATTTAAAAATGATATTTATAGAAAATTTATCTTTATTTATAAAAGTTGGGGTCTTACAACCTCCCCTTCTTATGAAATTTCGCCCTCGAAATTAGGGTACGTACCTGGTATGTCGAAGAGATAAGGATACCTTGATTTCATTTCAGATTCTAACTCCCAAGTCATTTCCTCAACATCGTGGTTTCTCCACAAAACTTTGACTTGAGGTATAACCTTGGAGCGTAGAATATGTTCCTTCTTATCCAAGATTTGAACAGGAACTTCTTCATACGTCAAATCCTCCGCTATTTCATCCGGTTCTAACTCAATAATGTGGTTCGGGTCTTCCACATATTTGCGTAACATGAATATGTGAAAAACGTTATGAACACGAGACATACATGGCGGTAAAGCGAGTCTATAAGCCACAGTTCCTACTCGATCGAGGATTAAAAATGGACCGATGAATCGAGGATTGAGCTTTCCTCTCTTTCCAAATCTCGTAACTCCTTTCCATGGAGCAACACGTAAGAACACATGATCTCCTACATCAAATTCCACGTCCTTTCGATGAAGATCAGCATAACTCTTTTGTCGATCTTGTGAGATTTTTATACGTTGTCGGATCGTTTGAATCTTTTCTATAGTCATACGTACCAACTCCGGTTCCAACAACGTTGCTTCACCCACCTCATCCCAGCATACTGGAGAACGACATTTTCTTCCATACAATGCTTCGAATGGAGCCATGCCAATACTTGCTTGATAACTGTTGTTGTAGGAAAACTCCACCAATGGTAAGAACTTGCCCCAACTTCCCCTGAAGTCAAAGACACAGAGTCTTAATAGATCTTCAAGAGTTTGAATAGTCCTCTCTGATTGTCCGTCCGTCTGAAGATGATATGTAAGACCCCAAATTATTAATAAATGAAATTTAATTTTCTCTATTTATTATTCTGAAATAGTAAGGGTTGATTTGATTAATGTGGTTAGTTATGGGTAAAATGCGCAAATATTTCAAATAAGCAAGTGGTCCTAAAATATTTCATTGTTGTCGGGGAATATTTGTTTGGTCGTGGAATATTCTTGTTGTCGGGGAATATTCGTACGACGGCGCAACCTTGTATAGGCCCCATAACGGAAAGTGATTGGATGAAGAAAACGACAAAAATAAGTTGTTTATAGATAACGGCGTAGTTGTTACCGTTAATACTGTTGGAATACCCGGTGGTTAAAACACAGTAATACGCGTTGTTGCACAGTAGCACACGGTATTGCACCAATTATTGATTCTTACGTAAGAAGGCACTACTCAATAATGGTTATAGTAATTACTGTTCAATATTGTATTTTATTGATTCAATAATTGCTGCGTTGATATTTTATATTACTGTTGTTTTAATAATTGTCACTACACAGTATTTTCTATTATCGGAACAATAATTCATATTATTTGAATAATATTATTAGATAACATTATTGGCAATGTCTAGAAAGTTCTGTCTAAGGAGAGGTTTGGTCATCTAATTGCGCGCCAGTAAGGAGAGATCCTTATTGGAAAGCCCCGTCTTTCCTGGGAACGACCTGGTTGCTAGTACTGTGATTCTGTAATATTATTTGTGTATAATTAATTATTGATTTATATGATGAGAAAAATATTGATTTTATGTGGATATAGATGGAGAAAATTTTTAATGTGACAATTATTGAAAATTAATATTTTATCTTTTTCTGATAAAATAATTCATTTAAATATATTATTTTAATAATATATTGATGATGATATTTTTATAATGAATGTGGGATATATGAGTATATGAGGAGGAAGAGTATTTTTGTGGCATTAAATGATTAACACATGTTTTATGTGTTGGTGGACATAATTCTTGACCGAAAATTTATTATTGACGGTAAAATCGCCCGTTTGTTGATTTCAGTCAATTTCTGTTTGGAATTTGGAAAAACTTTCTTCTGTAAAGTTGTAGAGAATTGAATTTCCTATAAAAACTCGCGAGATTCGAATTTTCTGATAAAAAGGCTATTTATTATGAATTATTGAAGTTCTGAAGTTCCGAAATAATTGATTTTTGGAAGTTTTATTTATTATTTTGAAGAAAAACGTTTTTTTGTATTTTGTTGGACATCATTAACATGTGTGGCTGGTGTTTTTGACCAAAGGTGGGCTAAGAAAAATTTGTATAATTATATTAATATTATATTCAATTTTCTGCTTTGGTGTTCTAAGCATTTTCCTATAAATAAGGTGCTTAGGTTAGAATTGAAAATCACACCAGAAACACAAGTTTCTCTCTATTTCTCTCTCTATATCGAGCGTATTCTTGTGAGTATTTGATACTTTGAGTGTTGCTATACGGTGCAAGTTTCCTTCAGTACTATATCTAGTATTCCAGTCAAAAGTACCGTCTTTCCGAGGTAAGGGATGTTATTTCTTCTTAAATGATATTATTTTTTTCAATATCATTATGCCGAAGTATTGATCTGAATTTTTATCAAATTTGAAACTTTTCATGTTGGGGTTACTATTCATGAGTTACTATTTACGAGTTACTATTCACGAGTTACTATTCACCGAAAAATGAAATTTTCTTCTTTTTGTCCAAATATCTATTCTGGATACTAGCTTTGATTGTATCCATATTTTGATCATTCTTGAATTTTACTTCACTATGATTATTTATGAGGTATTTTTGGACATGGAATAGCTGAAATACGAAACCTTAATATTTATTATTTTGTTTCACTGGATTCATTTTCTTTAAAATATTTTTCATCATCTTCAGTCTTAAATGATGATATAACTGAATATCTTTGGCCTGTAGTACAAAGATGAATGATTTCTGATGAATATCTTTGGCCCGTAGTGCAAAGATGAACAGGTGTTGAGGTGAACATGACCAACTGATGAATATCTTTGGCCTGTAGTGCAAAGATGACTATTTGATTCAAGATATTTATTGATTGATGTTACAGGGATAAAATGTTGATGATGGGCTTTTAAATTCATAGATAATCGTAGATTTCATTCTCTACGTAACTTCTCTATGAATTATTATTTTTCGCTGCGAATATTGATTGAAAACTTGTTGTCTATTGTATTCTATTAAATTTTTCCCTGTTGAAGACTAATGATAATTTGTTGTATATTATCTTAGTCATAATATTCTTTACTGGGCTAGTTGAGCTCACCCTTTTCCTTGTTGTTCCATTTTCTTCTTAGGAGGCGAGAATGTAGCAAGTACTAGTCGGGGTATGGAATGAAGGTTCTAGGAAGTTATTTTAGTAGTCCTCACCATTTTTTTTGTAAAATATTGTTCCAATAATTGTAATGAGGACTTATTTGAGTGTGGATATTGTCTAGATGACAATATTTGTATTTACACTCATAGTTTTTATGTTGTATTAATAAATTGTAGTTGTTTCTGTACCATATTATTGACGACTCAGAATAGGTGTTGTATACCTGTTTTGGGGGCGTCACAGTTGGTATCAGAGCTTAGGGATATGATCTCTGGCGGAGATTGGGGAATAGAACTAGGAGGGGAGAGACGAGTAAATCCTTCGCTAGTGTGTCCTACCTAAGCTTATTTGCTGGTCGGTCATAATATAGGGATATTATGTGATTTGTTAAAATGTTAAATTAACCCTTGTTTTATGGCAGTATTTGAGAATGTCGACTGAGAATGTTAACAGTGGAGTAAATGAAACCGTGGGGACACCTGTACTCACCAACGAGGAGAACGTGCAACAGGCTGGCAATGTTCCTCCTGTGAACAACACCAATGAGCAGACGATGAACGATGAGATGTTTAGAAGCTTTTTGCGGTTCATGCAAAACCAGACGAAGGAGATTCCTGTTCAAAATATAGGAAGAAACAATGGCAACGCACAGCTGGTCACAGCCAAGCAGTTCAAAGAGTTGGGACCACCAGAATTCTGGGGAAAACCAGATCCGATTAAGGCGGAGACATGGTTCAAGCAAATTACCAAAATATTTGATGTCTTGGGATGCACGGAGGAACAAAAGGTTCCATTCGCCACCTTTATGTTCCGTGGCGAGGCAGACTACTGGTGGGAATCTGTGAAGCGTACCCATCCAGCTGCACTCAGCATGTCTTGGGAGATATTTCAGAAGCTATTCAATGACAAGTACTTTTCTGAAAGTATTCGTCATATGAAGGAGGTAGAGTTTATTAGACTGGAGCAGAATAACATGACGGTGTCCCAGTACGAGGCGAAGTTTGCAGAGTTGTCCAGGTTTGCACCTCATTTGGTGAAGAATGAGGAACGTATGACACGGATGTTTATGAGAGGTTTGAAACCCGGCATACGTCAATATCTCATTTCTCATAAATTTTCTCTCTATTCAGATGTTGTCAACAGGGCTCAATTGTTGGAGCGAGATAACGAGTACGGTCAACCGAGGGACCACAACTAGGATCATATCAGTGACAACAGTCATCAGATCAATGATAACCAGCGGAGAAAGAAAAGTACAGACAAGAACAGCAACCACTCTGGTGGTAATCGTGGCTATGAAAATAGAAGAAGCGAGTCGGGAGGAGATTTTAAAAAGAGGAGATTCAACAATGATAATACGAAGACGTCAGCACCAGCAGCAACTGGTTCCAAGGGAGGAGAACGACCACCGGTCATATGCTATAAATGTGGAAAAGAGGGACATATCAGCCCAAACTGTCCACAACAGTTCAAGGTATGCTATAATTGTGGAAAGGAAGGACATATCGCTCGAGATTGTACGATAGCGAAACCAAGTTCAGCGGGGACGGTGACTCAAAAGGCTGCCCCAAAAAAGTCAAAGTCAACGGTTCTTGGAAGAGCGTTTGTCGTGACTGGTCAACATGCGAGGAACCCAAACGAGGTGATCACGGGTAAGCTAATCATAAATTTATGTGAAGTTTATACCTTACTAGATACCGGTGCTACCCATTCATTTATTTCTCCTGCTTGTGCTCAACGTTTAAACTTGACTCCGGAGAAATTAGACTTTGATTTATCTGTGGAGACTCCGTTAGGGGAAACTTTCATCACATCCACTGTTTATAAATCTTGTTTGATCCAAGTTGGCACCATCACCTTACCTGTTGACCTTATCTCTTTTAAGATACTTGCATTTGACATGATTTTAGGAATTGATTGGTTAACTACTCATCATGCCAAAATTGATTGTTTTCGTAAGGTGGTTAGTTTTCATATTCCTAATCAACCTGTTGTTCGAATTCAAGCAACAAAGCCATTAAAATCAATCACTGTCATATCAAGTCATAAAGCCATTCGTTTATTAAAAAACGGATGTCAAGCTTTCCTAGCCCATGTTATGGATTTGAATAAAGACACGTCAAATTTGAATAATATTCCTGTTGTTAGTAACTTTCCTGACGTATTTCCTGAAGAACTTTCCGGTCTACCCCCAGAACGTGAAGTTGAATTCTTCATTGATCTTGAACCTGGTACAAAGCCCATTTCTAAAACCCCATATCGAATGGCTCCTATTGAACTTCAGGAGTTAAAAGTCCAACTACAAGAGTTGTTGGACATCGGTTTCATTCGTCCTAGTACATCTTCTTGGGGTGCTCCTGTTTTATTTATAAAGAAGAAAGACGGGAGTATGCGACTTTATATCAATTACCGGGAATTAAACCATGTCACCATCAAGAATAGGTATCCGCTACCTCGTATTGATGACCTGTTTGACCAGTTACAAGGAGCACAATTCTTTTCAAAAATCGATCTTCGTTCTGGATATCATCAGCTGAAGGTTAAAACTGAGGATATTCCGAAGACTGCCTTTAGAACTCGGTACGGGCATTATGAATTCTTAGTCATGTCTTTTGGATTGACTAATGCTCCTGCGGCTTTCATGGATATGATGAACCGAGTATTTAAGGATTATTTGGATCAGTTCGTTGTTGTCTTTATTGATGACATCCTCATATATTCCAAAAGCCGTGAAGATCATGAGCACCATTTGAAGCTGGTACTCCAAAGGCTGCGTGAAAACAAGCTATATGCTAAGTTGAAGAAATGCGAGTTCTGGCTTGAGGAAGTAGCATTCCTAGGGCACGTGGTGTCAAAACATGGAGTATCTGTGGACCCGGCGAAGATTGAAGCAATACAAAGCTGGGAGCAACCGAAGACGGTGACCGATGTACGTAGCTTTCTGGGCTTAGCTGGTTATTATCGGAGATTCGTAGAAGGGTTTTCTCGAATCGCTACCCCGTTAACTCAGCTGACTCGGAAGGATATCAAATTCGTATGGAGCGAAGAATGCGAGAAGAGTTTCTAAGAGCTTAAGAGGAGACTCATTTCGGCACCTGTTCTGACAATACCATCTGGTTCGGATGGATTTGTTATCTACAGCGATGCTTCAGGCAAAGGGTTAGGATGTGTTCTCATGCAACGTGGGAAAGTCATAGCCTATGCCTCGCGACAACTTAAAGAATATTAGAGGAATTATCCTACTCATGATCTAGAGTTGGCAGCAGTCGTTTTCGCGCTAAAGATCTGGAGGCACTATCTATATGGGGAGAAGGTGGAGATATATTCAGACCATAAAAGCCTCAAATATTTCTTCACTCAGAAAGAACTCAACATGCGGCAACGACGTTGGCTCGAGCTGTTAAAAGATTACGACCACACTATTCAATACCATCCTGGAAAAGCAAACGTGGTAGCTGACGCGTTGAGTAGAAGATCATATACAGGAACGAGTGCGATGATGTCAAGTATACGCGTAGAACCAACTTTAATCGATAAAGTTAAAGTTGCTCAAGCTACAGACCCGGAGCTGATGCGTATGAAGAAGAAAGTGCAAGAAGGTGCTATTCCAGAAGCAAGAATCGATGAAGAAGGAATACTTCGAGTCCACTCCAGACTTTATGTTCCTAACAATTCTGATTTAAAGTACAAGATCATGATGGAGGCACACAATACACCATTTGCAATCCATCCTGGAAGTACTAAAATGTATCGTGATCTTCGACATACAATTTGGTGGAACAATATGAAGAGAGAGATTGCAAAGTTTATCTCGAGGTGTTTAACTTGTCAACGTGTAAAGGCGGAGCATCAAGTACCAAAGGGTCCATTGCAACCACTTGAGATTCCGAAATGGAAGTGGGAACACATTACCATGGATTTTGTTACGGGTCTTCCCACGGTTTCTCAAGGCATAAATGCTATTTGGGTTATAGTTGATAGATTAACCAAGTCTGCTCATTTCTTGCCGATACGGGAGACTTATTCCCTTGAACGTCTTGCTAGTATGTACGTGAATGAGATTGTAAGGTTGCATGGCATGCCAGTATCCATAGTTTCGGATCGTGACCCAAGATTCACTTCAAGATTTTGGGTTAGCTTGCAAAAAGCTATGGGCACGGATTTACGGTTCAGTTCGGCATACCATCCTCAAGCGGACGGGCAATCAGAGAGGACTATTCAAACTCTTGAAGATCTATTAAGACTTTGTGTCCTAAATTTCAAAGGAAGTTGGGATAAGTACCTACCATTGGTGGAATTCTCCTACAACAACAGTTATCAGGCAAGTATAGGTGTGGCTCCCTTTGAAGCATTGTATGGACGAAAGTGTCGCTCTCCAGTATGTTGGGATGAGGTGGGAGAAGCAACGTTGTTGGGACCAGAGTTGGTACGAATGACTACAGAGAAGATCCAAACGATTCGACAACGTATACAAACGGCACAGGATCGACAAAAGAGTTATGTGGATCTTCATCGAAAGGACGTGAAATTTGACATTGGGGATCATGTATTATTACGTGTAGCTCCATGGAAAGGAGTTAAAAGATTTGGGAAGAGAGGAAAGCTCAATCCACGATTTATTGGTCCATTTCAGATTCTTGACCGAGTAGGAAATGTGGCCTATAGACTTGCGTTACCTCCAAGTATGTCTCGTGTTCATAATATTTTTCATATATCTGTGGCTCGTAAATATGTGAAAGACCCGAACCACGTTATTGAGTTAGAACCGGACGAGATAGCCGAAGACTTAACGTACGAGGAGGTACCTGTCAAGATCATGGATAAGAAGGAGCATGTCCTACGCACGAAGGTCATACCACAAGTTAAAGTTTTGTGGAGAAACCATGCTATTGAGGAAATGACCTGGGAGTTGGAAACGGAAATGAAAGCGAGGTATCCTCATCTTTTCGAAACACCAGGTACGTATGTCAATTTCGAGGACGAAATTTCATAAGGAGGGGAGGTTGTAAGACCCCAAATTATTAATAAATGAAATTTAATTTCCTCTATTTATTATTCTGAAATAGTAAGGGTTGATTTGATTAATGTGGTTAGTTATGGGTAAAATGCGCAAATATTTCAAATAAGCAAGTGGTCCTAAAATATTCATTGTTGTCGGGGAATATTTGTTTGGTCGTGGAATATTCTTGTTGTCGGGGAATATTCGTACGACGGCGCAACCTTGTATGGGCCCCATAACGGAAAGTGATTGGATGAAGAAAACGACAAAAATAAGTTGTTTATAGATAACGGCGTAGTTGTTACCGTTAATACTGTTGGAATACCCGGTGGTTAAAACACAGTAATACGCGTTGTTGCACAGTAGCACACGGTATTGCACCAATTATTGATTTTTACGTAAGAAGGCACTACTCAATAATGGTTATAGTAATTACTGTTCAATATTGTATTTTATTGATTCAATAATTGTTGCGTTGATATTTTATATTATTGTTGTTTTAATAATTGTCACTACACAGTATTTTCTATTATCGGAACAATAATTCATATTATCTGAATAATATTATTAGATAACATTATTGGCAATGTCTAGAAAGTTCTGTCTAAGGAGAGGTTTGGTCATCTAATTGCGCGCCAGTAAGGAGAGATCCTTATTGGAAAGCCCCCTCTTTCCTGGGAACGACCTGGTTGCTAGTACTGTGATTCTGTAATATTATTTGTGTATAATTAATTATTGATTTATATGATGAGGAAAATATTAATTTTATGTGGATATAGATGGAGAAAATTTTTAATGTGACAATTGTTGAAAATTAATATTTTATCTTTTTCTGATAAAATAATTCATTTAAATATATTATTTTAATAATATATTGATGATGGTATTTTTACAATGAATGTGGGATATATGAGTATATGAGGAGGAAAAGTATTTTTGTGGCATTAAATGATTAACACATGTTTTGTGTGTTGGTGGACATAATTCTTGACCGAAAATTTATTATTGATAGTAAAATCGCCCGTTTGTGGATTTCGGTCAATTTTTGTTTGGAATTTGGAAAAACTTTCTTCTGCAAAGTTGTAGAGAATTGAATTTCCTATAAAAACTCGCCAGATTCGAATTTTCTGATAAAAAGACTATTTATTATGAATTATTGAAGTTCTGAAATTCCGAAATAATTGATTTTTGAAATTTTATTTATTATTTTGAAGAAAAACGTTTTTTTGTATTTTGTTGGACATCATTAACATGTGTGGCTGGTGTTTTTGACCAAAGGTGGGCTAAGAAAAATTTGTATAATTATATTAATATTATATTCAATTTTCTGCTTTGGTGTTCTAAGCATTTTCCTATAAATAGGGTGCTTAGGTTAGAATTGAAAATCACACCAGAAACACAAGTTTCTCTCTATTTCTCTCTCTATATCGAGCGTATTCTTGTGAGTATTTGATACTTTGAGTGTTGCTATACGGTGCAAGTTTCCTTCAGCACTATATCTAGTATTCCAGTCAGAAGTACCGTCTTTCCGAGGTAAGGGATGTTATTTCTTCTTAAATAATATTATTTTTTTTAATATCATTATGCCGAAGTATTGATCTGAATTTTTATCAAATTTGAAACTTTTCATGTTGGGGTTACTATTCATGAGTTACTATTTACGAGTTACTATTCACGAGTTACTATTCACCGAAAAATGAAATTTTCTTCTTTTTATCCAAATATCTATTCTGGATACTAGCTTTGATTGTATCCATATTTTGATCATTCTTGAATTTTACTTCACTATGATTATTTATGAGGTATTTTTGGACATGGAATAGCTGAAATACGAAACCTTAATATTTATTATTTTGTTTCACTGGATTCGTTTTCTTTAAAATATTTTTCATCATCTTCAGTCTTAAATGATGATATAACTGAATATCTTTGGCCTGTAGTGCAAAGATGAATGATTTCTGATGAATATCTTTGGCCCGTAGTGCAAAGATGAACAGGTGTTGAGGTGAACATGACCAACTGATGAATATCTTTGGCCTGTAGTGCAAAGATGACTATTTGATTCAATATATTTATTGATTGATGTTACAGGGATAAAATGTTGATGATGGGCTTTTAAATTCATAGATAATCGTAGATTTCATTCTCTACGTAACTTCTCTATGAATTATTATTTTTCGCTGCGAATATTGATTGAAAACTTGTTGTCTATTGTATTCTATTAAATTTTTCCCTGTTGAAGACTAATGATAATTTGTTGTATATTATCTTAGTCATAATATTCTTTACTGGGCTAGTTGAGCTCACCCTTTTCCTTGTTGTTCCATTTTCTTCTCAGGAGGCGAGAATGTAGCAAGTACTAGTCGGGGTATGGAATGAAGGTTCTAGGAAGTTGTTTTAGTAGTCCTCACCATTTTTTTTGTAAAATATTGTTCCAATAATTGTAATGAGGACTTATTTGAGTGTGGATATTGTCTAGATGACAATATTTGTATTTACACTCATAGTTTTTATGTTGTATTAATAAAGTTGTAGTTGTTTCTGTACCATATTATTGACGACTCAGAATAGGTGTTATATACCTGTTTTGGGGGCGTCACATGATATGCTGAACTAAATCGTAAATTCGTGCCCATAGCTTTTTGTAAACTAACCCAAAATCGTGAAGTGAATCTTGGGTCTCGGTCAGAAACTATGGATACTGGCATACCATGCAGTCTTACAATCTCGTTTATGTACATACGAGCAAGACGTTCAAGTGTATAAGTTTCTCGTATCGGTAAGAAATGAGCAGACTTGGTCAATCTATCAACAATGACCCAAATCGCATCTATTCCTTGAGAAACCTTAGGAAGACCGGTAACGAAATCCATGGTAATGTGCTCCCACTTCCATTCCGGAATTTTAAGTGGTTGCAATGGATCTTCTGGTACTTGATGCTCCGCTTTGACTCGTTGACAAGTTAGACACCTTGAGATAAACAGCGCTATCTCTCTCTTCATATTGCTCCACCAAAATGTATGACGAAGATCATGATACATTTTGGTACTTCCAGGATGGATTGCAAACGGTGTGTTGTGCGCCTCCATCATGATTTCATACTTTAAATCAGAGTTGTTAGGAACACAAAGTCTGGAGTTGACTCGAAGTATTCCTTCTTCATCGATTCTTGCTTCCGGCATAGCACATTCTTGCACTTTCTTCCTCATACGCATCAGCTCCAGGTCTGTAGCTTGAGCAGCTTTAACTTTATCGATTAAATTCGGTTCTACTCGTATATTCGCCATCATCACATGGGTCCCTGGAGTCTTTAATTCTATCTCCATCCTTTGCAAATCACACAAAATGGGACTTTGTGTTGACAATATCGCACTCGTACTTGCATATGATCTTCTACTCAATGCGTCAGCTACCACGTTCGCTTTTCCAGGATGGTATTGAATGGTATGATCATAATCTTTCAACAGTTCAAGTCAACGTCGTTGTCGCATGTTGAGTTCCTTTTGAGTGAAGAAATATTTAAGGCTTTTATGATCCGTAAAGATCTCCACCTTCTCCCCGTACAAGTAATGCCTCCAAATTTTAAGTGCAAAGACAACAGCTGCCAACTCTAGATCATGAGTAGGATAATTCCTCTCATATTCCTTGAGTTGTCTTGATGCATAGGCTTTGACTTTTCCATGTTGCATGAGAACACATCCCAACCCTTTGCTCGAAGCATCACTGTAGATGACAAATCCCTCCGAGCCAGATGGTATTGTTAGAACAGATGCTGAAATGAGTCTCCTCTTGAGTTCTTGAAAACTCTGCTCACATTCTTCGCTCCAACCGAACTTTGTATCTTTTCGAGTCAGCTGAGTTAATGGAGTAGCGATTCGAGAAAATCCTTCCACGAATCTCCGATAATAACCAGCTAAACCAAGAAAGCTACGTACCTCGGTCACTGATTTAGGTTGCTCCCAGCTTTGAATTGCTTCAATCTTTGCCGGGTGAACAGATATTTCACGACTTGATACTATGTGCCCAAGGAATGCTACCTCTTCCAGCCAGAACTCGCATTTCTTCAACTTGGCATAAAATTTGTATTCACGAAGCTTTTGGAGTACCAACCTCAAATGTTGCTCATGATCTTCACGGCTTTTGGAATAAACAAGGATGTCATCGATAAAGACGACCACAAAGTGATCCAAATATTCCTTAAATACCCGGTTCATCATATCCATGAAGGCAGCAGGAGCATTAGTCAATCCAAAGGACATGACTAGGAATTCATAATGCCCGTACCGAGTTCTAAAAGTCGTCTTTGGAATATCCTCAGTTCTAACCTTCAGTTGATGATATCCAGAACGAAGATCGATCTTTGAAAAGAATTGTGCTCCTTGCAACTGGTCAAACAGGTCATCAATACGTGGCAATGGGTACCTATTTTTGATGGTGACATGATTTAACTCCCGATAATCAATACAAAGTCGCATACTTCCATCTTTCTTCTTCACGAACAGAACAGGAGCACCCCAAGGAGAAGTACTAGGACGAATAAAACTAATGTCTAACAATTCCTGCAGTTGGGTCTTTAACTCCTGAAGTTCAATAGGAGCCATTCGATATGGGGCTTTGGAAATGGGTTTTGTACCGGGTTCAAGGTCGATACAAAATTCAATTTCACGCTCTGGGGGTAGGCCAGGAAGTTCTTCGGGAAATACGTCAGGAAATTTATTAACAACAGAAATATCATTCAAAGCTGACGTATTTTTGTTTAGATCTGTGACATGAGCTAAGAAAGCTTGACATCCGTTTTTCAATAAACGAATAGCTTTATGGCTTGAGATGACAGCGATTGATTTTAATGGTTTGGTTGCTTGAATTCGCATAATAGGTCGATTAGGAATATGAAAGCTAACAACCTTACGAAAATAATCAATTTTTGCATGATAAGTAGTTAACCAATCAATCCCTAGAATCACGTCAAATGCAAGTATTTTTAATGAAATAAGATCGACAGGTAATGTGTGGGTACCAACTTGAACCAAACAAGACTTATAAACCGTGGATGTAATGAAGGTTTCTCCCAATGGAGTTTCAACTGCTAAGTCAAAGTCTAATTTCTCCGGAATCAAATTTAATCGATGAGCGCAAGTAGGAGAAATAAAAGAATGGGTAGAACCGGTATCAAATAAAGTATAGACTTCGTTAGAGTTTATGATAAGCTTACCCGTGATGACCTCATTCGGGTTCCTTGCTCTCTGGGAGTTCACAACAAACGCTCTCCCTTGCATAACCGGTTTTGACTTTTCTGGGACGGCCTTTGGTGCCTCCATCCTAGCTGAATTTGTCTTCAGTAAACGACAAAATCGGGCTAAATGACCTTCTCTTCCACAATTATAACATGCTTTGGACTGCATCGCGCAGTTTGGACTGATGTGCCCCTCCCCTCCGCATTTGAAACATATGATAGGTGGTCGTTCTCCTTCCTTAACGACAGGTGCTGGTGCTGACATCTTTCCATCATTGTTGAATCTTCTCTTCTTGAAATGCCCATTCTTATTGTTTTGGCCCTGATTACCACCGAAGTGGTTACCATTTCTGGCATGTTGATTCCCTCCACGCTTGTTGTCACCGCTTCGATGACTGCTCTCACTGGTATTATCATTTTGCCGGCTGCTCTCTTTTGGTTGCGTTGTCTCGTTATCGCGCTCCACCAACTGAGCCCTATTTACAACATCTGAATACAAACACAGTTTATGAGAAACAAGGTGTTGACGTATCTCCGGCTTCAAACCTCTTAAAAACATCCGCGTCATTCTTTCTTCATTATCCACCAGGTGGGACGTAAATCGGGATAACTCCGCAAATTTTGTCTCGTACTGCGACACGGTCATATTATTCTGCTCCAATTTGATGAACTCCACCTCCTTCATGTGACGAATACTCTCGGAAAAGTATTTGTCGTTAAACAGCTCTTGGAACTTCTCCCAAGACATCTTCAGTGCGGCAGGTTGAGTACGTTTTATCGATTCCCACCAGTAATCTGCCTCTCCTCGCAACATAAAGGCGGCAAAGGGAACCTTTTGCTCCTCAGAGCAACCCAAGACATCAAATATCTTGGTGATCTGCTTTATCCATGTTTCAGCTACAAGTGGTTTGGGTTCTCCCTTAAACTCCGGTGGTCCCAGCTCCTTAAACTGTTTAGCGGTGACCGCCTGAGAGTTTCCAGTATTTCCACCTACGTTGTGGACAGGAGCCGCTTTCACCTGTTGTTGCATGAATTGCATAAAACCTCTGAACATTCCATCATTCATCATCTGGTCAGTGTTGTTGTTTGCATGAGGATTGCCACCTTCCTGATGAACATTATCCTGATTATTGATATGTGGTGAATCAATAATCGCCTGTGCTCCATTGCTATTCTCAACATTCTCAGATGCCATTTTCAGATACTGCCACAAAATAAAAGTTAATTGATATGTCATGTATTATCCTTATATTATGACCGACCAATTAAATACCATGCAAATAAACTTAGGTAGGTCATACTAGCGAAGGAATTCCCCGTCTCTCCCCTCCTAGTTCTATTCTCACATCTTAGCCAGGGATCATATCCCTAAGCTCTGATACCAACTGTGACACCCCCAAAATTAGGTATACATCACCCATCTTGGGTCGCCAGATAATAGAAGAATAATAGACAGGATGTTCCAACAGAATAATAGAAGAATGTCACCAAGTATAGGGTAGACCGCGTATACAGGTTATTCCAACAGAATAATAAGAAATGGAATAACAACAGTTCTCTTCATGAATAAGAAAGAATAGCACCCCTTACCGTTTTAAAGAATAGCTGAAGTAAGGAAGTAGTTAAGTAGCAGAATACTCTTCTTCTCTCTCTCTATAGTTTCTCCCTATAGTTTCTCTCTCTAGAGTTCAGTGAATTCGTAAGAAATAATGAAGGAATGAGCTGCTATTTATAGAAAAATAGAATGCATAGTAACTAATCCATGAACGGTCCAGATTGATTGCTTTAATCTGACGGTCCATATTTAAAAAAAAATCTTTTAAATAAAATATAATATATTCTATTTATAGAATAACTTTAATAAAGTATTCTGTTTTATATAAAAAGATGTTTCTGTTTTATTACGTTAATAATACGAATAAAACAAAATGTCATTATCGCTAAATAATTCATATTATTAACTGACAATAATTGAATCAAACTGAGTGACTTCTCACATAAGCATTAATAATTAATACCGTGTGCTACTATGCAACCACACGTATTACTGTACTTTTACTACCGATTAGTTCAACAGTAACAATGGTAAAACTTCCGCCGTTATTTTTAATAAAATATTTTTGTCGTTTTCTCAATCCGACAATAATTCCGTTGTGGGGTCCACCAATGATTGTGTCGTTGTACGAATATTCCCTGTTAAAACGAATATTCTCCGACCAATCGAATATTATATAACAACTTACGTACTTTGTAAAATTTATAAATATTACCCACAACTATAACATTATATCAAATTAACTCCATAATATTTAAAAATGATATTTATAGAAAATTCATCTTTATTTATAAAAGTTGGGGTCTTACAGTCCTCATTACAATTATTCAAACACTATTTTACAAAAATAGTGAGGACTGTTAAAACATCTTTCTAGAACCATCACTGCATACCCCAACTAGATCCTGCTATGTTCTCACCTCCTGAGAAGAAAAATGGAACAAAAAAGAAAAGGGTGAGCTCAACTAGCCCAGTAAAGAATATTATGACTAAGATAATATACAACAAATTATCATTAGTTTTCAACATGGAAAAATCTGATAAAATATAATAGACAACAAATTTTAGAACAACAACTGCAGCGGAAACAGCAAACCATTAGAAAAGTCAAGTAGAGAATGAGTTCTACTATCTTCTAAGATTTAAAAGTCCATCATCAATATTTTATCCATGTAACAACAATAAATAACCATCTTTAATCAAATATTCATCTTTTCACTACAGACCAAAGATATTCATTTGTATCACCAGTCGGTCATGTTCATCTCAACACCTGTTCATCTTTGCACTACGGGCCAAAGATATTCATCAGTTAATCATTCATCTTTGTACTACAGACCAAAGATATTTAGTAATATCATCATTTAGGACTGAGGATGATGAAAAATATCTTTCAAAAAATAAATCCAGTGAGACAGAAGGACAAATAGTAGGGATTCGTATAACAGTTTATCCAAGATCAATAATACTTCATAATAATCAATTGTGAAGCAGAATTCAAAAATAAAGATCAAAACATTGATACAATCAAAGATAGTAACCATAATAGACATCTTGAATAAAAAGGAAAAATTTAATTTTTCGATGAATAGTGTCGTATTCGTGAATAGTGCCATATACGTGAATAATGCCGTATACGTGAATAGTAACTCCGAAAATAAAAGTTTTAAATTTGATAAAAAAACTCATATCAATATTTCAGCATAATGATATTGAAGAAAATAATATCATTTAAGAAGAAAATAATATCCCTTACCTCAAAATAACGGTACTTTCGATCGGAATATCGGATTGAAAGCCGAAGAAAACTTGTACCGAACAGCAACTCTCAAAGTATATAAATACTTACTAAAATACGCTCGACGATATAGAGAGAAAAAAAACTTATTTCTGGTGTGATTTTCAATTCTAACCTATGCGTCTATATATAGGAAAATGTTAGAACGCCATAGGAGACTAAAATAATATAATAATATTATTTCTTTTCAAACTTTCTACGCACACCTTCACCAACCAAGCCAGCCAAATCTGAAAAATAATAGCAGCCCACATGCTTGAAAAATAAAAGTGGGTCCCATCCATAATTTAATAAAAATTATTTTATTTTTCGAAACTTCAGTAATTCATAGAAAATAGCTCTTTTATCAGAAAAATTCGAATCTCATGTCCTTTCCATAGGAAATTTAATTCTCTATAACTTTGAAAGTTTTTCCAAATTCCAAACCGAAAATATTTAAAATTCACAAACGGATGATTTTTAACACCTCTACACCGACAAAATACTAATAAAACACCTCAACATTAATTCTTTCATTTTTATCCACATAAAAATAAATATATCCATCATTTATATCCATATAAAATAAATATTTCCTTATCATATAAATTAATAATTAATTATTCACAAATAATATTACAGAATCATAATTATGACAACCAGGCCGTTCCCAGGAAAGAGGGGGCTTTCCAATAAGGATTTCTCCTTACTGGTGCGTAATTAGATGACCAAACCTCTACTTAGACAGAACTTTCTAGACATTGTCAATAATACTATCTAATAATATTATTCAAATAATATGAATTATTGATCTGATAATAGAAAATACTGTGCATCAATAATTATTGAAACAACAATAATATAAAATATAAACGCAGCAATTATTGAATCAATAAAATAAAATATTGAACAGTAACTACTGTAAAAATTATTGAGTAGTGCCTTCTTACGTACGAATCAATAATTTAACTATACTGTGCAATATCGTGTACTACTGTGCAACTACGCGTATTACTGTATTTTAACCATCGGGTATTCCAACAGTGTTAACGGTAACAACTACGTCGTTATTTGTAAAAACTCAAATTTGTCATTTTTTTCATCCGACCGTTATCCGTTATGGGGCCCACAAATGGCTGCGTCATCGTACGAATATTCCCCGACAGAAAGAATATTCTACGACCAAACGAATATTCCCCGACAAAATAAATATTTTATACCCACTTGCTTATTTTGCAAAATTTTCACATTTCACCCATATCCAAAGCATTATATCAAATTAATACCTTATTAATTTAGAATAATGAATAGAGAAAAATTCACTTTTATTTATAATAAGTTCGGGTCTTACACATGTTGTTAACTATTGCTTCTATACTCCTTGAAATTAGTAGAATATTCTTGAAATTTGCGCTTCATCTAGTATCGTTTCACAAGAATATTTTTCTAAACATTATTGTTAAAGTGTAATCTTTTCATGCCGAAGTACTATTTACGGAGTACTATTCACTCGGTTACTATTCATCTGGGGTACTATTCATGATAAAAATTGATTTTTTTCTGTCCAAATTATTTCTGATACAATATTATTCTTGAATTTTACTCCACAAAGCAGTATCATGTTGACAATTTGGACGTTTTTGAATTCTGGATAAATTAAAGTATAACTCTTTAAAAATTTATCATTTGCTTTCTTTTAATTGAATTCTTATATCATTGTCATCATTCTCATACTTATATTATGATGAAAGTCATCTGTGGCCCGTAGTGCATAGATGTACTTGGTATGATTATGATCAGAAATTATTCGGTATAATCATGACCGTAATGTTACAAATGATTTGGTAAGAGTCCTCATTGGCCCGTAGTGCATTGATAGAAAGTTGTTGGCATGATCATGACCATTGATGAAAACATGAATATCCTTGGCACGTAGTGCATGGATATTTCGTGGTCGTGATACTAATGAATATCATTGGCCGTAGTGCATGAATGATTCGAAGATGTGGATTATTTATTAAGCTGAGTCTCAGCAATAAAATTGATGATAAACTTTTTAAATCATAGAAGATAGTAGATATCATGCTCCACTTGACTCTTGGAATGTATTACTTGTTCCGTTACAGATAAAGTTGATGTTTATTATATTTTATCAGTTTAACACTGTTGAAGGCTAACGATAATTTATTCTGCATTATCTTAGTTATAATATTTTTTACTGGGCTAGTTGAGCTCACCTTTTTTCTTTCATTGTTCTCTTTAGGAAATGAGAATAGAGCTAGGACTAGTCGGGGAACGGAGTGATGGTCCAGATATTTACATTAGTAATCCTCACTATTATGTGAAATAATGTGATAATAATTGTAATGAGAACTTATTTTGAGTTTGAATACTGTCTAGAAGATAATATTTGTATTAAAACTCACATATTATATTTTGACGTATTCTACATGACACTTAACAATTGTATAAATTAAGTTTGTATTTGAATTATGTATCATGTATTTGGCGACTTAGAATAGGTGATGTATACCTATTTAGGGGGCGTCACAGTATCGGTACCTAAATTTGATTAATTTCGGTACCGGTTCAATTCGGTACCGGTCCGATTCGGACTAATTTTTACCAGTTGTCCACCCCTACATACACATACATGCATATTTATAGGCCCCACATGTCAAGCGGGGGCCCACAATATACATGTGTGTGTATGTGAGTCTTTTTTATGTGATAGTAGCATTGTTGACGATACTGTTTTAATTGAACCAAATCAGATCGAGTATATTGTTATGTTAGGATTGAGAGAATGAAATAAAGGAAATAATGAAATAAAAATAGTGTATTTGATGATCATTTTGGAGAGTAAATCATTTCAATTGAATGAAAATTTATTTCATCCCTTTATTTTTTTTATTTCATGGGGAGAATGTGGAATAAAATCCAATCCAATGGAATAAATATATGTGATAATTTTGTCATTATATGTGTAACGCCCCTCCCCGAATAGGAAAGGAAAGTAACGCACAAAACTCAACAAACCTCAAAATAATAAATAGAGCACTAATAACTTCAAACTATTTAATAATTGGTAATTCATAAATGTCGAATTAAATACAATTTGTAAGACCCGAACTTATTATAAATAAAAGTAAATTTTTCTCTATTCATTATTCTAAATTAATAAGGTATTAATTTGATATAATGCTTTGGATATGGGTGAAATGTGAAAATTTTGTAAAATAAACAAGTGGTTATAAAATATTCATTTTGTCGGGGAATATTCGTTTGGTCGTGGAATATTCTTTCTGTCGGGAAATATTCGTACGACGACGCAGCCATTTGTGGGCCCCATAACGGATAACGGTCGGATGAAAAAAATGACAAATTTGAATTTTTACAAATAACGACGTAGTTGTTACCGTTAACACTGTTGGAATACCCGGTGGTTAAAATACAGTAATACGCGTAGTTGCACAGTAGCACACGGTATTGCACAGTATAGTTAAATTATTGATTCGTACGTAAGAAGGCACTACTCAATAATTGTTACAGTAGTTACTGTTCAATATTTTATTTTATTGATTCAATAATTGCTACGTTTATATTTTATATTATTGTTGTTTCAATAATTGTTGCTGCACAGTATTTTCCATTATCAGATCAATAATTCATATTATTTGAATAATATTATTAGATAGTATTATTGGCAATGTCTAGAAAGTTATGTCTAAGGAGAGATTTGGTCATCTAATTGCGCGCCAGTAAGGAAAAATCCTTATTGAAAAGCCCCCTCTTTCCTGGGAACGGCCTGGTTGTCATAATTGTGATTCTGTAATATTATTTGTGAATAATTAATTATTAATTTATATGATAAGGAAATATTTATTTTATATGTATATAAATGATGGATATATTTATTTTTATGTGGATAAAAATGAAAGAATTAATGTTGAGGTGTTTTATTAGTATTTTGTCGGTGTAGAGGTGTTAAAAATCATCCGTTTGTGAATTTCGAATATTTTCGGTTTGGAATTTGGAAAAACTTAAACTTTCAAAGTTGTAGAGAATTAAATTTCCTATAGAAAGGATATGAGATTTGACTTTTTCTGATAAAAGAACTATTTTCTATGAATTACTGAAGTTTCGGAAAATAAAATGATTTTTATTAAATTATGGGTGGGACCCACTTTTATTTTTCAAGCATGTGGGCTGCTATTATTTTTCAGATTTGGCTGGCTTGGTTGGTGAAGGTGTGCGTAGGAAGTTTGAAAAGAAATAATAGTATTATATTATTTTAGTCTCCTATGGCGTTCTAACATTTTCATATAAATAGACGCTTAGGTTAGAATTGAAAATCACACCAGAAATAAGTTTTTTTTTCTCTATATTGTCGAGCGTATTTTAGTAAGTATTTATATACTTTGAGAGTTGCGGTTCGGTACAAGTTTTCTTCGACTTTCTATCCGATAGTATGATAGAAAGTACCGTTATTTTGAGGTAAGGGATATTATTTTCTTTTTAAATGATATTATTTTCTTCAATATTATTATGCTGAAATATTGATATGAGTTTTTTTTTATCAAATTTGAAACTTTTTGTGTCAGAGTTACTATTTACGTATACGGCACTATTCACGTATACGACACTATTCACGAATACGGCACTATTCACCGAAAAATAAAATTTTTCCTTTTTGTCCAAGATGTCTATTATGGTTACTATCTTTGATTGTATTCATGTTTTGATCTTTATTTTTGAATTCTGCTTCACAATTGATTATTATGAAGTATTATTGATCTTGGATAAACTGTTATACTAATCCCTACTATTTGTCCTTCTGTCTCATTGGATTTATTTTCTTTAAGATATTTTTCATCATCCTCAGTCCTAAATGATGATATTACTGAATATCTTTGGCCTGTAGTGTAAAGATGAATGATTAACTGATGAATATCTTTGGCCCGTAGTGCAAAGATGAACAGGTGTTGAGATGAACATAACCGACTGGTGATACAAATGAATATTTTTGGCCTGTAGTGCAAAATGAATATTTGATTAAAGATGGTTATTGATTGTTGTTACAGGGATAAAATATTGATGATGGATTTTTAAATCTTAGAAGATAGTAGAACTCATTCTCTACTTGACTCTTCTAATGGTTTGCTATTTTCGCTGCAGTTGTTGATCTAAAATTTGTTGTCTATTATATTTTATCAGTTTTTTTCCTGTTGAAAACTAATGATAATTTGTTGTATATTATCTTAGTCATAATATTCTTTACTGGGCTAGTTGAGCTCACCCTTTTCCTTTTTGTTCCATTTTTCTTCTCAGGGGGTGAGAACATAGCAGGATCTAGTCGGAGTATGGAGTGATGGTTCTAGAAAGATGTTTTACCAGTCCTCACTATTTCTGTAAACTAGTGTTTGAATAATTGTAATGAGGACTTATTTGAGTGTGGATATTGTCTAGAAGACAATAATTGTATTTAAACTCACAGTATGTGTTATCATATTTTGCACGACAATTGTATTATTGAAGTTGTAGTTTGCTTTCTGTACCATGTATTTGGCGACTCAGAATGGGTGTTGTATACCTATTTTGGGGGCGTCATAGTTGGTATCAGAGCTTAGGGATATGGTCTCTGGCAGAGATCGGGGAATAAAACTAGGAGGGGAGAGACGAGTAAATCCTTCGCTAGTGTGTTCTACCTAAGTTTATTTGTTGGTTGGTCATAATATAGAGATATTATGTGATATGTTAATTTGTTTAATTAACCCTTGTTTTATGGCAGTATTTGAGAATAACAGCCGAGAACGTTAACAATGGAGTATATGAGACTGTGGAACAACCTTTAGTCACAAACCAGGAGAACGTGCAACAGGAAGGCAATATTCCTCCTGTAAACAACGTTACTGAGCAAACGATGAATGATAGAATGTTTAGGAGCTTTTTGCAGTTCATGCAAAACCAGACGAGGGAGACTCGTGCACAAAATACGGGTGGAAATGCTAGCAATGCGCGGCTTGTCACAGTTAAGCAGTTCAAAGAATTGGGACCACCAGAATTTAAGGGAAAGCCGGATCCGATCATGGCAGAAACGTGGGTCAAGCAAATTACCAAGATATTCGATGTCTTGGGATGCACGGAGGAACAGAAGGTTCCATTCGCCACCTTTATGTTCCGTGGTGAGGCAGACTACTGGTGGGTGTCTATGAAGCGTACCCAGCCTGACGCACTCAACATGTCCTGGGAAACATTTCAGAAACTGTTTAATGACAAGTACTTTCCTGAAAGTATTCGTCATATGAAGGAGGTAGAGTTTATTAGACTGGAACAAAACAACATGACGGTGTCCCAGTACGAGGCGAAGTTCACTGAGTTATCCAGGTTTGCATCTCATTTGGTAGAGAATGAGGAACGAATGACAAGGATGTTTCTGAGAGGTCTAAAACCCGAGATTCGTCAATACCTTATCTCTCATAAATTTTTTCTGTATTCAGATATTGTCAACAGGGCTCAATTATTAGAGCGACATAGTGAGTATGTTCAACCAAAGGACCACAACCAGGGTCATACCAGTGACAGCAGTCATCAGAGCGATGATAACCAACGAGGAGGGAAAAATACGAACAAAGGCGGTAACCACTCGGGTGGTCATCGTGGCCATGATAATAGAAGAGGCGAGTCAAGTGGAAATTTCAGAAAGAGGAGATTCAACAATGACGGAAAGACATCAGCAGCAGCACCAGCACCAACAACAAATTCTAGGGGAGGAGAACGACCGCCAGTTAGATGTTACAAATGCTGGAAAGAGGGACATATCAACCCAAACTGTCCACAACAATCCAAGGTATGTTACAACTGTGAAAAGGAAGGTCATATAGCTCGGGATTGTTCTGTAGTAAAACTAAGTTCAACGGGGATGGTGACTCCAAGGGCTGTCCCGGATAAGTCGAAATCAGCGGTTCCTGGAAGACCGTTTGTCGTGACTGGACAAAACATGAGGAACCCAAACGAGGTGATCACGGGTAAGCTAATCTTGAACTCTTGTGAAGTTTATACCTTACTAGATACTGGTTCTACCCATTCTTTTATCTCTTCTGCGTGTGCTCAACGTTTAAACTTAACTCCGGAGAAATTGGACTTTGATTTATCTGTTGAAACTCTGTTGGGTGAAACCTTTGTTACATCTACAGTTTATAAATCTTGTATGATCCAAGTTGGCACTATCACATTACCTGTTGATCTTATCTCTTTAAAGATACTTGCTTTTGATGTGATTTTAGGAATTGATTGGTTAACCACTCATCATGCTAAAATTGATTGTTTTCGTAAGGTTATTAGTTTTCATATTCCTAACCAACCTGTCATACGAATTTAAACTACTAAACCACTAAAATCAGTCACTGTCATATCAAGCCACAAAACTATTCGTTTATTGAAAAACGGATGTCAAGCTTTCTTAGCCCATGTTATGGATTTGAACAAAGACAAGTCAGATTTGAATAATATTTCTGTTGTTAGAGAATTTTCCGATGTATTTTCTGAAGAACTTCCCGGTCTACCCCCAGTACGTGATATTGAATTCTTTATTGACCTTGAACCGGGTACAAAACCCATTTCTAAAACCCCATATCGAATGGCTCCTATTAAACTTTAGGAGTTAAAAGTCCAACTACAGGAGTTATTAGACATCGATTTTATTCGTCCTAGTACATCTCCTTGGGGTGCTCCTGTTTTATTCGTAAAAAAGAAAGACGGGAGTATGCGACTTTGTATTAACTACCGAGAATTGAACCATGTCACCATCAAGAATAGGTATCCGTTACCTCGCATTGATGACATGTTCGACCAGTTACAAGGAGCACAATTCTTTTCAAAGATCGACCTTCGTTCTGGATATCATCAGTTGAAGATTAAAACTGAGGATATTCCAAAGACTGCCTTCAGAACTCGGTACGGGCATTATGAATTCTTAGTCATGTCTTTTGGATTGACTAATGCTCCAGCTGCTTTTATGGATATGATGAACCGTGTATTCAAGGAATATTTGGATCAATTCGTTGTTATTTTTATTGATGACATCCTCATCTATTCCAAAAGACGTGAAGATCATGAGCACTATTTGAAGCTGATACTTGAAAGGCTTCGTGAAAATAAGCTTTATGCCAAGCTGAAGAAATATAAGTTCTGGCTTGAGGAAGTAGCATTCCTTGGGCACGTGGTGTCAAAATATGGAGTATCTGTTGACCTGGCGAAGATTGAAGCAATATAAAGTTGGGAGCAACCGAAGTCGGTGACCAAAGTACGCAGCTTTCTGGGCTTAGCTGGTTATTATCGGAGATTCGTGGAAGAATTTTCTCGAATCGCTACTCCGTTAACTCAGCTGACTCGAAAAGATACAAAATTCGTATGGAGCATGAAATGCGAGAAGAGTTTCCAAGAGCTCAAAAGAAGACTCATTTCGGCACCTGTTCTGGCAATACCATCAGGTACGGATGGATTTGTTATCTACAGCGATGCTTCAGGCAAAGGGTTAGGATGTGTTCTCATGCAACATGGGAAAGTCATAGCCTATGCTTCACGACAACTCAAAGAATATGAGAGGAATTATCCTACTCATGATCTGGAGTTGGCAACAGTCGTATTCGCGTTGAAAATTTGGAGACAGTACTTGTATGGGGAGAAAATGGAGATTTATACGGACCATAAAAGCCTCAAATATTTCTTCACCCAAAAAGAACTCAACACGCGACAACGACGTTGGCTTGAACTATTGAAAGATTACGATCACACTATTCAATATCATCCTGGAAAAGCGAACGTAGTAGCTGACGCATTGAGTAGAAGATCATATACGAGAACGAGTGCGATATTGTCAATACAAAGGCCCATTTTGTATAACTTGCAAAGGATGGAGGTAGAATTAAAGACTTCAGGGACCCACATAATGATGGCGAATATACGAGTAGAACCGACTTTAATCGATAAAGTTAAAGCTGCTCAAGCTACGGACCTGGGGCTGATACGTATGAAGAAGAAAGTGCAAGAAAGAGCTATTCCAGAAGCGAGAATCGATGAAAAAGAAATACTTAGATTCAACTCCAGACTTTGTGTTCCTAACGATTCTGACTTGAAGCATAGAATCATGATGGAGGCACATAACACCCCGTTTGCAATCCATCCTGGGAGTACCAAAATGTATCACGATCTTCGACATATATTTTGGTGGAGCAATATGAAAATAGAGATCACAGAATTTATCTCGAGGTGTTTAGCTTGTCAACGTGTAAAAGCAGAGCATCAAGTACTAAAGGGCCCATTGCAACCACTTGAGATTCCGAAATGGATGTAGGAACACATTACTATGGATTTTGTTACGGGTCTTCCCAAGGTTTCTCAAGGCATAGATGCGATTTGGGCCATTATTGATAGATTAACCAAGTCTGCTCATTTCTTACCTATACGTGAGACTTATTCTCTTGAACGTCTTGCTAGTATGTACGTGAATGAGATTCTGAGATTTCATGGCATGCCAGTATCCATAGTTTCGGATCGTAACCCAAGATTCACTTCACGATTTTGGGTTAGCTTGCAGAAAGCTATGGGCACGGATTTACGATTCAGTTCAGCATACCATCCTCAAACGGACGGGCAATCAGAGAGGACTATTAAAACCCTTGAAGATTTATTAAGACTCTGTGTCCTAGATTTCAAAAGAAGTTGGGATAAGTACTTGCCACTGGTGGAATTCTCCTACAATAACAGTTATCAGGCAAGTATAGGTATGGCTCCATTTGAAGCCTTGTATGGACGAAAGTGTCGTTCTCCAGTATGCTGGGACGAGGTGGGTGAAGCAACGTTTGTTGGGACCAGAATTGGTACGCATAACTACAGAGAAGATCCAAAGATTCGACAACGTATACAAACGTCACAGAATCGACAAAAGAGTTATGCGAATCTTCATCGAAAGGATGTAGAATTTAGTATTGGAGATCATGTACTGTTACGTGTTGCTCCATGGAAGGGAGTTACAAGATTTGGAAAGAGAGGAAAGCTCAATTCAAGATTTGTTAGTCCATTTGAGATTCTTGACCGAATAGGAAATGTGGCCTAGAGACTCGCATTACCTCCAAGTATGTCTCGTGTTCATAATGTTTTTCACATATCCATGCTTCGTAAATATGTGAAAGACCCGAACCATATTATTGCGTTAGAACCAGACGAGATAGTCGAAGATTTAACGTACGGAGAGGCATCTGTTAAGATCTTGGATAGGAAAGAGTGTGTCCTACGCACCAAGGTTATACCGCAAGTTAAGATTTTGTGGAGGAACCATGCTATTGAAGAAATGACTTGGGAGTTGGAATCGAAAATGAAAGCAAGGTACCCTCACCTATTCGAAACACCAGATACGTACGTCAATTTCGAGGACGAAATTTTACAAGGAGGGGAGGTTGTAAGACCCGAACTTATTATAAATAAAAGTGAATTTTCCTTTATTCATTATTCTAAATTAATAAGGTATTAATTTGATATAATGCTTTGGATATGGGTGAAATGTGAAAATTTTACAAAATAAGTAAGTGGTTATAAAATATTCATTTTATCGGAGAATATTCGTTTGGTCGTGGAATATTCTTTCTGTCAGGAAATATTCGTACGACAACGCAGCCATTTGTGGGCCCCATAACGGATAACGGTCGGATGAAAAAACGACAAATTTGAGTTTTTACAAATAACGGCGTAGTTGTTACCGTTAACACTGTTGGAATACCCGATGGTTAAAATAAAGTAATACGCGTAGTTGCACAGTAGCACACGGTATTGCACAGTATAGTTGAATTATTGATTCGTACGTAAGAAAGCACTACTCAATAATTGTTACAGTAGTTACTGTTCAATATTTTATTTTATTGATTCAATAATTGCTGCGTTTTATTTTATATTATTGTTGTTTCAATAATTGTTGTTGCACAGTATTTTCCATTATCAGATCAATAATTTATATTATTTGAATAATATTATTAGATAGTATTATTAGCAATGTCTAAAAAGTTCTGTCTAAGGAGAAGTTTGGTCATCTAATTGCGCGTCAGTAAGGAGAAATCCTTATTGGAAAGCCCCCTCTTTTCTGGGAACAGCCTGGTTCTCATAATTGTGATTCTGTAATATTATTTGTGAATAATTAATTATTGATTTATATGATAAGGAAATATTTATTTTATGTGGATATAAATAATGGATATATTTTTTTTTATGTGGATAAAAATGAAATAATTAGTGCTGAGGTGTTTTATCAATATTTTGTCGGTGTAGAGGTGTTAAAAATCATCCGTTTATGAATTTCAGATATTTTCGGTTTGGAATTTAGAAAAACTTAAACTTTCAAAGTTGTAGAGAATTAAATTTTCTATGGAAAGGATAGGAGATTCGAATTTTTCTGATAAAAGAACTATTTTCTATGAATTACTGAAATTTTAGAAAATAAAATAATTTTTATTAAATTATGGGTGGGACCCACTTTTATTTTTCAAGCATGTGGGCTGCTATTATTTTTCAGATTTGGCTGGCTTGGTTGGTGAAGGTGTGCGTAGGAAGTTTGAAAAGAAATAATATTATTATATTATTTTAGTCTCCTATGGCGTTCTAATATTTTTCTATAAATAGACGCTTAGGTTAGAATTGAAAATCACACCAGAAACAAGTTTTCTTTCTCTCTATATTGTCGAGCGTATTTTAGTAAGTATTTATATACTTTGAGAGTTGTTGTTCGGTACAAGTTTCCTTCGGCTTTCTATCCGATATTTCGATCGAAAGTGCCGTTATTTTGAGGTAAGGGATATTATTTTCTTCTTAAATGATATTATTTTCTTTAATATCATTATGCTGAAATATTGATATGGGTTTTTTATCAAATTTGAAACTTTTTGTGTCGGAGTTACTATTCACGTATACGGCACTATTCACGAATACGACACTATTCATTGAAAAATAAAATTTTTCTTTTTTGTCCAAGATGTCTATTATGGTTACTATCTTTGATTGTATCCATGTTTTGATCTTTATTTTTGAATTCTGGTTCACAATTGATTATTATGAAGTATTATTGATCTTGGATAAACTGTTATACGAATCCCTACTATTTGTCTTTCTGTCTCACTGGATTCGTTTTCTTTAAGATATTTTTCATCATCCTCAATCATAAATGATGATATTACTGAATATCTTTGTCCTGTAGTGCAAAGATGAATGATTAACTGATGAATATCTTTGGCCCGTTGTGACGCCCCCCAAAATTAGGTATACATCACCCATCTTGGGTCGTCAGATATATATTACAGAATACAAATACAACTTACTAATACAACTGTCGTGTACAATACGACAAAACATAAACTGTGAGTTTGAATACAAATATTATCTTCTAGAGAGTATTCATATTCAAAAGGAGTCCTCGTTACATTTATTAACACACCATTACATAGAATAGTGAGGACTACTAACTAATACTATCATTCGGACCATCACTCCGTTCCCCGACTTGCCCCAGCTACGTTCTCATTTCCTGAAGAGAACAGTGAAAGAAAGGGTGAGCTCAACTAGCCCAGTAAGAAATATTATGACTAAGATAATGCAGAATAAATTATCATTAGCCTTCAACAATGTTAAACTTATAAAATACAATAGACATCAAGTTTAACTGTAGCGGAATAAGCAATCCATTAAAAGAGTCAAGTAGAAAATAAACTCTACTATCTTTTATGATTTAAAAGATTTTCCAACACTGTGATCGCTGAGACTCAGCTTAATAAAATAATCCACATCATCGAATCACCCCAGCACTACGGCCAAGGTTTTTCGTATATTCATTAATGGTCATGATCATGCCAACAACTGTCCATCAATGCACTACGGGCCAATGAGGACTTTTACCACATCATTTGTAACATTACGGTCATGATTACACCGAATAATCCCTGGTCATAATCATACCAAGTCCATCTATGCACTACAGGCCACAGATGACTTTCAACAGAATATAAACATGAGGATGATGACAATGATATAAGAATTCAATAAAACAAGTTCAAGAATTAATTTATCCAAGAATTAACAACGTCCAAATTGTTAACATGATACTGCTTGGTGGAGTATAATTCAAGAATGATCAGGAGAATATTTTCATGAAAAGATACTGGATGAAACGCAATTATCAAGGATATTCCACAAATTTCATGGAGTATAGAAGTCAAAACTTAACCAACTGAGTATAATAAAGAATGGAATAACAAAAGAAATCACCATGCATGCGATAGACCGCACAGACAGGTTATTCCAACAGAATAATAAATAATGGAACCAGGTCCGGCGTAAACGCACAGACAGGATATTCCGACAGAATAATAAATAATGGAACCAGGTCCGGCATAAAAGCACAGACAGGATATCCCGGCAGAATAATAAATAATGGAACCAGGTCCGGTGTAAAACACACAGACAGGATGTTCCAACAGAATAATAATAAAAACGGAACCAGGTCCGGTGTAAAACACACAGACAGGATGTTCCAACAGAATAATAATAAAAACGGAACCAGGTCCGGTATAAAACACACAGACAGGATGTTCCAACAGAATAATAGAAGAATTTCACCAAGTATAGGGTAGACCGCATATACTGGTTATTCCAACAGAATAATAAAGAATGGAATAACAGAAGTTCTCTTCATGAATAAGAAAGAATAACACCCCTTACCGTTTTAAAGAAGAGCTGAAGTAAGGAAGTAGTTAAGTAGCAGAATACTCTTCTTCTCTCTCTCTCTATAGTTTCTCTCTCTAGAGTTCAGTGAATTCGTAAGAAATAATGAAGGAATGAGCTGCTATTTATAGAAAAATAGAATGCATAGTAACTAATCCATGAACGGTCCAGATTGATTACTTTAATCTGACGGTCCATATTTAAAGAAAAATCTTTTAAATAAAATATAATATATTCTATTTATAGAATAACTTTAATAAAGTATTTTGTTTTATATAAAAAGATGTTTCTGTTTTATTACGTTAATAATACGAATAAAACAAAACGTCATTATCGCTAAATAATTCATATTATTAACTGACAATAATGGAATCAAACTGAGTGACTTCTCACATAAGCATTAATAATTAATACCGTGTGCTACTATGCAACCACACGTATTACTGTACTTTTACTACCGAGTAGTTCAACAGTAACAATGACAAAACTTCCGCCGTTATTTTTAATAAAATATTTTTGTCGTTTTCTCAATCCGACAATAATTCCGTTGTGGGGTCCACCAATGATTGTGTCGTTGTACGAATATTCCCTGTTAAAACGAATATTCCCCGACCAATCGAATATTATATAACAACTTGCGTACTTTGCAAAATTTATAAATATTACCCACAACTATAACATTATATCAAATTAACTCCATAATATTCAAAAATGATATTTATAGAAAATTCATCTTTATTTATAAAAATTGGGGTCTTACAACCTCCCCTTCTTATGAAATTTCGCCCTCGAAATTAGGGTACGTACCTGGTATGTCGAAGAGATAAGGATACCTTGATTTCATTTCAGATTCTAACTCCCAAGTCATTTCCTCAACATCGTGGTTTCTCCACAAAACTTTGACTTGAGGTATAACCTTAGAGCGTAGAATATGTTCCTTCTTATCCAGGATTTGAACAGGAACTTCTTCATACGTCAAATCCTCCGCTATTTCGTCCAGTTCTAACTCAATAATGTGGTTCGGGTCTTCCACATATTTGCGTAACATGGATATGTGAAAAACGTTATGAACACGAGACATACTTGGCGGTAAAGCGAGTCTATAAGCCACAGTTCCTACTCGATCGAGGATTAAAAATGGACCGATGAATCGAGGATTGAGCTTTCCTCTCTTTCCAAATCTCGTAACTCCTTTCCATGGAGCAACACGTAAGAACACATGATCTCCTACATCAAATTCCACGTCCTTTCGATGAAGATCAACATAACTCTTTTGTCGATCTTGTGAGGTTTTTATACGTTGTCGGATCGTTTGAATCTTTTCTGTAGTCATACGTACCAACTCCGGTCCCAACAACGTTGCTTCACCCACCTCATCCCAGCATACTGGAGAACGACATTTTCTTCCATACATTGCTTCGAATGGAGCCATGCCAATACTTGCTTGATAACTGTTGTTGTAGGAAAACTCCACCAATGGCAAGAACTTGTCCCAACTTCCCTTGAAGTCAAAGACACAGAGTCTTAATAAATCTTCTAGAGTTTGAATAGTCCTCTCTGATTGTCCTTCCGTCTGAGGATGATATGCCGAACTAAATCGTAAATCTGTGCCCATAGCTTTTTGTAAACTAACCCAAAATCGTGAAGTGAATCTTGGGTCACGATCAAAAACTATGGATATTGGCATACCATGCAGTCTTATAATCTCGTTTATGTACATACGAGCAAGACGTTCAAGTGTATAAGTTTCTCGTATCGGTAAGAAATGAGCAGATTTGGTCAATATATCAACAATGAACCAAATCGCATCAATACCTTGAGAAACCCTAGGAAGACCGGTAACGAAATCCATGGTAATGTGCTCCCACTTCCATTCTAGAATTTCAAGTGGTTGCAATGGACCTTTTGGTACTTGATGCTCCGCTTTGACTCGTTGACAAGTTAGACACCTTGAGATAAACAGCGCTATCTCTCTCTTCATATTACTCCACCAAAATGTATGACGAAGATCATGATACATTTTGGTACTTCCAGGATGGATTGCAAACGGTGTGTTGTGCGCCTCCATCATGATTTCATACTTTAAATCAGGGTTGTTAGGAACACAAAGTCTGGAGTTGACTTGAAGTATTCCTTCTTAATCGATTCTTGCTTCCGGCATAGTACCTTCTTGCACTTTCTTCCTTATACGCATCAGCTCCAGGTCTGTAGCTTGAGCAGCTTTAACTTTATCGATTAAAGTCGGTTCTACTCGTATATTCGCCATCATTACATGGGTCTCTAGAGTCTTTAACTCTATCTCCATCATTTGCAAATCACATAAAATGGGCCTTTGTATTGACAATATCGCACTTGTACCCGCATATGATCTTCTACTCAATGCGTCAGCTACCACGTTCGCATATGATCTTCAACTTGGCATAAAGTTTGTATTCACGAAGCTTTTGGAGTACCATCCTCAAGTGTTGCTCATGATCTTCACGGCTTTTGGAATAAACAAGAATGTCATCGATAAAGACGACTACAAAGTGATCCAAATATTCCTTGAATACCCTGTTCATCATATCCATGAAGGCAGCAGGAGCATTAGTCAATCCAAAAGACATAACTAAGAATTCATAATGCCCATACCGAGTTCTGAAGGCAGTCTTTGGAATATCCTCAGTTCTAACCTTCAGTTGATGATATCCAGAACGAAGATCGATCTTTGAAAAGAATTGTGCTCCTTGCAACTGGTCAAACAGGTCATCAATACGTGGCAATGGGTACCTATTTTTGATGGTGACATGATTCAACTCCCGATAATCAATACAAAGTCGCATACTCCCATCTTTCTTCTTCACGAACAGAACAGGAGCACCCCAAGGAGAAGTACTAGGACGAATAAAACCAATGTCTAACAATTCCTGCAGTTGAGTCTTTAACTCCTGAAGTTCAATAGGAGCCATTCGATATGGGGCTTTGGAAATGGGTTTTGTACCGGGTTCAAGGTCGATACAAAATTCAATTTCACGCTCTGGGGGTAGGCCAGGAAGTTCTTCGGGAAATACGTCAGGAAATTTATTAACAACAGAAATATCATTCAAAGCTGACGTATTTTTGTTTAGATCTGTGACATGAGCTAAGAAAGCTTGACATCCGTTTTTCAATAAACGAATAACTTTATGGCTTGAGATGACAACGATTGATTTTAATGGTTTGGTTGCTTGAATTCGCATAATAGGTCGATTAGGAATATGAAAGCTAACAACCTTACGAAAACAATCAATTTTTGCATGATGAGTAGTTAACCAATCAATCCCTAGAATCACGTCAAATGTAAGTATTTGTAATGAAATAAGATCGACAGGTAATGTGTGGGTACCAACTTGAACCAAACAAGACTTATAAACCGTGGATGTAATGAAGGTTTCTCCCAATGAAGTTTCAACTGCTAAGTCAAAGTCTAATTTCTCCGGAATCAAATTTAATCGATGAGCGCAAGTAGGAGAAATAAAAGAATGGGTAGAACCGGTATCAAATAAAGTATAGACTTCGTTAGAGTTTATGATAAGCTTACCCGTGATGACCTCATTCGGGTTCCTTGCGTTCTGAGAGGTCACAACAAACGCTCTCCCTTGCACAACCGGTTTTGACTTTTCTGGGACGGCCTTTGGTGCCTCCATCCTAGCTGAATTTGTCTTCGGTAAACGACAAAATCGGGCTAAATGACCTTCTCTTCCACAATTATAACATGCTTTGGACGGCATCGCGCAGTTTGGACTGATGTGCCCCTCCCCTCCGCATTTGAAACATATGATAGGTGGTCGTTCTCCTTCCTTAATGACAGGTGCTGGTGCTGACGTCTTTCCATCATTGTTGAATCTCCTCTTCTTGAAATGCCCATTCTTATTGTTTTGGCCCTGATTACCACCAAAGTGGTTACCATTTCTGGCCTGTTGATTCCCTCCACGCTTGTTGTCACCGCTTCGATGACCGCTCTCACTGGTATTATCATTTTGCCGGCTGCTCTCTTTTGGTTGCGTTATCTCGTTATCGCGCTCCACCAACTGAGCCCTATTTACAACATCTGAATACAAACACAGTTTATGAGAAACAAGATGTTGACGTATCTCCGGCTTCAAACCTCTTAAAAACATTCGCGTCATTCTTTCTTCATTATCCGCTAGGTGGGACGCAAACCAGGATAACTTCGCAAATTTTGCCTCGTACTGCGACACGGTCATATTATTCTGCTCCAATTTGATGAACTCCACCTCCTTCATGTGACGAATACTCTCGGGAAAGTATTTGTCGTTAAACAGCTCTTGGAACTTCTCCCAAGACATCTTTAGTGCGGCAGGTTGAGTACGCTTTATCGATTCCCACCAGTAATCTGCCTCTCCTCGCAACATAAAGGCGGCAAAAGGAACCTTTTGCTCCTCGGAGCAACCCAAGACATCAAATATCTTGGTGATCTGCTTTATCCATGTTTCAGCTACAAGTGGTTTGGGTTCTCCCTTAAACTCCGGTGGTCCCAGCTCCTTAAACTGTTTAGCGGTGACCGCCTGAGAGTTTCCAGTATTTCCACCTACGTTGTGGACAGGAGCCGCTTTCACATGTTGTTGCATAAATTGCATAAAACCTCTGAATATTCCATCATTCATCATCTGGTCAATGTTGTTGTTTGCATGAGTATTGTCACCTTCCTGATGAACATTATCCTGATTATTGATATGTGGTGAATCAATAATCGCCTGTGCTCCATTGCTATTCTCAACATTCTCAGATGTCATTTTCAGATACTGCCACAAAATAAAAGTTAATTGATATGTCATATATTATCCTTATATTATGACCGACCAATTAAATACCATGCAAATAAACTTAGGTAGGTCATACTAGCGAAGGAATTCCCCATCTCTCCCCTCCTAGTTCTATTCTCACATCTTAGCCAGGGATCATATCCCTAAGCTCTGATACCAACTGTGACGCCCCCCAAAATTAGGTATACATCACCCATCTTGGGTCGTCAGATACATAGTACAGAATACAAATACAACTTACTAATACAACTGTCGTGTACAATACGACAAAACATAAACTGTGAGTTTGAATACAAATATTATCTTCTAGAGAGTATTCATACTCAAAAGGAGTCCTCGTTACATTTATTAACACACCATTACATAGAATAGTGAGGACTACTAACTAATACTATCATTCGGACCATCACTCCGTTCCCCGACTTGCCCCAGCTACGTTCTCATTTCCTGAAGAGAACAGTGAAAGAAAGGGTGAGCTCAACTAGCCCAGTAAGAAATATTATGACTAAGATAATGCAGAATAAATTATCATTAGCCTTCAACAATGTTAAACTGATAAAATACAATAGACATCAAGTTTAACTGTAGCGGAATAAGCAATCCATTAAAAGAGTCAAGTAGAAAATAAACTCTACTATCTTTTATGATTTAAAAGATTTTCCAACACTGTGATCGCTGAGACTCAGCTTAATAAAATAATCCACATCATCGAATCACCCCTGCACTACGGCCAAGGATATTCGTATATTCATTAATGGTCATGATCATGCCAACAACTGTCCATCAATGCACTACGGGCCAATGAGGACTTTTACCACATCATTTGTAACATTACGATCATGATTACACCGAATAATCCCTGGTCATAATCATACCAAGTCCATCTATGCACTACAGGCCACAGATGACTTTCAACAGAATATAAACATGAGGATGATGACAATGATATAAGAATTCAATAAAACAAGTTCAAGAATTAATTTATCCAAGAATTAACAACGTCCAAATTGTCAACATGATACTGCTTGGTAGAGTATAATTCAAGAATGATCAGGAAAATATTTTCATGAAAAGAAACTGGATGAAACGCAATTATCAAGGATATTCCACAAATTTCATGGAGTATAGAAGTCAAAACTTAACCAACTGAGTATAATAAAGAATGGAATAACAAAAGAAATCACCATGCATGCGATAGACCGCACAGACAGGTTATTCCAACAGAATAATAAATAATAGAACCAGGTCCGGCGTAAACGCACAGACAGGATATTCCGACAGAATAATAAATAATGGAACCAGGTCCGGCATAAAAGCACAGACAGGATATTCCGGCAGAATAATAAATAATGGAACCAGGTCCGGTGTAAAACACACAGACAGGATGTTCCAACAGAATAATAATAAAAACGGAACCAGGTCCAGTGTAAAACACACAGACAGGATGTTCCAACAGAATAATAATAAAAACGGAACCAGGTCCGGTGTAAAACACACAGACAGGATGTTCCAACAGAATAATAGAAGAATGTCACCAAGTATAGGGTAGACCACATATACTGGTTATTCCAACAGAACAATAAAGAATGGAATAACAGAAGTTCTCTTCATGAATAAGAAAGAATAACACCCCTTACCGTTTTAAAGAAGAGCTGAAGTAAGGAAGTAGTTAAGTAGCAGAATACTCTTCTTCTCTCTCTCTATAGTTTCTCTCTCTAGAGTTCAGTGAATTCGTAAGAAATAATGAAGGAATGAGCTGCTATTTATAGAAAAATAGAATGCATAGTAACTAATCCATGAACGGTCCAGATTGATTACTTTAATCTGACGGTCCATATTTAAAGAAAAATCTTTTAAATAAAATATAATATATTCTATTTATAGAATAACTTTAATAAAGTATTTTGTTTTATATAAAAAGATGTTTCTGTTTTATTACGTTAATAATACGAATAAAACAAAACGTCATTATCGCTAAATAATTCATATTATTAACTGACAATAATGGAATCAAACTGAGTGACTTCTCACATAAGCATTAATAATTAATACCGTGTGCTACTATGCAACCACACGTATTACTGTACTTTTACTACCGAGTAGTTCAACAGTAACAATGGTAAAACTTCCGCCGTTATTTTTAATAAAATATTTTTGTCGTTTTCTCAATCCGACAATAATTCCGTTGTGGGGTCCACCAATGATTGTGTCGTTGTACGAATATTCCCTGTTAAAACGAATATTCCCCGACCAATCGAATATTATATAACAACTTGCGTACTTTGCAAAATTTATAAATATTACCCACAACTATAACATTATATCAAATTAACTCCATAATATTCAAAAATGATATTTATAGAAAATTCATCTTTATTTATAAAAATTGGGGTCTTACACCCGTAGTGCAAAGATGAACAGGTGTTGAGATGAACATGACCGACTGGTGATACAAATGAATATCTTTGGCCTGTAGTGCAAAGATAAATATTTGATTAAAGATGATTATTGATTGTTGTTACATAGATAAAATATTGATGATGGACTTTTAAATCTTAGAAGATAGTAGAACTCATTCTCTACTTGACTCTTCTAATGGTTTGCTGTTTCCGCTGCAGTTGTTGATCTAAAATTTGTTGTCTATTATATTTTATCAGATTTTTTCCTGTTAAAAACTAATGATAATTTGTTATATATTATCTTAGTCATAATATTCTTTACTGGGCTAGTTGAGCTCACCCTTTTTTTTTGTTCCATTTTTCTTCTCAGGAGGTGAGAACATAGCAGGATCTAGTCGGGATATGGAGTGATGGTTCTAGAAAGATGTTTTAGCAGTCCTCACTATTTCTGTAAAATAGTGTTTGAATAATTGTAATGAGTACTTATTTAAGTGTGGATATTGTCTAAAAGATAATAATTGTATTTAAACTCACAGTATGTGTTGTCGTATTTTGCACGATAATTGTATTATTGAAGTTGTAGTTTGCTTTCTGTACCATGTATTTGGCGACTTAGAATAGATGTTGTATACCTATTTTGGGGGCGTCACACAATTTTCCAAAAAATTACAGAATACTCAAAACCTAAATTAAAATAAACCTATTAGGTCAAATATAGCTATCTCTTCATATGAAACCCTAAATTGCTCCTATAAACCTGCCGGAAGAAAAACACAGCATAAGCTAAATGTCCAGTACGGATATAGAGAACAAAAATAATTAATTGAAATAACTAACTTAATTAATTGAACCAAACTGAAACGAACAAGATTAACACAACGAAATAATAGGTTGAATCAAAAGTGTTGGATGTTATTTCATACCGAGTTCAGAACAAAATAAAAATATACATTCACACACATGTAAGTCAAATAATGTCACACGAACAATCAAAATAATGTCACATAGGCAATCACACATCAGATTGCGCAATCCAGATGCATGCAAAATTGAAAGGTGTGTTTGACATAAACATCATTAATCCGCAAAATAGAAAAAAGTAAGGTCGACCCATATGCCTCCCACAACAAAATACTAAATGACCAACTGCTACCGGAGCACAAAAAGGAGACGATGTGGACTAATTACACCACTATAGAAAGTTTCATGCCTCGTTGTCAGTGCCAAGAGGACATACATGTGGTACCCTCATAGGTAGTTATAACTTAGGTATACCTTACGGAATATTTTAATAAAGATATAATGTCACAACACATGCAATATAATACCAACAAAATGGTTCTAAATGTACATGTTGAACCAAATTAAATCATAAACATAATGTCTCCAAAAGAAAGTAACAACATGTATCACTCTATAAAGATCAATAAATTTCTATGCATGAAGAACAAATTCAAAAGACTCCAAATTATGAAGTTTGAAACATCTATACTTAATCGAAGCAAAATAAGGATCTGATTAGAAACGAAACAATTAAGTGATGATCAAATTCTGAACGATTAATGGAGTGTTTAATAAAAATTGAATGAATCTAAATCTGAATGAAAAAAGTGTTTGATAATTAACATGTCTGAAACATCTGAATGACATAATTTTATTATTTTACCCTCTGAAAAAAATTCAAAGTTATTGTAAATTTATTTAATATTACTTAATATAATAGTTAAATTTTTTTATTTTTTTATTTTTAAATTTTTATTCATCTGCTTATTTAGTCATTCAACCAAAAAAATCTGACTTAGCCATTCAGTTCAATCATTTGACCGATTCAGTCATTCAGACGAATTTTTTTCAAAAAAAATACACTTAATGGCTGACAGATTCAGCTATTCAGATGTATTCAGTCATAAACAAACAGCCCCTAACAAAACAAACAAATCAACATGATGAGAGTATCACTGGGAAAAAAATATTGAATATGTTTAATTTATAATAGAAAGAAAAGAGTTCAAATTACAAAATAAAGTCAAGGTATTAAAGATCAAATTTTTATTCAAGAGTACTAACATAATTATAAAAAAAAAAGATAACGAATGACGAGATAGATAGAATACGACAATAATCAAAGAAGTGGAGTACGTAATCTGTACATGATACTCAAATCCACTTATAGAACATTCCACAAAATCTTACCCTCAAATTTAACGATAACAAATACGAAATGTTATTTACCACATAAACATATTCACCTCGAATTAAAATATAATCCAAATTAATAATTCCAAAATAATTCGTAACCCATTCAAGGTGTCTTTATTTATCACCTTATATCACTATTAATACTCCAAAACTTACAAGTCAATAACAAAACTTAAAAAATCTTAAAATCCTAATATGATAATTTATTTTTAAGA
The DNA here is from genome assembly GCA_016801055.1 of Panax notoginseng. NCBI lineage: Eukaryota > Viridiplantae > Streptophyta > Magnoliopsida > Apiales > Araliaceae > Panax > Panax notoginseng. The sequence continues at coordinate 15,181,128 of CM029018.1, forward strand.
CGTTAGTCCATTATTCTGGCCTTATCACCATTAGCCAAAACTTATTTATCAAAGTAATTAATTTTAACATAAACTATACTTCAAATATTCCAATTTAGTCTCAAGAATCACCCAAATCGAATTTAAAATCATTAAGGTATACATTTTTAAATATTCGAACTTAATGTTGAAAAAATCTGCTACACAAATTTCAGATCAACCCATTCTTACAATTCATAACAAATCATACGCTAATTTTAACAATTCAAATTTGGTAAATATATTCCCAGCTTATATATGTATAACATATCTAAAAATTATAACGATCAAATTAAGAGATATAACTTACGCAATACCTTAAAATATATAAACTAATTTTTTGATTTTAACGTCATTCAAACCAATTATATTCCTTTATATAAATTGATATTCTCTTTTTGATCATCATGATATCTAATTTAATATCTATATTTTATTTAAAAATAGCTATAATTTAAAAATCCTCATATATAATTAAACTTAAAATCAAAATATAAAATAATTTACCTTCCATGTTAGTCTTTCTTCAATACGCAGTAGTAAAGAATCTGACTTTCGGGTCTTATAGAATCTTCAAAATCTCTTTATGTTTTTACGAAAATTGTAGCTCTTGAAAAGATATACAAAATAGGCTCAAGAATTATTCGATTCGGAGTTAATATAATTGAGTTACGAAATTTCAAAATTAGGGCTAAAATAGTAATAGAAATTGGGAAAGATTGAGGTTTTTAGCAATTTAAGGCATGAAGATGACGTCAACTAACTTTTCTTTCTTCTTCACAATTGTAGAAGACGAAAAACTGAAGAAACAGACTTTGGATTCACTCATTTCTGACATCAGATGAATTAATTGTGATTTTTAAAGGGTATAAATATTCTACTCGGTAATTCAACTAATCAAATTAAAATAGAATTAGGGTTACACCTCCACTCTTTAAATATAACAAGAAAACAATATAAGAGGTACCAAAATCTTAATGTACTCCTTAATTTTAATTAAATCAATTATTGAATTATCTATTAAAAGAATTTAACTTTCCAAACGAAACAAGGAAGAAAGAAAAATTAGTAATTTACCGTTTCCAATTCAATTTCACTTTTATAAGATAAAATCAATTAATATTTAATTATTAATAAAACTATGGGTTATTACAATACGACAACACCCACCACCACCACCAACAACCAAATATACACTTAAAATATTTTAAAATCATTTTATTAAGTCCTTCATTCTATTCCTTCAATCCAAGCGTAGGATAAGAGTAGTTCCCTATTCATTGGGTTCAATTCACTATGCCAATTATCAAAAATTCAAAATATCGCTTACCAACCTGTTAGCTATCTATTACGATAAATTGGATCGGATTTTGTAATTTTTTCTTCTGCAATATCTCAACATGATCACCATTAAGTTTAAGGGAAAAATCATAACTATTTTAAAATCACAATAAGTAAATGACGATTTTATAATTATGAGTGTTGAAACATAAAACGTGTAAATTAGAGATGATAAATTATATAATTTACTTATTTTTTAATTTTAGCACTATGTTTGTGAGTTTTAAAATAGAAAGAAAAGAAAGGAGAATAAAAGAAATTTAGGGAGGAGAATAAAAGCCTATTGTTTGTGAGTTTTTAGAGGAGAAAAAACAAAAGGGAATTTTTTTAAAAAAATTCTCCCAAAAATTTCCTTCCGAAGTTGGGAGGTAATTTGCTAAACACTATCTTCCAAACTAAAATACAATAACTACCCTTATAATAATTTCTAAAATGTAATTTTATAAGGGGTAAAATAATAATATATTATTTTAAGTTAAAATTTCTACCCAAAACTCACAAACATGAGTAAAGAAAATAAATTAATCTTATATTTTGTAACAGAAAATTAAAATAATCATATTTCAAAGTGCTAGAGCTTATAATAAAAAAAAAAGAAAAAAAAAACAACATATGGGAAGGAAACAGATGTACCTCACATGACCTTTCCAAAAATAGGCAAAAAATCCTCCTCCTTTCTTCTGAATTACCCACAAACATACAAATTCTCTTAACAGCCCAAATCCCCTTCCAATTTTCCAGAGAGAGGAGGAAATTTTCCTCCTCCCTCTGAATTCCCCTGTTTGTCTTAATTCTCACAAACATATACATTAATTCAGGGGAATATCATTTCCACCTGCTTTTATCTTTCTCATTCTGGTATGCTTAATTCTCTCTCCATTTATATAATTATATTGATGTACATGTATGTATACACATGAGTCTTACATATGATGTGCACAGGCAAATACATTGCTATTTATCATGAAGTTTATTATTGTGATTTCGAATGGTGTTATGGATACTTATTGGTTCTCTTAATTTCTATTATATGCACCCCATGGTAATCTTGAATTGCAGCATTATATGATGTGTTGCTGATATGCTAAATTATATAATAATAATTTAGGAGATCTGTTTCAGTCTATCTCTTAATTGCATTGCCTTCCTTTTTTCTTGTATTTCCAAAAAAAGAGTCTCATCTGCAAAAATAAAAAATACTGTTCCAAAATAGTCCTCTTTTTTGTGCATTTAACAAGAACAAACGAAATGTAGTTTGGACCATGTTTGTTTCTAAAAAGTATATCTAAGATTGGATTATTTATCTTAATTTAACACTACTTCGGATGATTTTATACTATGATAAGGGATTAATAGTTCTTTAAAAAGTCCTATGGACTAAGGCTATTTATGAGGGATTATATAATCCCATGATGAATGTAGGATTAATAGTACTCCTTTTAAGCTATCAAATGGCTTTATGGGAGTAATAGTCCCACATTGAGGGATTAATAGTCACTCGTCAAAGGATTATATAGTCCGAAGTAGTATTAAATTAAGAGAAATAGTTCAATCTCAAGCATGCTTTTTGTAAACAAACATGGCCTAGGTTCTTTCTATTGCAAATGTCTAACCATATGCTATGTTTCTTAATATGATCATCACATGTAGTACATTTGTTGTTATAAATTTCTGTCTTTCTTCTGCAGTTAGATGCCATAAACATCCAGTAAGCTTACAAGGATGGGTGTCAGCTTCAGATACTGGGATGATTGTGTTGATCCCCAGGACCTGGATTTAATGTGGATGGATCCTGAGGTGAGAACCGAATGGATTAACGCTGGAGAGACTAAAGAATCCAAAGTTCACCTCTCACGCGATCCTGATGGTCAACCTTACCTTACACAAACTGAAATGAAGGTAGAGCTTTGTAATATTACATCTCCCTGAGGCATGGAGTTTTCCTATATTAAATTATAATAATTCCGTTCAAAAAAAAAACTTTGTTCATTGGATTCAATAGAAATATTTAATTTCTGAGATTATATATCTTTTATGTGGTTTTGATTATTTAATAAGCTGGTAAAAGTGAGTTAAGGCTTTGTTGTAGTATTCTCAAGTTTGGGTTTGAATTATTTGTAATTTGGCGTAAACATCTACTTAAGAATATATTACTTGGTATAACTTGCATATCATGCTCACGTTTCAGGCTGTAGCTGGGATAATTGTTCACAGGCATTTTGCTTCACAAATAGATTCGGTATGTTCTTGTATAATTGGACTATGCACCACTCTCCACTTGGATATCAGAGAAATTATGTCATGGCAGTGTATGATGATGTATATTATGTGTGCTTTATGGTTCTTGATAGGAAAGGGTATCGCACCCCACCCTTGGGGGTGTGAATTAGGGGAAATGATTTTAGGGGTGGCGTTTGATACAGGTCATCTTAGGTAAACTATGTTCGGTACACTTGGTAATCTTATATTACCAATAATCAACATGCATAGTAAAATTTCAAGATTCCCACATGAGATGGATATGGAGATGACCAAAAAAAGGTGGTAATCTGAGATTACCACCCACTGGTCATCTTGGGGTTTTTTTTCCAGACAAAATTACCCCTTATATCAACTATTTATCAATGTGTACTGAGCAACAACTTATTAATGACTAATGAGAAGCAAAAGCTGGAAGTTACATTGAGTTTGCAAAATTTGGCATCCTTTCCATGTTCTCAGGATATGCTATGTGCTATTGCTGAACTTGGAAGTAACAGACAGCCCCTCTGTATGCTGTATAACAAAAAGAAGAAAGAAACTACAATTGGTATCATGCAAATTCTACCAAAAACTGCAGAGTGGCTGGCCAGGTACTAACTAAATCTTGATCATATGGTATGAATTTGGTCATGGCAGCATTCATTCTCTTTTTATTTCTTATCGTTTTTCGGGTGGTGGTGAATGGACTTTGCAGAGAATTGGGGTACAATACATATGAAGTTCAGGAAGATTCAAACATGCTATACAAGCCTTTTGTAAATATATATCTTGCTGCTGGATATCTCAAGTGGTTATCAACATATGACCAAAAGTATGTTGAAACAAATAGAAATATTTGTTTTTGGGTTCCAATTTCCACATATACCAGTTTCTTTTGTGGGGCAAAACATCAACTTGAATGTTGTTGATGCTGAACTCTAACAATAAACTTTAAAATACAGAGAAAGAAGTGAAGAATTCATGGTCAGGGCTTATAAAGGTGGTATAAAGAAGGCGACTCATAAATCTACTTTACAATTCTGGAGACGATATCTTTCTGTCAAGGAAAGTCTTCCATCCAGGTTGTTGCTTACACTCCATGATGTCTTTCCACTATATATAAAGCCTAGCAATTTCAAGAGTTGTGTTATAGTGCATTTGCTTCACCCTGGACAACAACATGTATTTACATAGCTAAACATGAAATGGATGTGGATAGTTGATACATATAGCTTAAATATGATGAAGTGTTGACTAAACTGAGCGATTTGACACAGTTCACAAGTTTTCCTCTTGCATTCTAGATCATATAGAGGCAGACGTATTATTGTGTCTGTCATGTGAAGAATATGGCGTCTCAATAGACCGATTAGTGAAATTGCATTGTTGCAGACTACAAATTTGTTGAGAATGGTCTCATCCTTAAATATTTTGATAGTAACTTCCATTTTAGGTGAAAGATTATTTATGAGAATTGACAAATAGTTTTTACTCATACTATCGTGCAGAAAAGTTTTTGATGTTGGTCCCATGCCGGCTGGTCCTGCTTCTGCTATACCAGCTTCACATACGAAAGGTACCCTTTCCTGAGCTATTTGAGGTTTCATCATTGCATCCGTGTAGCTGCTATAAATGGATAAGAAACATTCAAGTGTCTGACGACTTTCTTGAAATAATATATTTCGGTAGCAGTGTGTGAACAATTTGATGGCTGTCACTGCTTATTGAGCATTCTGCAATCTCATCATCCAATTCTTCATTCTTCTAAGTTAATATATTGATCTTTCCCAATAAGAAAATAGAAGAACAAAGAGAAGCCTAGTTTCAACTTCAGTTGCCAACTAGTTCTACAACTGTTAGTACATTTAGGAGGAATATCTATCTAGATCGTTATCACACTGAGAGTCTAAAAATTTATTTTATATATAAAGAGAATAATAGAGTTGCAAGGCTTTACAAGTTTTTTTCATGCAAGGTAGGTTAAACAATGTAATTTTAGGTCTTCACTAAATAATCCAACCGTTCAAATGCATGGAGCATTGTAAAAATATAAGAGCATGTAATTTAAATGTTTGCTTATATTTTTACATGCTCTTTGAATCTGTACACTGAGTGAAGAGTCAAAATTTCATCGTTTCACCTACCTTGCATGAAGAAAAGAAAAACAACTTGCAATACTATGTAGTATTGATGTATCGAGGATGACTACTTAATCTTTACGTGATTGAGCAGGTCATGCCAATATAACATGGGACTCCAGGACTTCTTCAGAGGACATGGAGGACATGTGGAATATCCCAAATGTTAACAAGGAGTGGAAGAAATGTGGAGAAAAACGTGGAAATGTACGAATTTCTCATGATACAAATCTTAGGCCCTATCTTTCTCGGGATGAACTGAGGGTAAGATGAATTAAGCATGAATTGACAACTCTTACAGTGTTGTGTCTGTTCTTGTTTAATGGATCCGTTGAGTGATTCCTCTCTGTTGTTATTGATATTGATTATTTACATTCCTTTTTATTGTTTTTTTTCTTTTTCATTACTGTTTTTTCGTATAATGCTTCCGTGCTTCAATAAAAGTTTTGATACAAAAATTTAAGAACGGATTATTATTGACTTAATGTCTTTAATACCTATATAGTACATATATTTTCCATTGAACTAGTTTTCTTACCAACGAAGAGTATATATGATAATCAAACATATAAAAAATCACTACTATTGGCTTCTACCTGCAGGGGGTTGCGGAGATTATTCTTTCAAAACACTTCAGCACAAAAAGGGTACAGCCTGTAAGTATGAAGTTTGCCAATTAGGAGTTTTACCTTGTAAATAAGATATTACTTTTGTGGATATTTCATTTCTATATGGGCTATGTTAGAAGAGAAAGTAAAACAATTTGGAGGTGTTCACTTTTGGTTATTCCATAGCTCCACAAGAATTCTTGACGCATCCAACAGTAAGAGTGGCTGCATCAGCTCCATGTCAGTTATAAAATGCCCTAATCCTGCCTTGTAATATACTAATATATTGGATTTCTTGATCTATCATATGATAAAGGAAAGTTCTGCACATTCAGCTTTTTCCCATTTGTTGAAGGACCCTAAGAAACTTGGTGGCCGAAGGTGCCATCTATATATGATCTTTAATGTTTTAACCAATGACCTTAATTATAGAACACAAAGATTTCAAATCTTAGTCCACCTAGTAATATATGTTACTCTGCCTTTGGGAAAATTCTTTTAGCATTTTATTATTCGTTATGTTATTTCATATTTTTCATTACCAACCAACCGCTAATAATACCCTATGTAACTCTTCTGTTTATCTTTGTTTTCTTTACTCTCCTCCCCCTTCCACAGTCAGTTTTGTGTGCTATTGCTGAGATCATTAGCATGCGTTACCTGAATGGGATTGGACAGCACACTGGACTAATGGGAATCGACTACCCCACAGCTAAATGGCTCTACAAGTAAAGGCTATCAGTTGGAATGAATTTTTTTTTTACTATGAAAACAAATAATACTAAATATATAAATCATTGTCTTACTCAACTTCCTGTGGGAGCTCGTGTCAATGTTTCTACTTTCTAGTTATTCCGGCCACATTTATGGAATTTGATGTCCAGGGACGTGGGCTACAAGGCATACGTGGTGGAATCTGTCGAAGACCTTACCAAGCCTTTTGTTTCCATGTACTATGGTGCAGCCTATTTGGCTTGGTTAGAAAATTATGAAGGAAGGTAGGTGTTGTTTTCCGCCATGTGATTTTACTAAAATATTTTTAGAATGTTTTCGGAATTGGATAATTCTCGCTCATTTGGTGCCATAATCAGGGAAAGGACTCCACAGTTTATTGTTCAGGCTTATCTTGGCGGGCCACAGAACGTAAATTTTCAGGAGACAGGTCCTCTGTGGCTTAAATTTGAGGAAGCATTAAGCCGTTATGAAGACTTGAAAAAGTAAGTAAACATCTAACTAGCATAGTAAGTTGGTAACTCTGCATGTTTTTATGTTAAAAAATCACAAATAATCTGATTTGGACAGGGACCGAGGGGGCTGTAACATTTTATGAGCTGACAGTGAACCGACACAATTTACTTGATGCTAATTTGACCTCCATTCTTTCAACGCCACGGAACTACGCCATTAGGTTCAATTCTTCATTTTTTTGTTCCCCCTTTGAGTCAAAATTTTCAGTTACAAGTTGCTTGGAGTTAGCTTGGAGAAGCTACACATAATTGTAGGCATACAGAAATTATTGCTTATAGTGATGTTTTTCATGGTAGCTAACTGCCCAAGTACTTGGAGGGTGAACTTTTTTTTGTGGTGTTTTTGAATACTGTTCATGATGGCCAACTTTTTCCTACATATGTTAGATGAAGAGTTGTGTTTATGTATTGATACATAAAGTGAGCTACATTGGTTCCCTGCTGGTTTGATTTCTATATATATATATATAGGCTTATATGTTGCATTTTGACATGAGCACAACATTATTTATTGTAATAATAATGGTAGAAAAATGGATCCTAAGTACATAGGAGAGCTTATGATTAGAAAATTTCCCTGATAATGAAAAATAGAAGAATTATAATATTTTGACACATCGGAAGACGGGAAAGGAATAAAAATAATCACAAGAATTAAATCTATGTAACTTTGTAATCACAGTAATTCACAAAGTTGAATAAAATTGACTAAAGCAGCTACAATGTTTATGAATCAAAATAATAATAAGAGTTAACCCTAAAACACATGAAAGCATCCCTTAAATATTAAACAATAAATTGAATATTCTAATTATGCAAGGAACAACAAAATTACGAAAATATCCAAATAAACCCAAAATTGGAAAAACTTCGAAAGGCCAAAATGCCTATTTTCAAGCCTTTTTTGGGCCTCAAACGATGTCAGTCATGAATCTTGTAGGGCTAAGTAAAAAATCTATTTTATAGTTCTATAGTTCTATTTTATAAATAGAGGAGACTTTAAGTCAATTCTACAAAGCTAATTAAAAAATCTTTAAAAAGGGATTGGACCGGTACAACCGGTCCGGTCTATGAAATTGATAATCGAAACTGGTACCGAAAACTGGTTTGTATCGAATCGGTCTCGAACTGATTTTTTTTTGTACCGAACTGGTCGATTCGGACCGGTCCGGTTCGCCTTGAAAATCGAAAATACTGAATGTGTTGAACAACCCTACCTCAAGTGATGTCTGTCATGAATCTTGTAGGGCTCATCACATGTTTCGATTTGATATATTATGGTTATGTTCAAAACAGTATCGACCCGTCTTGGACTTGGATTTTCTTCCTTTTTCTATTTGAATTCCAACTTGGACCATGTCAATAAATAACACATCTTTTTCATACAAGGATAATATAGATAATTGACATTATATTTAAAGCTATACAATCATTTCTTAATACTTGTGCACAACTTTAAAATGATAAATATTAAGTGACAGAGAGTATTTTATTTAAAAAAACAAAACAAAAACATAAAGGCATTACTAGCTTGTAAAATGATGCAAACTAATCATAAAATTTGTCATGGAAATTGACCTAAATAAGCCCAAAAAGAAAATGTCAAAAGACACTTCTGGAACTTTCATAAAATTAAAAACAGAAGGATCAGCCTAAACCGTCCATTGCTAAATTAATCAATTAGTACCGTCTTTATATATATAATTAATTAATTAACCTTATATGTTGTTGTCTACATCATATACATTGAATAAAATCAGCATTAAGTTTAGCCCGACCAAGTCATCAGACGGACAAGTTTAAAGTTTTTATGTCTAATCTCTTCAAAAATCAGCATTAACTAATGTTCAGTTCAATCTGTTTTAAAATATAAAATTATTATTAATTTTATAAAATTAATTTAAAATATTTTTAAATTTAAAATTAACATAAATTTATTTAATTTTAATTAATATAATTATAAATATTATAAATTACTAACGAACCATATTAATTTTGAGCTTAAATTTATTCAATTAAAAAAATTTAATTAATTTTTTATAGCTTAAATGTCAAATAAATAATACTCCAGCTTGAAAGAGCTTGGCTTTATTCTAGTCTTTGTAATAATGATTGATTTTGGTCCTTTTTGGCATTTTTTTGACTTTTGAGAACCTCCCCTTTATTGTCACTAGTTTACCTGGCAATGACTTATTTTAACTTGGGACAGAAATGTGGGCACAACCTATAAATAAATCTTTATATATCATGGTTATAAAATAGGTTAGTGATTAATATAAAATTAATTTTAATTAATTGATTAATACAGTATTAATACGTATATCGGAGATTTATTTGTCTGCGTGTCAGCACTGTATTTATCAACTTATCATAAAATTAACTTCATGATAACCGGATCCATAAAATAGATATTGAAATTATTCATTAAACATAAGTTATGGATCAATCAATTTAAACAAATTTTGGAAAAATGGATTAGTAATTATATTGGAAAGCACCAGTAAATCGGTTGTAGACTTAATGATCAAAAAAATTATCCAACTTTTGATTTGTTTTCATTTAAACTAACGATGCTAATTTTTTAACACCTATACCTATAATATTTCTAAAAAGACTACAAAAGAAAAACAAAAATAAACTTGACTTTTAACCATGGTTAATTAGTGATGACGTGTTGCATGAGATGGCTGTTGAGGTGTAAAATGGTTATAGTTGACATATGATAAGATGATTTAAAAGATATATTTAAAAAAATGTTAAAATGCCAAAAATATATCATATGCTGAAGAACAGTTACAACAATTGAATTACTAAGATTCATTCAAGTTACTAAGATTTGATACAAGACGCAGAGACTTTGTTATAAAGATCACTAAGACCAACTAATTTTAAAAATGATAATGAGTTTTGAGTGCTGATAAGTTGATTGAAATTCGATATTGAATGACTTAGCAACAGAACAAGATGTTCGATTGTTCTGCTGCTCTGTATTTTTTGTAGTCTTTTTGAAATGACTGTAGTTTGACTATTTGATTGTTCGATTGTTACTGTTTGTTTGAATTTACTTGTCTTTTATAAACTTTCCTTGAGATCTTTTATTGTTGATTTTGAAGGAGGTGTGTCAGCTTTCAGTTGTGACATGTTTTTTCGTATTACTGACTGCTATAGAGTCAAGCACGTGTGTGCTGTTTTTTCACCAACGTGTTAAATATATTTCCAACGGCTTTTCTCCTTAGCCTTAAAAGTTTTAACAAACTTCCTTAATTTACTCTTGAAAGATTAAATTTTCGTTTCTTTTTAGCTTGAGGATCTCTAGCTTTGCTCTAATTCTTCAATCATTACTTGTACTCTACGAACTCTGAGGGTTGACTTGACAATTCAACAAATTTAGAGTACTAGTAGTTGAAACTCTACAATCTTCAAACTTATAATTAGCAGTCTCTACGATCTTGAGAATTGTGATTAATAAGTTCTACGATCTCCAATTATTTGTTTTACGATCGACTTTAGACTTAAGTTTTGTACATCAGGTTTACTCAACGATATAGATATAGATCAATTTAACAAGTTTGATATCTATACCAAGTCATTTTACACCAAATTTATTTTATTAATTGTGCAAAAACTATTGATTACAAATATTCATTAATTATACATATTATCACCAAATCTAAAAACATGCATTATAACATATTTATTTTTTGGAAATTTTTACAAGTTTTCTTGCATAAATTGCCTCATCTATTGTACTTCACATGGAGCAACAAATAAAACAAGGGGGGGAAAGAAAAAGAAGAGAACTGACTGGTGTTTATACGGACCCAAATATTGGTAACATGTACATAAATGTAAGTAACCACATATTTAACTTGTTGATCAATTTTTAGGCAAATTGCATTATATGTGACTTTTTTTTATTACTATGATCAAGACTCAAGTAGAAAAGTGGATGTATAAACTTTAAAATTCTACTTTATTTGGGGATTTTTGGGTCTTATATTAATGTTTTAACTTTCAATTTTTAAAATATTTTTTTTTGCACTACAAGAGTAAATTAAGAAACATAATTTATTCGATAAAGAGCAACATAAATATAAGTCTAAATTAGAAAAAATAATAATTTGATTCAACAAGAATTACTACTCAATTTTATATTTATTACATTAAATATCCCAATAAATAAATTTAGAGATTTAGTACTAAACATTCAAAGAAATACCACTTATTAAGTTTAGCACTTGACATTCAACGCGAATTATTATCTTATGTGCACTATCAGTTTGCCTTGATGATCTTCTTAGAGCAGAATCTTCATTTTCTTTTTTTTTTCAATTAAATTTGTACGCAGAAAAAATTATACACAATTCCCACTTAGATTATTAGAATAAATGTTGGCATATTTTAAAAAAAAAGAAAAGTGAAGTCATTATTTAAGTTTAAAAAATGACTTAATTATTCTTTTATTTTAGAGTCAAGGACTATTATGAAAAAATAAATTGTACGTGGATGAAATTGAAACTAATTGTAGAGTACAAGGATCGAAATGACTGTTTAGCCAAATAAGTATGACAAACATATACTACTCCTTCCGTGAACAAATTTTTTTTTACACATATTAAGAAAAAAAAATATAATAAAAAAATTTAAATTTATCATTAATGATCCCATAAAATCATAAAATAATACTAAAACAATCAATATTTATATATTTTTTTAAAATAATAGACTCTATTAAATGACATATTTATCCTCAATTTATATACTTTATTTCATTTTTTTGGAATAAAAAAAATGTGTACCTTAGTCACCTTTTTAAAAACGAATGGAGTGTTTTAATAATTTAAATATTACAAATAGGCGCATAATTAAGTCATTTCTTCATCATCATAAATAAGGTGACGAAAAGATCCCTAACTTTTCCTTTGGACTTTTTAGAACAAATCCTTTAAGCGGAGGGTTTTACAAGTCAAATAAATATTGTGGCAATTTAGTAAAATTTGAAGACGGTTAGGGGTAAAATAGACTTTTGAAATGACTACTGTTTGACTAAACGTAGATGCGCTAAAATATATTTATACTATCGGCATAAACCAGAGAGACGTAAAAAAAAGTAGCGATTTGTGCGGAAATTCATCAACAAAAAGACGAAACAGGAGACGAATAGAGTAAGAAAGGGGCAAATCTTTTTGTATTTCAGCTCTCATACTGCTAAGTTAATTGAATTAATATAGTCACGGATTTAGTTGAAGAGCTGTTGTTCGGATTGAGTACCGATTTTCAAGTAAGTTTTTCAGAAATTCCTTTTGAAATTCATCTGTTTTGATCTAATTATGGTTTTTGTGAAGTTATTGGTCATTACTGCTGTAGATCTGCTGTATTTCGTGTTTTGGTTTTTGCTGCGATCTTTTGCTTATTGATGAAATCTTATCGATGAAGTAATCAGTTAGTTATGGAAATATGGTAATATGGAATATGTTGAGCTAGACTTGAGATAAAGTAGATGCCTTTGTTTTGAAAGGTTTAGTAGAATGATAAGTTTTGGATTTTTCAGTTGATTGTCTTAGGAATGTGGAAAGAGAGCTAGGATTTTTGGTGTTGGGGTTATAGCTAATATACTGGAATTTGGTTTGGACGTGGGTTGGAACTATAATTGTTGCCTTATGTTGTTCAGCATCAAAAATTATTTGACACACGCACACACACACACACACACATATATATGTATATGTGAAATAAATTAAATAATTGTTGACGCTGAACTGATTGAAATGTAGACATTGATGTGGACCACAAACTAACTATTAGAAAGATTATCCCAAGAAATTGTCTAGAAGTCTTTGGCTGCTAATTTCCTTGGAAGCAGAAGAGTCATTAGAAACTTGTTTTTGAGGGAAACTTGAAAAAGTGGGGTTTTAAATATGAAAAGCGTGAAATCTAACAAGTTTTTGGTAGTGAAAATGACCGAAAAGAGGACATAATTGTTTAATTAGAGTGAGCAGACTTCTTCATTAATTTCTCTCGAGGGAAAGTAAATGGATGGTTAATTCTTAAGTAAGAACCAAGGCTGCTGCTTCCAGTTTATGGTGTTTGTTTGCTTGTTTGGAGATGGACTTTGGGCCAATTTTTGGTTGAAAGATATAGAGTTTATGTTTGGGATGGAATTTAGGGTTTTGAAATGAAGGAGAATTGGGGAAGAATGGGAGAAGGAACAAACACAATGCTAAAAGTTTCTTATTGATTCTTTGTCATCAGAAGAATAACAACAATATATAATATACCTACCAAACTTCCTAAGCCATCTATGACAATCTAATATGATAATTATGGAAATGAAATTCTAGAAAGTTATTGTGGGCCCTTTGGCATGGGGCCATTGTTTTATGGTTCAATCATGTTTCACGGGATTGTCCCGCATCAGTTTATTGCTTAAATTGCTCGTCAGTGAGGGAAAAAAAGCATATAGGTTTAGATGGCATTGTTAAGTAGAGTTGTGCTATAATATGCACATTAAATTTTCTTTGTGATTGAAGGAGAAATTTTTCAGAACATACCAAAAGAAATGTTAAAAATTGTGAACTTCGTGTACTTCATATATTGGTATTCTCTCTTTTCTATTAATAAAATCTCTTCTCTTGCAAAACAAGTGTGATTCTTTTGTACAATAAAGAGAGGTGGGTTCCAATAAGTAATTTCTCTCTCTTACCTTGTATTCTTCTAAGTGAGAGAATGATGAATATTTCCAATTTTTGTGCCTTAAGTTTATAACATATACTGGGTTTATTTTCAAGGGGGTTTACTACCCCCAATTTCAATGCCTCTTATAGAGATATGTATGGTAGTCTCTGCTGTTATAAAGAGTTCCAAACTGTGCACTCACTTTCTTATTGCAACAGTGAAAGATGTAAGAGAGTAACAACTGTTCTGCCATAATTCTATGAGCACTATGTAAAATTCTATAAGATTGAAATACATGCTCCTTTTGTCTGGAATTAATTAATTAAATGTTACACCTTAAAATGCCCAATTTGAAGAAAAGGGCATTTGTGTAATTATGTTTTATTGGAAGTATTCTATTTCCAACAGTCTGTATTAAATTTATACATATGGCATGCACTTGTGGGTAATTTCTTGTAGGAAACGTAGTGCTTGGCGATATCAATATATATTGAGAAGTAGATGGTTGCGTCTATTGTACTCCTTTGTTGTTAAATTAGTGTAGTACTAGAAGGTTAAAGTATTAATTTTGTAGCATATTAGACTTGATGGTGCAACTTTGACACGGGGCTTGTATGTTTCAAAATTTTGTTTTGTTATTGCTTATTTTTAGCAGAAAAGTGATTTTGAGCTGTTTGCTTATTGGGGTAAAAAAGTTGAAAATAAGCAATAATCCGACTGATCCAAGGCAAAGTTACTTATTTTATTTCTTTAATTTAGACACTTTTACACCATAAAGTTATAATAATACCATTAGTACCCCTAAATGATATATTTATTTTTCACCATTTGTTTTGGCAATGCATACTTTCTTAGAATTATTTGATATCCAATTATTTTAAGCTAATACTCAAAAGCCTCCCTACTTATTTTAGAAATCACTTATCAGCAGTAATAACTTCAGCATAAATGATATTTTCAACAGTTTTCTGTGAAAATAACAGGCTCATTTAATTTGGGGAATCCAGAATCGGAAGTTTTACATTTAATTTTGGTGGGAAAGTATATACATATATATGTGTGTGTGTGTGTGTGTGTTTGTGTGTATAACTTAGGGAAAGTAACATATAGTGTGTCACTCTAGAGAGGATCATGCAAACGATGTAGTTTAGATTAATGAATGACACATCTGTACATATTTGCATTTGATTTGTTGAATATCAACATATTTACAAAGGTTCCACCCACTAATTTAAACTACATCGTTTTGCATGATCATCTAGATAACTTATCTTGAGCGACACACTAGATGTTATATCCCCATTTATTAACTTCAAGAGTTTGTGTTGAAGCTCACTATCTGTTTCTCTCAACACATGCATACCCTCACATACAAACAACACATAAGAACATACACACATGCTCACACATTCGGAAAAAAAAATCTGATAAAAGATAAAGAAAAAAATTCCTTAACAAATGAAAAATATTAGGAAAAATCATTCAGAGCTTCTATGTTTATCTTCACTTTTCTTGAACTTCGTTACGTGTGTCTAATTTTGTTTTTTATGGTGTTTATGTTGTCAGATGCATATGCTTTTCAAGGTTCTTGGCATATTTAAAGAGTGCAGTTAAACTGACAATCCTCATTCCTCAAGGTCTGCTGATATCGATATTCAGAGTCGATGATTTTATTGTCCTGAACTTGCCGAAGTTGACGTTTCAGTCTGAGTAGTTGAATCTTGTCAGAAGCTTAAAAGTTTATTTTGGTTCTCTTACAGTATCTGTGCATCCATTGTGTCACTAGTAACTATGTTTATAACTACAGGATACACCTTTTAGCCTGATTGATACCTTTGGAAATGTGTTTTCTCCATATGGCTTTCATCCCATACTCATGGTATTGCGGTATCGACATCTGCCCACTGAAGTGGTCTGAGGGAGTGGAAAACTAGCTGTTGTGTGATGGAACACTCAAAAAACTATAATCATGTTCCATACAATAACAAAGAACCTGAGAATGAAGAACTTGGACATACATCTCAGGGATTTATGGTGGACCCAACAGGTCGCATAAATTCCAATGCGAGACCTTCGGAGCTCAATTTTCAAGAAGCCAAACCTGTACATAATTACTCTATACAGACAGGTGAGGAGTTTGCTCTTGAATTTATGCGTGATCGGGTGAATCCAAGGAAGCCATTTGCTCCATTTGCTGCTGGTGATCCTAGTCTTACAACAAGCTACTTAGAGTTAAAAGGCATTTTAGGGATCACTCATACTGGGTCTGAAAGTGGGTCAGATATTTCCATGCTTACCGTTGTAGAGAAGGACTCGAAAGAGTTCGAGCGGAAGAACTCTTCTTTGTATGAAGAAAAAAGTAACTATGGGTCTGTGCCATCAGTACCACGTACTTCATCAGGCTACAACAGTAACCGAACAATTATTCAGGAGTATGCCTCTTCTGGAGCATCTGATGGCTCATCAACGAAAATTAAGATTCTCTGCAGCTTTGGTGGTAAAATTCTACCTCGGCCGAGAGATGGAAAGCTCAGATATGTTGGAGGAGAAACACGCATTATTCGTATTAGGAAGGACATCTCTTGGCAGGAGATATGGTTGAAAAGTACAGCAATCTATATCTACAGTCATACAATCAAATATCAGCTTCCTGGGGAGGATCTTGATGCTTTAGTTTCTGTAACTTCGGATGAGGATTTACAGAATATGATGGAGGAGTGTAATGTACTGGGAGATGGAGAAGGATCAAAGAAGCTTAGGATGTTTCTATTCTCAATGAGCGATTTAGATGATACTCATTTTGGATTGGCCAATTCTGGTGGTGATTCTGAAGTTCAGTATGTAGTTGCTGTTAATGGAATGGATATGGGATCAAGAAGGGACTCAAATATGCATGGTCTAGCTAGCTCTTCAGCAAATAATTTAGATGAGCTAGATGGGCAGAATGTTGAGAAGGACACAAGTAGAGTTGGAAGCGAATTCGTTGGAATTAGTCCTTCACCTTTGACCAACTTTAATGCCCCGTCGTCAGCAATTCAATTTTCTGAACGAATTCTACCAAGTTCTTCTGGTGCTCGTGAAACCCACTCACAATTTTATCAAGGTCAGATGCATGGAGAAGCTCAGAACAGCTTGCAATCTGGTTCTGAACTGCGCAGCTCTAATTACACACCTTTTGGAGATAGTTCTGCTCCACTGCCTTTTCATGCACTTGTGACTCAAGGAGGAGGTTTGACAGATGGGCAGCCATCTGGTAATGTAGGCGTACATGATTTAAAAATGCATGGAGCAGAGGCGAAACTGAAAGGTCAGGGTTTCAGTAAGCAACAGAATGAACAGGAAATTACTCAACCCATGGGAAATGATGTTGATTGTTTTCCTGTTGAAGAAGTATCAGCCGTCATACCACCTGTTGAGAGAAAATCATCTTCAAAACCTTCAAGGAATGAGGGCAGGCACCTGGAATCTGTGGCACCTCTTGATGTGATTAATCCCACAAAAGTTATCAAGTCAAATGACAAAGAGTTGTACACATCTAGTAGTATTGGTACTTCTGAACATGCCAACGCAGTTAATAGTATTAGTGCTCCTGAACATGCCAACACATCTAATAGTATTAGTGCTCCTGAACATGCCAATGCATCTAGTAGTATTGGTGCTCCTGAACATGCCAACGTATCTAGTAGTATTGGTGCTCCTGAACATGCCAACTCAGAGTCTGATCTGATTGATTTAAGCTATCTTGAGCCACCTGTACCTCCTCAGAGTCTCTTCCGCTCTGAGCGATATCCTCGAGAGCAGGAAGAGTTGCTAAGCCGTTTAACCAAGTCGGATGATTCACTTGGTTCTCAGTTTCTTGCAACTCATTCTCGCTCTGATATTGCTCAACAGGATTCTATGAAAGAATCTGTTGAAAACTTGCACAAGGAAAAATTGGCACCCCAGATTGAGCAGCCCCTCTCAAGTGCAAAGCATAAAGATCCTCGAATAAGTGATAATAGCGTTGCAAAATTTCCGAAATTTAAGGAGGCAGCACATGTGAACAACAAAGATAATGTAACTGAAAGTCTGGCTCTTAAGCCTGGCTATGAAAAAACTTCCAGCAAAGATAACATAAACAGTTCCCTGGTTGATGAAACTACAGAAGATAGCCATCATGAGGATCCTGCATCTAGTCTTCCAGACTTTCCTTGGGGTGACAGGGATGGAAGTGATTTCACTGCTAATGACACTCAAGGAAATTCTCAACCTTTAGTTTGGGCAGAGAGCTCAACTAGAAATGTTACTTGGGGAGATACCTCTGCTAGTGTGTCCAGACCAGAGCAGGGGGACATCTCTATTGATATCAATGACCGATTCCCTCGTGATTTCCTGTCTGATATATTCTCAAAAGCTATGGTTTCCGAGGATTCTTCTGGTATTCCCCTGCAGAAAGATGGAGCTTTAAGCTTGAACATTGCCAATCATGAGCCTAAACACTGGTCATTTTTCCAGATATTGGCACGAGATGAGTTTGGTCAAAAGGATATTTCACTTATTGACCAAGATCATCTTGGTTTTTCCTCTAGACTCCCAAACATTGAAGAAGAAGAAGCTTCTGAAGCTTATAAACTTTCTCCATTAGTGAGAGGTGGAATTTCTTCAAGCCAGATAGATTCCCAAATTAATTTTGGTGAAAATGATCATAGTGAATTAACCGGTACAATTGGAGCTTCCACCATAGCTTTGCGTTCTGATTATAATCCTTCCCTGGTGAAAGGCAGTGAAGTTTTGCACTTTGATGACTTAGTGGAGACTATAAGAATACCAGACTCTGAGTATGAGGTACATTTTCTTAATGGTGGTTTAATTTAGAATCTCTTTTCCTGGATACATGTATTTTTGCAGTACCACTCCTAATCGCTTAGTTGCTTGCAGGATGGGATCAGAAACATTGGCTTAACTCCTCTGGATCCTTCTTTTGGTGATTTTGATATCTCTTCTTTGCAGGTATTGTGCCTGATTGCACTAGTAACATGTGTCGGACAATTATACGCAACCTTTCCATGAACCATTTGTGTGTGTATATATTTGGGCTTCAGTTATTAATCAGAAAATGGGTAAAAAATATTAGAGCTTCAGTACTTTTTGTAAGGGATTTATGCTAAATGCTAGTTGTACATTAACAGAAGTTCCTTTGCCGAGTTATCCATCCTTCTGATAGTAGGTGATTGATTACATGCATGCTATGTTACTAGTCAACGTATCTCTTCCTTGGATTTAAGAACTAAACAGTTAATGCTGAAAATGTTAGTTTTGTAGCGGAGTTGTTTTGCTTGATTAGGTGCTAGAGTTGAACCGAGTCAATATTGTTTCATTTTTCTGGAAACATCGCAAAGCTAATCTTAGGTGCTACTAGCTCGACTACTTTCATTCTTAGAAAGTGTTTAGTAATGCAAATTCGTCCTTTGTCTTCTTGCTTTTTGTATTTCAAGGAATTTCAGAGGGACTCAGTTGTTGTGGTCAACTATTGGTAACTGCTTTGCCTGCATGGTCTCTCTTGTCTACTTCAAGTCTGGTCTGATCAATTAGTTTCAATAGTTTTAGGTTTATTGTTTGATATCAGTTTAATTGTATGAAGCGAGAAAGAAAACCCATTTAAGTTACGCATGTGGTTGATTATACAGATCATAAAGAATGAAGATCTTGAAGAACTAAGGGAACTTGGTTCGGGCACATTTGGAACAGTTTATCATGGAAAATGGAGAGGATCAGATGTTGCCATTAAGCGGATAAAGAAGAGCTGCTTTGCAGGTCGATCATCAGAGCAAGAGAGATTGGTATATTTTTCTTCCCATCTTATAAGACTTGCGCACTGAAAAAAAATCTTCACTATTTGAACAAGTAATAGCAATTGACTAGAAGAAATTTGATGGAAAAGGATAAAATCGCTTAACATTTGTTACTCCAATAAGAAGTTGATTGATATCTAATTACCAAAATATGGGCTGGTATTTCTTTTGATTCTCTTTCGCCCATTGGCTGTTCATGTGAAGGAGTGATTTGGTGTTATTTTGGGCATGCATGTCTGAGTTTTTCTTTTTGTTTAAAATTTTAAACTTTACATTACAATTGATACTGTTGCTATTTTAGACCATAGAGTTCTGGCGGGAAGCTGAAATTCTGTCAAAACTTCACCATCCAAACGTGGTAGCATTTTATGGTGTGGTGCAAGATGGTCCAGGGGGAACATTAGCTACTGTTGCAGAGTTCATGGTAGATGGTTCTCTAAGGCATGTTTTACTTCGCAAAGAAAGGTAAACTTCCACCTATCATTCTCAAGTTAGATTTCTAATCCTTTTGCTCATGTTCGAAGCTAAATGTGCCACAAATCATAATAGCAAAGCTGCTAGTTTGAGAAAGAATCAAGCTTTCAATTTCAAATCTGCTATCTGAAAGTCTGTGGTTCTTCATATTTTGTTAATAAATAAGTCTGAATACTTCCAAGTACAATTCTTTTTTAGCTTGTTTTTCTTACTTACTCCCCTAGGCATAACCTCCAACCCAAATAACAAAACGTGGCCACTTTTATATTGTTCTTCATCCTTTTGGTTTCACTTTTCAGGCATCTTGATCATCGGAAGAAACTCATAATTGCCATGGATGCAGCCTTTGGTATGGAGTATTTGCATTCGAAAAACATTGTGCATTTCGATTTGAAATGTGACAACTTACTGGTGAACTTGAAAGACCCTTCTCGGCCCATTTGCAAGGTATTACTTATGCTGATGGATTTTCAAATTACTCCCTCCAATGAATATTACTTTCTCCAATTGTATATATAGTAGATATTATATTGTTGTTAAGTTTATCTGTAGGAGATTTTGTTATTAAGACAAAGCATGCTTCAAGTCATATAATATTTTTCATTATAGTATTCCTCCTTTTCAGGTAGCTGATTTTGGCCTATCAAAAATTAAGAGAAACACATTGGTTTCGGGTGGAGTTAGGGGAACCCTACCATGGATGGCTCCAGAGCTGCTGAATGGAAGTAGCAATAAGGTTTCTGAGAAGGTGTGTTGTATGTACATGTATAAATATGTTTGTTAGCCTGTGTTGATAACTGGAATAACAGATAAGCAATGAAGAAGGGGATTGATATTTCCACTAGTCCTCTCTAAAGTGAGAGTGAGACCCATTTACTATTTATGTGAGAGGGTCCTTGTGGAAATATCAAAAAGTACTTGTGCAAAATAACACTTCCCATGAAGAATTGATATGAATTTCTTGACATCTGAGATGGAGAGGTGGTTTAGGTTTTCAAAGTCTCTTGGTAATCATAAATCCCTCTGTATAATCCATTATTTCATTTGGACAAGCAACTACGGCTGAAAATGAATCGGTTCGAAACCCAGAGCGAGACTCGGATTCGATACTTTAACGAGTCAAATTCGAATTCATTTTAATACTCGGACATTTATACGAGTCGAATATGAGTCGCCCATTGTTCGCTCATTTAGAGTATTGAATTTTCCTTACCTCACTGATACATACTCAATACAAGTTCGTTAATCCTTACTCGTATACAGTATCGAGTATACTCGATTTATTTAATATATATTATTTAACAATTAAATTCTCCACATACTTTTAGAATTGGAAGTAGTTCTGTTTCATGAGTGATCATTAATTTTTTTTACAAGGCTAGAGATTTAATTTGAAGTGTTCAAATTTTAATTATTTCAACTACTTGACTGAGTTAATTTTATATACATTATCATAATATAAATGATCTAGTTCTAATTCATGTATGTCTCAAATACTCTCGGGTAGTTTGATTAAAAAATAAATCGAGTCGAACTCGAGCATAATAAATGAGTCAAATTCGAATCTGATCAAAGATTGCAAAATTTTATTTGAATCCGAATACCTTTAAAAAAATTGAGTAGAATCTGTGCAAGGTATTGTTCGAATTGACTCGGGATAATTTTCACCCCTACAAGCAACCCCTCTCCCCAAAAAAAATGTAAAAAATAAAAAAGAATGAATTTTGCAGTAGTTTTTTTTCCTTCTTTTTCTCCACTGCTATAGAGAAGTTTTAGAACAACACGTCTTTGTTAATTTTCGGGTTGGGTTATAACAAGCCAGTCATTGTGTTTGCTTTTCAATAAAGAAGGGAAAGGAAGCATTATAATTCAATAGAAATATGCAGGATACAAAGTCCCCATTTTTCTTACTTTCCTGATTCATCTTGTGAACTTCCCCACCCTGCTTATGTTTTCCTTTTTATGTTTAAACAGGTTGATGTGTTCTCTTTTGGTATTGTCTTATGGGAGATTCTCACTGGTGAGGAGCCTTATGCAAACATGCACTATGGTGCAATCATAGGTGCGCTTTCTTGTCCTGGTCTACTTTTGGAGTGGATTAAAATGGAATTTGGTTAGGTGTTTGAAGACTTCCAGTTAAAATCAATGAACCATAAAATAATTGGTACTCTTTGAGACTACTCAAGTGGCTAGCTAATATTCACAGAAGACTGTAGTGATGGAAAACTACACGTGGTAATTCCAAGTCAGATGCTAATATTGCCGACCCCAAACACCAGTGTCTGTTACTTAATCTGGTACAATTTGTTTGCGTTGGTGATTGTTATTGGCCCACCATTGCAAAGCCTAGTTCAGGTTTGGCAGGCAGGCATGAATGTTCTGTGCTCCTAGTGTACCCAATGTATACTTCTTTAATAGCTTTAGTTAAAGGTTTTTTGTTTTTTTTTCTTCTAGACTTTTAGATGGAGGCAGAAGTTTGAAACATATATGCTGTGGTATAATGTAAGATAGTGGTCCAGAGATACGGGAAATTTTCTGAAATAGTGTTTGAACAATTTTCTATCCTCTGAATATTTTTTAAGAACATACTGTAGATCTTAGATTGGGGAAGATAAATATCCAACTTATGTTGCTTGGTTTTTAAATTTGATTGGCGTCACTTAATTGAATATGTTAATGATGTACTCTTAGAAAGACCATACTTGGTTCCTAGGTATTGTTTGGGGTTTCTCCAAAAGACCTTTAATTATAGTTTGACTTGACATCGGTTCGTAATGGATAAGAAATTATTCATGGATGAGCCTTTGGTTACAATAAGTGAGACCTATTGTTCCTGTATATATATGGATATCTCTAAATAATTACAATAAGATATTTTAGACAAGGGATTTTTTTATTGGAAATGCAGATTCAGTAATTCTGGTTGTAGAAATTTGGGGAGTGGTTAACATGAAGTTAACTTTGGTCAATTGACCAATACAGTGTCGACACGCAGGTCGGGAGGTGATATCTCTCTGTGTATCAGCATTATATTGGTCAATTGAACAACTTTTCATGAAGTTAACTTCATGGTAACTGAATATGTAATTTATTATGTTGCAATTTGACTCGCGTTTAGTCCATTCATATGGTTTTAACTCCAGAGGTTGTGGTTGATATTTCTCATTCTCATTCAGGAGGAATTGTGAATAACATACTGAGGCCAGGTATTCCAAGTTGCTGTGATTCTGACTGGAAAAGGCTAATGGAGCAGTGTTGGGCTCCTAATCCCATGGTGAGGCCATCCTTCACCGAAATCACCAACCGCCTACGTGTAATGGCTGCAGCTTGTCAAACCAGACCACAGGTTCACAAGGCATCTAGTTAATGGCTTTATTCCACTTTTTCGTGATGGTTAATGTGATCAATATATACATTAATTCAATTGTTTTCTGTAAAGATTGTCCATAATGCGTGGTTGATATTAGGGATGATTAAATCCCCATAGTGTCTTGAGATGAAAGGGTGCTCCTTTTTTACATGTGCCAGAACATAATGAAATTTCTTCTGGTTCGTTACAGAAGAAGTTTCATTTATATTATTGCAATTTTATCATTGATTTGATGTACTGTTCTCGTGAACACCATTTTTCTTTGTAAATTTTTAAAGCGATATCCTATAAATGATGCCTCTAAATTTATAAAACTAGTATAAATAAGGAAAGTGGTTAAAATGAAGTTAATTTTGGTCAATTATCTAATACAGCAGATGTGACGCCCCAAAATTAGGTATACATCTCTCATCTTGGGTCGTCAGATACATAGTACAGAATACAAATACAACTTACTAATACAACTGTCGTGTACAATACGACAAAACATAAACTGTGAGTTTGAATATAAATATTATCTTCTATAGAGTATTTATATTCAAAAGGAGTCCTCATTACATTTATTAACACACCATTACATAGAATAGTGAGGACTACTAACTAATACTATCATTCGGACCATCACTCCGTTTCTCGACTTGCCCTACCTACGTTCTCATTTCCTGAAGAGAACAGTGAAAGAAAGGGTGAGCTCAACTAGCCCAGTAAGAAATATTATGACTAAGATGATGCAGAATAAATTATCATTAGCCTTCAACAATGTTAAACTGATAAAATATAATAGACATCAAGTTTAACTGCAGCGGAACAAGCAATCCATTAAAAGAGTCAAGTAGAAAATAAACTTTACTATCTTTTATGATTTAAAAGGTTTTTCAACACTGTGATCGCTGGGACTCAGCTTAATAAAATAATCCACATCATCGAATCACCCCTGCACTACGGCCAAGGATATTCGTGTATTCATTAATGGTCATGATCATGCCAACAACTGTCCATCAACGCACTACGGGCCAACGAGGACTTTTACCACTCATTTGTAACATTACGGTCATGATTATACCGA
This sequence comes from Panax notoginseng, assembly GCA_016801055.1. Classification (NCBI taxonomy): domain Eukaryota; kingdom Viridiplantae; phylum Streptophyta; class Magnoliopsida; order Apiales; family Araliaceae; genus Panax; species Panax notoginseng. The sequence goes on from CM029018.1 coordinate 15,206,137, forward strand.
ATAATCTCTTGTCATCCATCTATGCACTACATGCCACAGATGACTTTTAACATTTTATAAACATGAGGATGATGACAATGATATAAGAATTCAATAAAACAAGTTCAAGAATTAATTTATCCAAGAATTAACAACGTCCAAATTGTCAACATGATACTGCTTTGTGGAGTAAAATTCAAGAATGCTTAGAAGAATATTTTCATGAAAAGATACTGGATGAAACGCAATTATCAAGGATATTCAACAAATTTCATGGATTATAGAAGTCAAAACTTAATCAACTGAGTATAATAAAGAATGGAATAACAAAAGAAATCACCATGCATGCGATAGACCGCACAGACAGATTATTCCCACAGAATAATAAATAATGGAACCAGGTCCGGCGTAAAACGCACAGACAGGATATTCCAACAGAATAATAATAAAGACGGAACCAGGTCCGGTGTAAAACACACAGACAGGATGTTCCAACAGAATAATAATAAAGACGGAACCAGGTCCGGTGTAAAACACACAGACAAGATGTTCCAACAGAATAATAACAAAGACGGAACCAGGTCCGGTGTAAAACACACGGACAGGATGTTCCAACAGAATAATAAAAGAATGTCACCAAGTATAGGGTAGACCGCGTATACAGGTTATTCCAACAGAATAATAAGAAATGGAATAACAAAAGTTCTCTTCATGAATAAGAAAGAATAACACCTCTTACCGTTTTAAAGAAAAGCTGAAATAAGGAAGTAGTTAAGTAGCAGAATACTCTTCTTCTCTCTCTCTCTATAGTTTCTCTCTCTAGAGTTCAGTGAATTCGTAAGAAATAATGAAGGAATGAGCTGCTATTTATAGAAAAATAGAATGCATAGTAACTAATCCATGAACGGTCCAGATTGATTACTTTAATCTGACGGTCTATATTTAAAGAAAAATCTTTTAAATAAAATATAATATATTCTATTTATAGAATAACTTTAATAAAGTATTCTGTTTTATATAAAAAGATGTTTCTGTTTTATTACGTTAATAATACGAATAAAACAAAACGTCATTATCGCTAAATAATTCATATTATTAACTGACAATAATTGAATCAAACTGAGTGACTTCTCACATAAGCATTAATAATCAATACCGTGTGCTACTATGCAACCACACGTATTACTGTACTTTTACTACCGAGTAGTTCAACAGTATCAATGGTAAAACTTCCGTCGTTATTTTTAATAAAATATTTTTGTCGTTTTCTCAATCCGATAATAATTCCGTTGTGGGGTCCACCAATGATTGTGCCGTTGTACCAATATTCTCTATTAAAACGAATATTCCCCGATCAATCGAATATTATATAACAACTTGCGTACTTTACAAAATTTATAAATATTACCCACAACTATAACATTATATCAAATTAACTCCATAATATTCGAAAATGATATTTATAGAAAATTCATCTTTATTTATAAAAGTTGTGGTCTTACAACCTCCCCTTCTTATGAAATTTCGCCCTCGAAATTAGGGTACGTACCTGGTATGTCGAAGAGGTAAGGATACCTTGATTTCATTTCAGATTCTAACTCCCAAGTCATTTCCTCAACATCGTGGTTTCTCCACAAAACTTTGACTTGAGGTATAACCTTGGAGCGTAGATGTTCCTTCTTATCCAAGATTTGAACAGGAACTTCTTCATACGTCAAATTCTCCACTATTTCGTCCGGTTCTAACTCAATAATGTGGTTCGGGTCTTCCACATATTTTCGTAACATGGATATGTGAAAAACGTTATGAACACGAGACATACTTGGCGGTAAAGCGAGTCTATAAGCCACAGTTCCTACTCGATCGAGGATTAAAAATGGACCGATGAATCGAGGATTGAGCTTTCTTCTTTTTCCAAATCTCGTAACTCCTTTCCATGGAGCAACACGTAAGAACACATGATCTCCTATATCAAATTTCACGTCCTTTCGATGAAGATCAACATAACTCTTTTGTCGATCTTGTGAGGTTTTTATACGTTGTCGGATCGTTTGAATCTTTTCTGTAGTCATACGTACCAACTCCGGTCCCAACAACGTTGCTTCACCCACCTCATCCCAGCATACTGGAGAACGACATTTTCTTCCATACAATGCTTCGAATGGAGCCATGCCAATACTTGCTTGATAACTGTTGTTGTAGGAAAACTCCACCAATGGTAAGAACTTGTCCCAACTTCCCTTGAAGTCAAAGACACAGAGTCTTAATAAATCTTCTAGAGTTTGAATAGTCCTCTCTGATTGTCCGTCCGTCTGAGGATGATATGCCGAACTAAATCGTAAATCTGTGCCCATAGCTTTTTGTAAACTAACCCAAAATCGTGAAGTGAATCTTGGGTCTCGATCAGAAACTATGAATACTGGCATACCATGCAGTCTTACAATCTCGTTTATGTACATACGAGCAAGACGTTCAAGTGTATAAGTTTCTCGTATCGGTAAGAAATGAGCAGACTTGGTCAATCTATCAACAATGACCCAAATCGCATCTATACCTTGAGAAACCTTAGGAAGACCGGTAACGAAATCCATGGTAATGTGCTCCCACTTCCATTCTGGAATTTCAAGTGGTTGCAATGGACCTTTTGGTACTTGATGCTCCGCTTTGACTCGTTGACAAGTTAGACACCTTGAGATAAACAATGCTATCTCTCTCTTCATATTGCTCCACCAAAATGTATGACGAAGATCATGATACATTTTGGTACTTCCAGGATGGATTGTAAATGGTGTGTTGTGCGCCTCCATCATGATTTCATACTTTAAATCAGGGTTGTTAGGAACACAAAGTCTGGAGTTGACTCGAAGTATTCCTTCTTCATCGATTCTTGCTTCCGGCATAGCACCTTCTTGCACTTTCTTCCTCATACGCATCAGCTCCAGGTCTGTATCTTGAGCAGCTTTAACTTTATCGATTAAAGTTGGTTCTACTCGTATATTCGCCATCATCACATGGATCCCTGGAGTCTTTAACTCTATCTCCATCCTTTGCAAGTCACACAAAATGGGCCTTTGTGTTGACAATATTGCACTCGTACTTGCATATGATCTTCTACTCAATGCGTCAGCTACCACGTTCGCTTTTTCAGGATGGTATTGAATGGTATGATCATAATCTTTCAACAGTTCAAGCCAACGTCGTTGTCGCATGTTGAGTTCCTTTTGAGTGAAGAAATATTTGAGGCTTTTATGATCCGTAAAGATCTCCACCTTCTCCCCATACAAGTAATGCCTCCAAATTTTAAGTGCAAAGACAACAGCTGCCAACTCTAGATCATGAGTAGGATAATTCCTCTCATATTCCTTGAGTTGTCTTGATGCATAGGCTATGACTTTTTCATGTTGCATGAGAACGCATCCCAACCCTTTGCTCGAAGCATCACTGTAGATGACAAATCCCTCCGAGCCAGATGGTATTGTTAGAACAGGTGCTGAAATGAGTCTCCTCTTGAGTTCTTGAAAACTCTGCTCACATTCTTCGCTCCAACCGAACTTTGTATCTTTCCGAGTCAGCTGAGTTAATGGAGTAGCGATTCGAGAAAATCCTTCCACGAATCTCCGATAATAACCAGCTAAACCAAGAAAGCTACGTACTTCGGTCACTGATTTAGGTTGCTCCCAGCTTTGAATAGCTTCAATCTTTGCCGGGTCAACCGATATTCCACGACTTGATACTACGTGCCCAAGGAATGCTACCTCCTCCAGCCAGAACTCACATTTCTTCAACTTGGCATAAAGCTTGTATTCACGAAGCTTTTGGAGTACCAGCCTCAAGTGTTGCTCATGATCTTCACGGCTTTTGGAATAAATAAGGATGTCATCAATAAAGACGACCACAAAGTGATCCAAATATTCCTTGAATACCCGGTTCATCATATCCATGAAGGCAGCAGGAGCATTAGTCAATCCAAAGGACATGACTAGGAATTCATAATGCCCGTACCGAGTTCTAAAAGCCGTCTTTGGAATATCCTCAGTTCTAACCTTCAGCTGATGATATCCAGAACGAAGATCGATCTTTGAAAAGAATTGTGCTCCTTGCAACTGGTCAAACAGGTCATCAATACGTGGCAATGGGTACTTATTTTTGATGGTGACATGATTCAACTCCCGATAATCAATACAAAGTCGCATACTTCCATCTTTCTTCTTCACGAATAGCACAGGAGCACCCCAAGGAGAAGTACTAGGACGAATAAAGCCAATGTCTAACAATTCCTGCAGTTGGATCTTTAACTCCTGAAGTTCAATAGGAGCCATTCGATATGGGGCTTTGGAAATGGGTTTTGTACCGGGTTCAAGGTCGATACAAAATTCAATTTCACGCTCTGGGGGTAGGCCAGGAAGTTCTTCAGGGAATTTATTAACAATAGAAATATCATTCAAAACTGACGTATTTTTGTTTAGATCCGTGACATGAGCTAAGAAAGCTTGACATCCGTTTTTCAATAAACGAATAGCTTTATGGCTTGAGATGACAGCGATTGATTTTAATGGTTTGGTTGCTTGAATTCGCATAATAGGTCGATTAGGAATATGAAAGCTAACAACCTTACGAAAATAATCAATTTTTGCATGATGAGTAGTTAACCAATCAATCCCTAGAATCACGTCAAATGCAAGTATTTTTAATGAAATCAGATCGACAGGTAATGTGTGGGTACCAACTTGAACCAAACAAGACTTATAAACCGTGGATGTAATGAAGGTTTCTCCCAATGGAGTTTCAACAGATAATCAAAGTCTAATTTCTCCGGAGTCAAATTTAATCGATGAGCGCAAGTAGGAGAAATAAAAGAATGGGTAGAACCGGTATCAAATAAAGTATAGACTTCGTTAGAGTTTATGATAAGCTTACCCGTGATGACCTCATTCGGGTTCCTTGCTTTCTGGGAGGTCACAACAAACGCTCTTCCTTGCACTACCCATTTTGACTTTTCTGGGACGGCCTTTGGTGTCTCCATCTTGGCTGAACTTGTTTTTGGTAAACGACAAAATCGAGCTAAATGACCTTCTCTTCCACAATTATAACATGCGTTAGACGGCATCGCGCAGTTTGGACTGATGTGCCCCTCCCCTTCGCATTTGAAACATATGATAGGTGGTCGTTCTCCTTCCTTAACAACGGGTGTTGGTGCTGACGTCTTTCCATCATTGTTGAATCTCCTCTTCTTGAAATGACCATTCTTATTGTTTTGGCCCTGATTACCACCGAAGTGGTTACCATTTCTGGCCTGTTGATTCCCTCCACGCTTGTTGTCACCGCTTCGATGACTGCTCTCACTGGTATTATCATTTTGCCGACTGCTCTCTTTTGGTTGCGTTGACTCGTTATCGCGCTCCACTAACTGAGCCCTATTCACAACATCTGAATACAAACACAGTTTATGAGAAATAAGATGTTGACGTATCTCAGGTTTCAAAACTCGCAAAAATATTCGCGTCATTCGCTCTTCATTATCCACCAAGTGGGATGCAAACCGGGACAACTCAGCAAATTTAGCCTCATACTGCGACACGGTCATATTATTCTGCTCCAATTTGATGAACTCCACCTCCTTCATGTGACGAACACTTTCGGAAAAGTATTTGTCATTGAACAGCTCTTGGAACTTCTCCCAAGACATCTTCAGTGCGGCAGGTTGAGTACGCTTAATCGATTCCCACCAGTAATCTGCCTCTCCTCGCAACATAAAGGCGGCAAAGGGAACCTTTTGCTCCTCGGAGCATCCCAAGACATCAAATATCTTGGTAATCTGCTTTATCCATGTTTCCGCTATAAGTGGTTTTGGCTTTCCCTTAAACTCTGGTGGTCCCAGCTCCTTGAACTGTTTAGCGGTGACCGTCCGAGAGTTTTCAGTGTTTCCACCTATATTTTGGACAGGAGCCGCTCTCGCCTGTTGTTGCATGAACTGCATAAAGTTTCTGAACATTTCATCATTCATCATCTGGTCAGTGTTGTTGTTTGCATGAGGATTGTCACCTTCCTGATGCACATTATCCTGATTATTGATATGTGGTGAATCAACAGTCGCCTGTGCTCCATTGCTATTCTCAACATTCTCAGATGCCATTTTCAGATACTGCCACAAAATAAAAGTTAATTGATATGTCATATATTATCCTTATATTATGACCGACCAATTAAATACCATGCAAATAAACTTAGGTAGGTCATACTAGCGAAGGAATTCCCCGTCTCTCCCCTCCTAGTTCTATTCTCACATCTTAGCCAGGGATCATATCCCTAAGCTCTGATACCAACTGTGACGCCCCCAAAATTAGGTATACATCACCCATCTTGGGTCGTCAGATACATAGTACAGAATACAAATACAACTTACTAATACAACTGTCGTGTACAATACGACAAAACATAAACTGTGAGTTTGAATACAAATATTATCTTCTAGAGAGTATTCATACTCAAAAGGAGTCCTCATTACATTTATTAACACACCATTACATAGAATAGTGAGGACTACTAACTAATACTATCATTCGGACCATCACTCCGTTCCCCGACTTGCCCCAGCTACGTTCTCATTTCCTGAAGAGAACAGTGAAAGAAAGGGTGAGCTCAACTAGCCCAGTAAGAAATATTATGACTAAGATAATGCAGAATAAATTATCATTAGCCTTCAACAATGTTAAACTGATAAAATATAATAGACATCAAGTTTAACTGCAGCGGAACAAGCAATCCATTAAAAGAGTCAAGTAGAAAATAAACTCTACTATCTTTTATGATTTAAAAGGTTTTTCAACACTGTGATCGCTGGGACTCAGCTTAATAAAATAATCCACATCATCGAATCACCCCTGCACTACGGCCAAGGATATTCGTGTATTCATTAATGGTCATGATCATGCCAACAACTGTCCATCAATGCACTACGGGCCAATGAGGACTTTTACCACATCATTTGTAACATTACGGTCATGATTATACCGAATAATCCCTGGTCATAATCATACCAAGTCCATCTATGCACTACAGGCCACAGATGACTTTCAACATTTTATAAACATGAGGATGATGACAATGATATAAGAATTCAATAAAACAAGTTCAAGAATTAATTTATCCAAGAATTAACAACGTCCAAATTGTCAACATGATACTGCTTTGTGGAGTAAAATTCAAGAATGCTTAGAAGAATATTTTCATGAAAAGATACTGGATGAAACGCAATTATCAAGGATATTCCACAAATTTCATGGAGTATAGAAGTCAAAACTTAACCAACTGAGTATAATAAAGAATGGAATAACAAAAGAAATCACCATGCATGCGATAGACCGCACAGACAGGTTATTCCAACAGAATAATAAATAATGGAACCAGGTCCGGCGTAAAACGCACAGACAGGATATTCCAACAGAATAATAATAAAGACGGAACCAGGTCCGGTGTAAAACACACAGACAGGATGTTCCAACAGAATAATAATAAAGACGGAACCAGGTCCGGTGTAAAACACACAGACAGGATGTTCCAACAGAATAATAATAAAACGGAACCAGGTCCGGTGTAAAACACACAGACAGGATGTTCCAACAGAATAATAGAAGAATGTCACCAAGTATAGGGTAGACCGCGTATACAGGTTATTCCAACAGAATAATAAGAAATGGAATAACAAAAGTTCTCTTCATGAATAAGAAAGAATAACACCCCTTACCGTTTTAAAGAAGAGCTGAAATAAGGAAGTAGTTAAGTAGCAGAATACTCTTCTTCTCTCTCTCTCTATAGTTTCTCTCTCTAGAGTTCAGTGAATTCGTAAGAAATAATGAAGGAATGAGCTGCTATTTATAGAAAAATAGAATGCATAGTAACTAATCCATGAACGGTCCAGATTGATTACTTTAATCTGACGGTCCATATTTAAAGAAAAATCTTTTAAATAAAATATAATATATTCTATTTATAGAATAACTTTAATAAAGTATTCTGTTTTATATAAAAAGATGTTTCTGTTTTATTACGTTAATAATACGAATAAAACAAAACGTCATTATCGCTAAATAATTCATATTATTAACTGACAATAATTGAATCAAACTGAGTGACTTCTCACATAAGCATTAATAATCAATACCGTGTGCTACTATGCAACCACACGTATTACTGTACTTTTACTACCGAGTAGTTCAACAGTATCAATGGTAAAACTTCCGCCGTTATTTTTAATAAAATATTTTTGTCGTTTTCTCAATCCGACAATAATTCCGTTGTGGGGTCCACCAATGATTGTGCCGTTGTACGAATATTCTCTATTAAAACGAATATTCCCCGACCAATCGAATATTATATAACAACTTGCGTACTTTGCAAAATTTATAAATATTACCCACAACTATAACATTATATCAAATTAACTCCATAATATTCAAAAATGATATTTATAGAAAATTCATCTTTATTTATAAAAGTTGTGGTCTTACAACCTCCCCTTCTTATGAAATTTCGCCCTCGAAATTAGGGTACGTACCTGGTATGTCGAAGAGGTAAGGATACATTGATTTCATTTCAGATTCTAACTCCCAAGTCATTTCCTCAACATCGTGGTTTCTCCACAAAACTTTGACTTGAGGTATAACCTTGAAGCGTAGATGTTCCTTCTTATCCAAGATTTGAACAGGAACTTCTTCATACGTCAAATCCTCCGCTACTCAATAATATGGTTCGGGTCTTCCACATATTTGCGTAACATGGATATGTGAAAAATGTTATGAACACGAGACATAGTTGGTGGTAAAGCGAGTCTATAAGCCACAGTTCCTACTCGATCGAGGATTAAAAATGGACCGATGAATCGAGGATTGAGCTTTCCTCTTTTTCTAAATCTCGTAACTCCTTTCCATGGAGCAACACGTAAGAACACATGATCTCCTACATCAAATTTCACGTCCTTTCGATGAATATCAGCATAACTCTTTTGTCGATCTTGTGAGGTTTTTATACGTTGTCGGATCGTTTGAATCTTTTCTGTAGTCATACGTACCAACTCCGGTCCCAACAACGTTGCTTCACCCACCTCATCCCAGCATACGGAGAACGACATTTTCTTCCATACAATGCTTCGAATGGAGCCATGCCAATACTTGCTTGATAACTGTTGTTGTAGGAAAACTCCACCAATGGTAAGAACTTGTCCTAACTTCCCTTGAAGTCAAGGACACAGAGTCTTAATAAATCTTCTAGAGTTTGAACAGTCCACTCTGATTGTCCGTCCGTCTGAGGATGATATGCCGAACTAAATCGTAAATCTGTGCCCATAGCTTTTTGTAAACTAACCCAAAATCGTGAAGTGAATCTTGGGTCTCGAACAGAAACTATGGATACTGGCATACCATGCAGTCTTACAATCTCGTTTATGTACATACGAGAAAGATGTTCAAGTGTATAAGTTTCTCGTATCGGTAAGAAATGAGCAGACTTGGTCAATCTATCAATAATGACCCAAATCGCATCAATACCTTGAGAAACCTTAGGAAGACCGGTAACGAAATCTATGGTAATGTGCTTCCACTTCCATTTTGGAATTTCAAGTGGTTGCAATGGACCTTTTGGTACTTGATGCTCCGTTTTGACTCGTTGACAAGTTAAACACCTCGAGATAAACAACGCTATCTCTCTCTTCATATTCTTCCACTAAAATGTATGACGAAGATCATGATACATTTTGGTACTTCCAGGATGGATTGCAAACGGTGTGTTGTGCGCCTTCATCATGATTTCATACTTTAAATCAGGGTTGTTAGGAACACAAAGTCTGGAGTTGACTCGAAGTATTCCTTCTTCATCGATTCTTGCTTCCGGCATAGCACCTTCTTGCAATTTTTTTCTCATACGCATCAGCTCCAGGTCTGTAGCTTGAGCAGCTTTAACTTTATCGATTAAAGTTGGTTCTACTCGTATATTCGGCATCATCACATGGGTCCCTGGAGTCTTTAACTCTATCTCCATCCTTTGCAAGTCACAAAAAATGAGCATTTGTGTTGACAATATCACACTCGTACTTGAATATGATCTTCTACTCAATGCGTCAGCTACCACGTTCGCTTTTCTAGGATGGTATTGAATGGTATGATCATAATCTTTTAACAGTTCAAGCTAACGTCGTTGTCGCATGTTGAGTTCCTTTTGAGTGAAGAAATATTTGAGGCTTTTATGATCCGTAAAGATCTCCACCTTCTCCCCATACAAGTAATGTCTCCAAATTTTAAGTGCAAAGACAACAGCTGCCAACTCTAGATCATGAGTAGGATAATTCCTCTCATATTTCTTGAGTTGTCTTGATGCATAGGCTATGACTTTTTCATGTTGCATGAGAACGCATCCCAACCCTTTGCTCGAAGCATCACTGTAGATGACAAATCCCTCCGAGCCAGATGGTATTGTTAGAACAGGTGTTGAAATGAGTCTCCTCTTGAGTTCTTGAAAACTCTTCTCACATTCTTTGCTCCAACCGAACTTTGTATCTTTCCGAGTCAGCTGAGTTAATGGAGTAGCGATTCGAGAAAATCCTTCCACGAATCTCCAATAATAACCAGCTAAACCAAGAAAGCTACGTACTTCGGTCACTAATTTAGGTTGCTCCCAGCTTTGAATAGCTTCAATCTTTACCGGGTCAACCGATATTCCACGACTTAATACTACGTGCCCAAGGAATGCTACCTCCTCCAACCAGAACTCGCATTTCTTCAACTTGGCATAAGGCTTGTATTCACGAAGCTTTTGGAGTACCAGCCTCAAGTGTTGCTCATGATCTTCACGGCTTTTAGAATAAATAAGGATGTCATCAATAAAGACGACCACAAAGTGATCTAAATATTCCTTGAATACCCGGTTCATCATATCCATGAAGGCAGCAGAAGCATTAGTCAATCCAAAGGACATGACTAGGAATTCATAATGCCCGTACCGAGTTCTGAAAGCCGTCTTTGGAATATCCTCAGTTCTAACCTTCAGCTGATGATATCCAGAACGAAGATCGATCTTTGAAAAGAATTGTGCTCCTTGCAACTGGTCAAACAGGACATCAATACGTGGCAATGGGTACCTGTTTTTGATGGTAACATTATTCAACTCCCGATAATCAATACAAAGTCGCATACTTCCATCTTTCTTCTTCACGAATAGCACAGGAGCACCCCAAAGAGAAGTACTAGGACGAATAAAGCCAATGTCTAACAATTCCTGCAGTTGGATCTTTAACTCCTGAAGTTCAATAGGAGCCATTCGCTATGGGGCTTTGGAAATGGGTTTTGTACCGGGTTCAAGGTCGATACAAAATTCAATTTCACGCTCTAGGGGTAGGCCAGGAAGTTCTTCAGGGAATACGTCAGGGAATTTATTAACAATAGAAATATCATTCAAAACTGACGTATTTTTGTTTAGATCCGTGACATGAGCTAAGAAAGCTTGACATCCGTTTTTTAATAAACGAATAACTTTATGGCTTGAGATGACAGCGATTGATTTTAATGGTTTGGTTGCTTGAATTTGCATAATAGGTCGATTAGGAATATGAAAGCTAACAACCTTACGAAAATAATCAATTTTTGCATGATGAGTAGTTAACCAATCAATCCCTAGAATCACGTCAAATGCAAGTATTTTTAATGAAATCAGATCGACAGGTAATGTGTGGGTACCAACTTGAACCAAAAAAGACTTATAAACCGTGGATGTAATGAAGGTTTCTCCTAATGGAGTTTCAACAGATAAATCAAAGTCTAATTTCTCCGGAGTCAAATTTAATCGATGAGCGCAAGTAGGAGAAATAAAAGAATGGGTAGAACCGGTATCAAATAAAGTATAAACTTCGTTAGAGTTTATGATAAGCTTACCCGTGATGACCTCATTCGGGTTCCTTTCTTTCTGGGAGGTCACAACAAACGCTCTCCCTTGCACTACCGGTTTTGACTTTTTTGGGATGGCCTTTGGTGTCTCCATCTTGGCTGAACTTGTTTTTGGTAAACGACAAAATCGAGCTAAATGACCTTCTCTTCCACAATTATAACATGCTTTAGACGGCATCGCGCAGTTTGGACTGATATGCCCTTCCCCTCCGCATTTGAAACATATGATAGATGGTCGTTTTCCTTCCTTAACAACGGGTGCTGGTGCTGACGTCTTTCCATCATTGTTGAATCTCCTCTTCTTGAAATGACCATTCTTATTATTTTGGCCCTGATTACCACCGAAGTGGTTACCATTTCTGGCCTGTTGATTCCCTCCACGCTTGTTATCACCGCTTCGATGACTGCTCTCACTAGTATTATCATTTTGCCGACTGCTCTCTTTTGGTTGCGTTGACTCGTTATCGCGCTCCACTAACTGAGCCCTATTCACAACATCTAAATACAAACACAGTTTATGAGAAATAAGATGTTGACGTATCTCAGGTTTCAAACCTCGCAAAAATATTCGCGTCATTCGCTCTTCATTATCCACCAAGTGGGACGCAAACCAGGATAACTCAGCAAATTTAGCCTCATACTGCGACACGGTCATATTATTTTGCTCCAATTTGATGAACTCCACCTCCTTCATGTGACGAACACTTTCGGGAAAGTATTTGTCATTGAACAGCTCTTGGAACTTCTCCCAAGACATCTTCAGTGCGGCAGGTTGAGTACGCTTAATCGATTCCCACCAGTAATCTGCCTCTCCTCGCAACATAAAGGCGGCAAAGGGAACCTTTTGCTCCTCGGAGCATACCAAGACATCAAATATCTTGGTAATCTGCTTTATCCATGTTTTCGCTATAAGTGGTTTTGGCTCTCCCTTAAATTCTGGTGGTCCCAACTCTTTGAACTGTTTATCGGTGACCGTCCGAGAGTTTTCAGTGTTTCCACCTATATTTTGGACAGGAGCCGCTCTCGCCTGTTGTTGCATGAACTGCATAAAGTTTCTGAACATTTCATCATTTATCATCTGGTCAGTGTTGTTGTTTGCATGAGGATTGTCACCTTCCTGATGCACATTATCCTGATTATTGATATGTGGTGAATCAACAGTCGCCTGTGCTCCATTGCTATTCTCAACATTCTCAGATGCCATTTTCAGATACTGTCACAAAATAAAAGTTAATTGATATGTCATATATTATCCTTATATTATGACCGACCAATTAAATACCATACAAATAAACTTAGATAGGTCATACTAGCGAAGGAATTCCCCGTCTCTCCCCTCCTAGTTCTATTCTCACATCTTAGCCAGGGATCATATCCCTAATCTCTGATACCAACTGTGACGCCCCCAAAATTAGGTATACATCACCCATCTTGGGTCGTCAGATACATAGTACAGAATATAAATACAACTTACTAATACAACTGTCGTGTACAATACGACAAAACATAAACTGTGAGTTTGAATACAAATATTATTTTTTAGAGAGTATTCATACTCAAAAGGAGTCCTCATTACATTTATTAACACACCATTACATAGAATAGTGAGGACTACTAACTAATACTATCATTCGGACCATCACTCCGTTCCCCGACTTGCCCCAGCTACGTTCTCATTTCCTGAAGAGAACAGTGAAAGAAAGGGTGAGCTCAACTAGCCCAGTAAGAAATATTATGACTAAGACAATGCAGAATAAATTATCATTAGCCTTCAACAATGTTAAACTGATAAAATATAATAGACATCAAGTTTAACTGCAGCGGAACAAGCAATCCATTAAAAGAGTCAAGTAGGAAATAAACTATACTATCTTTTATGATATAAAAGGTTTTTCAACACTGTGATCGCTGGGACTCAGCTTAATAAAATAATCCACATCATCGAATCACCCCTGCACTACGGCCAAGGATATTCGTGTATTCATTAATGGTCATGATCATGCCAACAACTGTCCATCAACGCACTACGGACCAATGATGACTTTTACCACATCATTTGTAACATTACGGTCATGATTATACCGAATAATCCCTGGTCATAATCATACCAAGTCCATCTATGCACTACAGGCCATAGATGACTTTCTACATTTTATAAATATGAGGATGATGACAATGATATAAGAATTCAATAAAACAAGTTCAAGAATTAATTTATCCAAGAATTAACAACGTCCAAATTGTCAACATGATATTGCTTTGTGGAGTAAAATTTAAGAATGCTTAGAAGAATATTTTCATGAAAAGATACTGGATGAACCGCAATTATCAAGGATATTTCACTAATTTCATGGAGTATAGAAGTTAAAACTTAACCAACTGAGTATAGTAAAGAATGGAATAACAAAAGAAATCACCCGGCATGCGATAGACCGCACAGACAGGTTATTTCAACAGAATAATAAATAATGGAACCAGGTCCGGCGTAAACGCACAGACAGGATATTCCGACAGAATAATAAATAAAAACGGAACCAAGTCCGGTGTAAAACACACAGACAGGATGTTCCAACAGAATAATAATAAAAACGGAATCAGGTCCGGTGTAAAATACAGAGACATGATGTTCCAACAGAATAATAATAAAAATAGAACCAGGTCTGGTGTAAAACACACAGACAGGATGTTCCAACAGAATAATAGAAGAATGTCACCAAGTATAGCGTAGACCGCGTATACAGGTTATTCCAACAGAATAATAAGAAATGGAATAACAACAGTTCTCTTCATGAATAAGAAAGAATAACACCCCTTACCGTTTTAAAGAAGAGCTGAAATAAGGAAGTAGTTAAGTAGCAGAATACTCTTCTTCTCTCGCTCTATAGTTTCTCTCTATAGTTTCTCTCTCTAGAGTTCAGTGAATTCGTAAGAAATAATGAAGGAATGAGCTGCTATTTATAGAAAAATATAATGCATAGTAACTAATCCATGAACGGTCCAGATTGATTACTTTTATCTGACGGTCCATATTTAAAGAAAAATCTCTTAAATAAAATATAATATATTCTATTTATAGAATAACTTTAATAAAGTATTCTGTTTTATATAAAAAGATGTTTCTGTTTTATTACGTTAATAATACGAATAAAACAAAACGTCATTATCGCTAAATAATTCATATTATTAACTGACAATAATTAAATCAAACTGAGTGACTTCTCACATAAGCATTAATAATCAATACCGTGTGCTACTATGCAACCACACGTATTACTGTACTTTTACTACCGAGTAGTTCAACAGTATCAATGGTAAAACTTCCGTCGTTATTTTTAATAAAATATTTTTGTCGTTTTCTCAATCCGATAATAATTCCGTTGTGGGGTCCACCAATGATTGTGCCGTTGTACCAATATTCTCTATTAAAACGAATATTCCCCGATCAATCGAATATTATATAACAACTTGCGTACTTTGTAAAATTTATAAATATTACCCACAACTATAACATTATATCAAATTAACTCTATAATATTCAAAAATGATATTTATAGAAAATTCATCTTTATTTATAAAAGTTGGGGTCTTACACGTTACATTTGTTTGGCCGTCCGTTCCCCTGTCGTTAACAGAAGATAAATGGGATTAAAATGTGATGTAGTAGACACATGAAGGCTTAAATATAAAACATATTCTAAATAAAACAATATATATCATTTAATCAAAACAAAAAATACTAAAATTTAAAATAAAAAAAACATAACACATTTACATCATTTAATCAAAATAATAAAATTCAAATTATTTTGTTAACTAATCAAAACAACTAATTAAATAAAATAAGTTGTATAACATATTTACATCATTTAATCAAAATATTAAAATTTAAAACATAATATATTTTAGTATATATTTTTAATTAGCGTTATATAAAATTTTAGTATTAGCGTTATATATTTAGTATTATATTATAGTAATTTTACTAAAAATATTAACGTTAATATTTTTATAACATATACTAATTGATATATTTTAGTATGTTATAAAAATATTAACGTTATATACTAATGGATATATTTTTATAACATATACTAATTGATATATTTTTATAATATATACTAAAATATATAACGTTAATAAATATATAACATACTAAAATATATACTAAAATATATTTTTATAACATATACTAATTGATATATTTTTATAACATATACTAAAATATATAACGTTAATAAATATATAACATACTAAAATATATAACGTTAATATTTTTATAACGTTAATATTAATTGATATATTTTAGTATGTTATAAAAATATTAACGTTATATACTAATTGATATATTTTTATAACATATACTAATTGATATATTAAATATATATTAAAAAAATATACAACTTATTTTAAATATATACTAAAATATGTTATGTTTTGAATTTTAGTATTTTGATTAAATGATGTAAATATGTTATATGTGACGCCCCCAAAATTAGGTATACATCACCCATCTTGGGTCGTCAGATACATAGTACAGAATACAAATACAACTTACTAATACAACTGTCGTGTACAATACGACAAAACATAAATTGTAAGTTTGAATATAAATATTATCTTCTAGAGAGTATTCATACTCAAAAGGAGTCCTCATTACATTTATTAACACACCATTACATAGAATAGTGAGGATTACTAACTAATACTATCATTCGGACCATCACTCCGTTCCCCGACTTGCCCAGCTACGTTCTCATTTCCTGAAGAGAATAGTGAAAGAAAGGGTGAGCTCAACTAGCCCAGTAAGAAATATTATGACTAAGATAATGCAGAATAAATTAGCATTAGCCTTCAACAATGTTAAACTGATAAAATATAATAGACATCAAGTTTAACTGCAGCGGAACAAGCAATCCATTAAAAGAGTCAAGTAGGAAATAAACTCTACTATCTTTTATGATTTAAAGGTTTTTCAACACTGTGATCGCTGAGACTCAGCTTAATAAAATAATCCACATCATGATCATGCCAACAACTGTCATCAACAACGCATACGGACCAATGATGTGACGCCCCAAAATTAGGTATACATCACCCATCTTGGGTCGTCAGATACAAAGTACAGAATACAAATACAACTGATTACTACATCTTCGTGTACAATACGACAAAACATAAACTGTGAGTTTGAATACAAATATTATCTTCTAGAGAGTATTCATACTCAAAAAGAGTCCTCATTACATTTATTAACACACCATTACATAGAATAGTGAGGACTACTAACTAATACTATCATTCGGACCATCACTCCGTACCCCGACTTGTCCCAGCTACGTTCTCATTTCCTGAAGAGAACAGTGAAAGAAAGGGTGAGCTCAACTAGCCAGTAAGAAATATTATGACTAAGATAATGCAGAATAAATTATCATTAGCCTTCAACAATGTTAAACTGATATAAAATAAATAGACATCAAGTTTAACTGTAGCGGAATAAGCAATCCATTAAAAGAGTCAAGTAGAAAAATAAACTCTACTATCTTTTATGATTTAAAAGATTTTCCAACACTTTGATCGCTGAGACTCAGCTTCATAAAATAATCCACATCATCGAATCACCCCTGCACTACGGCCAAGGATATTCGTATATTCATTAATGGTCATGATCATGCCAACAACTGTCCATCAATGCACATACGGGCCAATGAGGACTTTTACCACATCTTTCGTAACATTACGGTCATGATTACACCGAATAATCCCTGGTCATAATCATACCAAGTCCATCTATGCACTACAGGCCACAGATGACTTTCAACAGAATATAAACATGAGGATGATGACAATGATATAAGAATCAATAAAACAAGTTCAAGAATTAATTTATCCAAGAATTAAAACGTCCAAATGTCAACATGATACTACTTTGTGGAGTAAAATTCAAGAATGATCAGGAGATATTTTCATGATATAGATATGGATGAAACGCAATTATCAAGGATATTTCACAAATTTCATGGAGTATAGAAGTCAAAACTTAACCAACTGAGTACAATAAAGAATGGAATAACAAAAAAAATCACCATGCATGCGATAGACCGCACAAACAGGTTATTCCAACAGAATAATAAATAATGGAACCAGGTCCGGCATAAACGCACAGACAGGATATTCCGACAGAATAATAAATAATGGAACCAGGTCCGGCGTAAACGCACAGACAGGATATTCCGACAGAATAATAAAGAACAGTAAAATAAATAATGGAACCAGGTCCGGTGTAAAACACACAGACAGGATATTCCGACAGAATAATAATAAAGACGGAACCAGGTCCGGTGTAAAACACACAGACAGGATGTGTTCCAACAGAATAATAATAAAAACGGAACCAGGTCCGGTGTAAAACACACAGACAGGATGTTCCAACAGAATAATAGAAGAATGTCACCAAGTATAGGGTATACCGCATATACAGGTTATTCCAACAGAATAATAAGAAATGGAATAACAGTTCTCTTCATGAATAAGAAAGAATAAACCCCTTTACCGTTTTAAAGAAGAGCTGAAGTAAGGAAGTAGTTAAGTAGCAGAATACTCTTCTTTCTCTCTCTCTATAGTTTCTCTCTATAGTTTCTCTCTCTAGAGTTCAGTGAATTCGTAAGAAATAATGAAGGAATGAGCTGCTATTTATAGAAAAATAGAATGCATAGTAACTAATCCATGAACGGTCCAGATTGATTACTTTAATCTGACGGTCCATATTTAAAGAAAAATCTTTTAAATAAAATAAAATATAATTCTATTTATAGAATAACTTTAATAAAGTATTTTGTTTTATATAAAAAGATGTTTCTGTTTTATTACGTTAATAATACGAATAAAACAAAACGTCATTATCGCTAAATAATTCATATTATTAACTGACAATAATAGAATCAAACTGAGTGACTTCTCACATAAGCATTAATAATCAATACCGTGTGCTACTATGCAACCACACGTATTACTGTACTTTTACTACCGAGTAGTTCAACAGTAACAATGGTAAAATTTCCGCCGTTATTTTATAGAAAGATAATTCTGTCGTTTTCTCCATCCGACAATAATTCCGTTGTGGGGTCCACCAATGATTGTGCCGTCGTACGAATATTCCCCGACAAAAAGAATATTCTCCGACCAAACGAATATTTTATAACAACTTGCTTACTTTGCAAAAATTATATAATATTTACCCACAACTATAACATTATATCAAATTAACTCCATAATATTCAAAAATGATATTTATAGAAAATTCATCTTTATTTATAAAAGTTGGGGTCTTACAACCTCCCCTTCTTATGAAATTTCGCCCTCGAAATTAGGGTACGTACCTGGTATGTCGGAAGAGGTAAGGATACCTTGATTTCATTTCTGATTCTAACTCCCAGTCATTTCCTCAACATCGTGGTTTCTCCACAAAACTTTGACTTGAGGTATAACCTTGGAGCGTAGAATATGTTCCTTCTTATCCAAGAATTGAACAGGAACTTCTTCATACGTCAAATCCTCCGCTTTTCGTCCGGTTCTAACCAATAATGTGGTTCGGGTCTTCCACATATTTGCGTAACATTGATATGTGAAACGTATGAACACGAGACATACTTGGCGGTTTTAAAGCGGTCTATAAGCCACAGTTCCTACTCGATCGAGGATTAAAAATGGACCGATGAATCGAGGATTTAACTTTCCTCTCTTTCCAAATCTCGTAACTCCTTTCCATGGAGCAACACGTAAGAACACATGATCTCCTAACATCAAATTCCACGTCCTTTCGATGAAGATCAGCATAACTCTTTTGTCGATCTTGTGAGGTTTTTATACGTTGTCGGATCGTTTGAATCTTTTCTGTAGTCATACGTACCAACTCCGGTCCCAACAACGTTGCTTCGCCCACCTCATCCCAGCATACTGGAGAACGACATTTTCTTTCCATACAATGCTTCGAATGGAGCCATGCCAATACTTGCTTGATAACTGTTGTTGTAGGAAAACTCCACCAATGGTAAGAACTTATCCAACTTCCCTTGAAGTCAAAGACACAGAGTCTTAATAGATCTTCAAGAGTTTGAATAGTCCTCTCTGATTGTCCGTCCGTCTGAGGATGATATGCTGAACTAAATCGTAACTCCGTGCCCATAGCCTTTTGTAAACTAACCCAAAATCGTGAAGTGAATCTTGGGTCTCGATCAGAAATTATGGATACTGCATACCATGCAGTCTTACAATCTCGTTTATGTACATACGAGCAAGACGTTCAAGTGTATAAGTTTCTCGTATCGGTAAGAAAATGAGCAGACTTGGTCAATCTATCAACAATGACCCAAATCGCATCAATACCTTGAGAAACCCTGGGAAGACCGTAACGAAATCCATGGTAAGGTGCTCCCACTCCATTCTGGAATTTTCAAGTGGTTGCAATGGACCTTTTGGTACTTGATGCTCCGCTTTGACTCGTTGACAAGTTTGACACCTTGAGATAAACAACGCTATCTCTCTCTTCATATTGCTCCACCCAAAATGTATGACGAAGATTCATGATACATTTTGGTACTTCCAGGATGGATTGCAAACGGTGTGTTGTGCGCCTCCATCATGATTTTCATACTTTAAATCAGGGTTGTTAGGAACACAAAGTCTGGAGTTGACTCGAAGTATTCCTTCCTCATCGATTCTTGCTTCCGGCATAACACCTTCTTGCACTTTCTTCCTCATATGCATCATCTCCAGGTCTGTAGCTTGAGCAGCTTAACTTTATCGATTAAAGTCGGTTCTACTCGTATATTCGC